>CM034157.1:229016974-229342018 GCA_019776745.2 Taxus chinensis | reverse complement strand
AGTCACCGAAGTGGGGGCCGACAGCCGCCAGAATCACTGGGTCATATGCGATGACAGCCAGCTCTTCTCTTAATACAGTACCCATATTTTTTTTATCTATGCTCAACAAACTCTACAGAATTCACAACCAAATTCAAAACACATCTTCAATGTTACATTCTATCTACCACACGCATAAAACCATATAAGTAGACAATTGCTTAAGTAGTTTTACAAAACTATAAGTATCAAAACCATGGGCCAAAACTGTCCCATAAAACTATGGGTCAAAAATCCCACCCAAATGAGAAAAGCACCTTTCTCGATATATTGGGCACGTTTTAAGGCAAAATTTATTTTTTGGGGGGTTGCGTCCCCTAACCCCTACTTTACCAGGGGTTTCCATGCTCAGACCCCTACTCGGGGCCTGACCTGGCCCTGAACCCCGACGAGACAACTGTGGACTATGTAGAGTCTTCAAAACTTCCTCACATGAAGACATGCTCAACAACCTAACAATATCCCACTTGGAGACTAGTTTTCCTCTGAGTAAGCTTCTCAACCCTTCACTAGTTTCCGTGAAGACCAACCAAAGCTGAACATAGCTTTAGTTTTTCCCTTGTGACCACCTTTTTCATCATGTCTGTAGGATTCTCACTGGTATGAATCTTCTCCAAATTCAACTTCTCTTCCTCCAAATGCTTTCCTGATGAAATGGTACCTTAACTGTATATGCTTCATCCTAGAGTGGAAAGTAGAGTTCTTAGCTAGGTGTATAGCACTCTAACTATCACTATTTAGCTTTCCTTCCTCCTGATTATGTCCTAAATCCTCAAGTAATTGTCTGTAACCAAATCATCTCTTTACTTACCTCTATGGCAGCAACATACTCAGCCTCTGTGGTTGACAAAGCCACTAGCTTCTGTAGTCATGAAATACAACTCACTGTTGTCCCACCTACAATGTAAACATAACCTATTGTGCTCCTCCTGCTGTCTACATCTCCAGCCATATCTAAATCTACATAACCATGTAAAGTGGTGTCTGATCCACTGTAGCACAAAATTGTCCCCATGGTCCCTCTCAAATACCGAAGGATCCACTTTACTACATGTCAATGATCTCTACCTGGATCACTCATAAATCTACTCACCGCTCCCACTGCATGGGCAATATCAGGCCTAGGTGCACACACATGGCATATATAAAATTGCCAACCATTGATGAGTAAGGTACCTTGGACATCTGGTTTCTCTCCTGCTCTGTCTTGGGACACTGCTCCTTTAATAACTTGAAATGGCCTGCCAAAGGAGTCCCAACCGGTTTAGCATCCTGCATATTAAACCTCTCCAAGACCTTCTTAATGTACTCTTCCTGAGATAAATTCATCTTCCATTCCTTCTATCCCTAGATATCCTCATACCAAAAATTTTTTGGCTGCCCCAAAATCCTTCATATCAAAGGATTCACTTAGCTTCTTCTTGAGTACTTTTATTTCTTGCATGTTTTTACCTGCAACCAATATGTCATCCACATACAGACATGGGATAATATAACTTCCATCCTGAAATTTCTTTGTATACACGCAATGGTCAGAATGACATCTAATATAACCTTGCTCCATCATGAAGCTATCAAATTTATTATACCATTGACGTGGAGCTTGTTTCAAGCCATACAATCTCTTCTTTAGTTTACACACCATCTCCTCTTTACCTTTGACCTCATAGCCCTCTGGCTGCTGCATATATAGATCCTCCTCCAAATCACCATGGAGAAATGTAGTCTTTAAATCAAGATGTCTTTAAGTGCAAGTCTTCTACTGCCACTATTCCAAGAATAGTTCTAATAGAAGTCATTTTTACTACAAGAGAAAAAATCTCATCAAAATCTATACCTTTTTCTGTGCAAACCCCTTGACCACCAACCAGGCCTTGTATTTTTTATTTCCTCCTTCCTCTTTAACTTTGTACACCCACTTTTTATGCAATATTATTTTTCCCATGGGTAGCTTCACCAAATCCCAAGCCTGGTTCTCTATAAGAGATTCATGCTCCTCATTCATGGCTTTCTCCCACTTCTTCCTAATGTCTACCTACATTGCTTCGTCAAAGTTGTCTATCTCTCCACTGTTAGTGAGTAATACATTATAAAGAAAAGGATAAAAAAACTTACGTTCTCTTCTTACCCTAGAATACCTCCCCAATATAGGAGTTTGGAGTTCTTGTTGAGTAGGTTCCTGAACAAATTCATGTGTCACTTTCCCATCTGGAAGATCCTCTACCACTGCATATTCTTTCTTGGATTCTTCCCTGTTTTCCTACAATTGTTGCTTATACATGACTTTCTCATTAAAGACCACATCCCTAGATCGAATGATTTTCTTGTCCTTAATATTCCAACATTTAAATCCAAATTCATCACCACCATAACCAATGAAAGTACATTTTTCTGATTTAGCCTCTAGCTTGGTCCTATCATCCTTGTCTATATGAACAAACACCTCACATCCAAAGACTCTAAGAAATGAATAATCAAATTTCTTACCATACCAAGCCTCCTCAGGTATGCCTCCATCCAAGGCACATGAGGGTCCTCTATTTATCAAGTACACAGCTGTGCTCACCACATCTGCCCAAAAAGAAAGAGGCAGTCCTGCATGTAACCTCATGCTCCTAGCACGTTCCATTATTGTTCTGTTCATCCTTTCTGACACCCCATTCTGTTGCGGAGTTCCTGGAACCATATTTTTCCTGTGGATTCCATTCTTAGAACAGTAATCATCAAATTCATTGTTGTAATACTCCCCTCCATTATCTGACCTGAGACATTTTAGTGTAAGACCTGTTTCATTCTCTACCAAGGCTTTCCATTTAACAAAAGTGTCAAATACATCAGATTTGTTCTAATACAATAAACCCAAACTTTCCTTGTTGCATCATCAATAAAAGTAACATAATAACTTGAACCCCCAAGAGATGATACTTGAGCCGGCCCCCACACATTAGAATGTACCAGCTCTAACTTACTCTCTTTCTTCGTAGGTCTAACCTTGAGAAACCTTACTCACTTCTGTTTCCCATATATGCAGTTCTCATAAAATCCAAACATGTTTCTATATATCCGGGCAAATTCTTCTTTATGATCTTCATGCCTTTATGGCTCATATGACCGAGCCTATAGTGCCACAATGTTGTATCTACATCTGAAGCCACAAGATTACAAACATTAGTGCTATCAGTGGTTAAATACAAGGTTCCAACCTTCTTACCTCTTGCCACCACAAGAGCACCCTTGGTAACCTTCCAAGAGTCCACTGTAAATATCACAGTACAACCATCACTTCCCAATTGCCCTGCTGATATCAAATTTTATCTTAATGTAGGCACATGTCTGACATCCTTCAATAGCCATGTATTCCCATTCTACATCTTAACCTAAACAGAACCTTTTCCAACTATGCTGCAAGGCTCATCATCACCAAGAAAAACATGCCCAAAATCCCCTTGAACATAATCAACAAAATAATTCCTATGTGGAGTAGCATGGAAAGAAGCCCCTGAATCTAAAACCCAAGATTCAGTAATATTGTGCAAAGAAAGAATCAAAGCATCCTGACATACATTACCCGTTGCCACATTTGCCTCCTTGTTTTCTTCCTATTGTTTCTTCTTATCCTGAAGCTCCCAACAGTCCTTCTTTGCATGCCCAGACTTTCCACAATTCCAGCATACTATCTTGCTTTTGAAATTTGACCTTGCCCGGATCTTTTGATTTTCCACGGCTTCCTCTATTCTTTTGTCTCCCTCTAGTTTCCACTGTCAAAGCATTCCCTGAAGTAGAAGATTCCCTAGATATTTTTCTTCACATTTCCTCACTTAGAATCACCCCTACAACATCCTCAAACTTCAACTTTGAGTTAGCTGGAACCGAGTTTCTTACTGCCATTACCAAGGATATTCTAACTCTCAGGTAAAGAGCACAGAATTAATAAAGCCCTAACGTCTTCATCAAATTCTATTGTAACCAAAGCTAGCATATTCACAACCATATTGAAATCATTTAAATGATCTGCTACTGAACCATTCTCAGACATCTTCATATTAAACAAATTTTTCATTAAAAATATCTTGTTAGAGGCAGAGGGTTTTTCATACAACTTCCCTAATGCATCCATCAGTTCTTTTGTAGTCTTTTCCTTTAAAACATTAAATAATACCGAAGATGCAAGACACAGCCAGATTGTTCCAAGTTCCTTCCTATCCAACAAATCCCATTCTGCATCATGTCATGCTCGAGGGTTTTTTCACCTTCTCAGACAACGGAATATAAAGATCCTTTTGATAAAGGTAATCTTCCATCTGCATCTTCCAAAGACTAAATTCTGCCCGTTGAATTTATCAACCCTTGATCTTCCATCATCTTTCATAGCTCCCACTCAAGCTAAAAAACTTTCCCTGTACAATTCAACACTTCAGCAAACCAAACCAGGCTCTGATACCAATTGTTAGGAAATAAGGGATAAAATATGTAGAATAATCCCTCATAGAATCGCAATAGTAGAAACTAATATGCAGAAAATATTACAGATCTCAAATAAAAGTGCAGAATAAAATAACACAACACAAGAGACAATATTTAATGTGGTTCACCCAATTTGGGCTACGTCCACCAAGAATCACTTGCTCAGATTTTATTACAAGCCACTCACTCTCTCAATACAATACCCAGATCTGTTTGGAGCTATGCTCGAACAAACTCTACAGAATTCACACTTGAATTCAAAACACATCATGCAATGTTACATCATGTCCATCTACCATATGCACAAAACCACATAAATAGACAATTGCTTAAGCAGTTTTACAAAACCGTGGGTATCAAAACCATGGGCCAAAACCATGGGTACCATAAACCTATGGGTCAAAAATCCCGCCCAACCATGAGAAAAAGCACATTTCCCAATATATCGGACATTTTTGGGTTTCAAGGCCAAAAAATTTGCTCGGGGGCTTGCACCCCCGAACCCCCTTTCATCGAGGGCCTAGCCCGGCTTCAAACCCTGACAAGAACCCCCGTGGACAAGCCTTACCGTGTACGAGTCTTCAACACTTTCACCTATAAAAACAGGCTCCAGAACCTAACACCATCTTAGACAAGGTGTACCATCTTAACATGTAGTATTTAGGGTCCACAAACTTATGGTATGGTGTAACTGTTCCATTCACTAACTGAGTCTCTTTTGAAGTCAATAGAAATTTCATGTACTACCTCTCTTCCGGGTTGACTTGGGGAATGAAGCCTGACTGAAACAAATTCCAACAAAATTGGGCCTTAAAAGTGCCTTGAAATAACTATCGAGAATCACATGATAAACATAATCAAAGGATAAAAATGCTCTTAGGCATTTAATGACCCACAGTGTTTATATTGACGGTTCATGCAAATTGTTTGATGCATAAGTCACCACTCCTTATGTATAAATGCTTAAGCAGTGTAAATATATATGTCATTATGCCATATAATAATGTATGAATTTCCACATTGTATAGCTTGTCATCTCAAAGTCATCGGGTTGAATTAATCTAGAGTTCCTCCAAAATGAGCATAGCTCCATTATATCAGATCCTAGAAGCAAAATTCCATATTGAGGAGATTTGGAGTCTTGTACATAAGCTCTTAAAATCAATGATTCTTGAAGCACTTAGATCCATATGTTAGGAAAAATGGACCACGTATTTGAATCATTGTATCTCAAAATTATGTTGTGTAAACTTCTATTATTCCCTTTTATTTGAGATCTTATAATATTAGGTTACTGCATATTAGTCTTACTTTGATAATTCCCCTCTGACCACATTATTCTAAGATATTTTATCAATCCATTAGCTAATACTTCCAAAAAATAGAGTCACTTTCGGCAGCGAAACGCACTTTGCAGGTGTTTTTTGAATATTATTGAACCTGGGACTCAGAGCTAAGCACTCGTATTTTTCACAGTTTCAGTCAAGTGATTTCTAAGGGAGACTCGTGTTAATACTTATATACCATATGTGTGAATGCAAACATTCAAACCAAATTATGTGCCCTATTTCATTATGAAGATTCAATGATGTGAAGCATTTTAGTTTATGCAGGAGAGATGCCCAACATAAAAACGTACAGCACTCCGTCAATTACATGCATCAATTTGTGTAAGCCTTGGCATCAAGCCAATATAGTTGGTGCATGGTGTTATCAAGTCCTTGGCATACAGCAACATATTGTTCATCAATACCAACAAACATGAATGTTAGACAACAGCTAATGAGTAAAACCAGTGATATAACCTCTTGCAGCATGGCAATAGATTTATGATATTCCTGCCTTTCCCTGTTGCTTGCAAAGTATTTTGTTTTTTATGTGTTTTAATTTCCTTAGTGCATTTGTTCTCTGTTCTCCTCTTTGGAAAATAATTTGTATAGAAATTTAGTTGCATCCAGAAATTCTACTCAATTTTAAAATTCATATACGTTATGGAGAACATGAAGGAGTCATTACCAAAGTACGATGTAATGTAAAGAGTAAGGAGTTCTTGATATTTGTGGTTAGGACATATGTCATACATGGGAGTCCTAGGATGGAAAGGCTCATAACTAGACATTATCACATGTTTTTACAAATAATAAGGCAAATTGTGACATCGGAGCTCATTTTTGAGAAAAAAACTTCCTAAATATATATATATATATATATATATATTATATAGGAATGTGTAAAGATATGTTTGAATAGAGCATTTTATGTTATTGAACTATAACAATGAGTAATATCAAGTATAAACTCTGGTGACCTTGAGTGAAAGGATGTTTTTGGGAATGAGGTATCTTTAATGGATACATTTTTCTCAATAGATTAATATTTTTCCTTGAACCTCTAAAGCACACATTATTTGTATCAAGGGTATAAATCAGTTAAACATTATAAATTTTTGAGAAGCTAGCACCTTAGGTTCATAAGGACAAGAGAATTAGTGAATTTTTTATCTTATTGGTGAAGGTGATTCCTAATAATTATTTAAGTTTGGATGTCATCCTAATGTATGATGCTTGTTAAGTTCTTGGTATTGCATAAGGATCAACTCATCAATAGGCGGCTTGCAGTTCCAACTAATATGTAGGTTTGATATTTAGAAATTACAATCCTTTTGCATGACTAATGATGGATAATTTTACTTGATGAATAAGAAGTAAAAATTGATAGTGCTGTATTGTGGAAAATTTTTCAATCTATGCCTTAGGTCAGATGCCTTTGTTTAAAAGTCTGCCTCATTAATTCCTTAAGTTACCAGGAAAATTTCCTATCTCAATGCATCAGCCATGATTCAGGATGATCCATTTTCGAGATAATGTTTTCAAATCAAGCATCAGTAAATTGTCAAGTATTTCTTCCTTCAGTTGTCATGTATCCAGTAAATTAAGGCATCAAAATATTCAAAGTATGCTTTCTTGATTGTCCATAGGTCATTTTAGGAATCATAGAAATGTATCATCAAATAGAATGTATCATGGTAATGAAATTTGCTTCATCTTGACTTGACAATTAGAGTATCAAATCATTAACAAATTATGCATTTGAATGTGGAAAGATTTTAGTAACATTGAACATTACCTACTATTAGGTGAATTTTATAAATTTAAAAACTCAAATAATGTTAAGTTTTTTATCTTCAGTTCTTGTCATAATTAAAAGACCACATTTGCAAAAGAATACTGTTGGGAACAATAACATAATAAAATTTTGTATAAATGGCATTTAGAAGACAAACATATGACCAAATGGAGAAAAAAATTCTTTTATAAACATTGTATTGGAAGAAAGGAAAATTATTTGGATAGTCTATAGTAATCCTTCTCGTTGGAGTTTTACATTAAAAAAACTATTGCCACTTTAAATCCATGGAGTCTTAGCCTTAATCTGGATCCTGGTTAACCAATCATTTTTCTGCGATGAAACCAATGTAAATGCAGGATGTGTACTTTGAAGAAGAATTGGAACCCTGATGATGTTACATTGGATGCTATAAGACTTGAGAGACCAATTTATTCCATAATTATACTCTGCAATTACGACCATGATAGGTTCAATGGAGACATTTCTTATCAGAAAATTATTGCTTGTATCAAATTTCATGTAATATAAAGTGAGGAAGTTAAAGGTAGAAAAATCATGTATCAATAAGATGATTTTAGGAATGGTGGAGCATACAAGATATGATCATGATCTCAAGTAGTTTACAGTTAGAAGGAAATTAATTTAAGATGCCCAAATCTGTTGTAGCTGATGAATTTCTTTCTTTTATTTGATTTTACACCATCATTGGACATATGCTCCAAGTACTATAGTCATCGGTAACTTACTCAAAGAAAAAGCATTTTGATGGGGAGAATAAATTATGACAAGATAGGATTTCAAATAAGCTATGCGAGTGTTCTTCCTTCACATTCATATTTTTTAACAAGTTGATTAGTGATCCTATCTAAAGTTAGAACTGGATATCTTTTTCCATCAATGCTATTTTAAGAGGAAGTCTTCCTTTGAGGTGCAAATGGGTCTGATTGAAACATGCTCAAATGGATTTTTAAATGAGGTTCCATGTTTTTCATATGTAATCTTTCAAATCATCTAAAATCAGAAAATATTACAGATCCATGGATTGGAGGGGATATTACTCAATGATCAAACAAAAAAACATGAAACAATAAAATCATTAACAAGGCCTTATTTTTTAGATAAAGGTGTTAGCATAACATGAACAATGTCGAGTAGAACATTAACCCAAGCAAGTGGTCATCATAAGGGGTCATAATAAATTGATTATCTTAAATTCTCATTTGCACATTGACAAATAGTGATGGGTAGGTAGCCAAATAGTGTAACATTTTTTTTGTGATGCAAATAATGATCAGTTTTGAAACAAATTGTGATTTCCCTCATTTATTTCTTGAAGAAAAATTTTATCTAAGTATGAATTATGAAATCTCCCTATCATGATAAATAATGGCTTATCTTCTAAATATTGTGAAAAAATTTCCAAAATCCTGCGCCCCTCCTTTCCATGAAGGTGCATGTCTGCACCCCTATTTCCAAAAGATATTTCTAAAGAGCATATTGTTGAAAATTTCCACACTCCATGTAAAAATGGAATATGAAATCAGACTGCAAACCTTGTTTTCGATGGAAGACATTGATGAATTACCATAACTGGCGGGAAATTCATATAGTTTTATTGTGTTTTTAGTTGCAATAATTCATAAACAACATGCAATCTGTAGCTATGTGGTTACAGAATGTAACACCTCACATAGGCTGCCATTTCTACACTTTTCGATCTTCAACCAAGGAAACATAAAAGCCCCAAATAACCAATGAATTACCTATGAAGGTGGGATTATCACATCTTGAAAAATAGGTGACATGCAAACTCTTGTTCAAAAAACAAGGTTGCAGTTTACATGACCTAATTGATTTTGACATTATGAAGTTACAGGTACATCAAATCCCATTATACCTTTATGTTTAAATGATTAATCATGGTGACTTGAGTTGTTTAAAACATTACATTATACAATCGATATAAATCAGGATAAAATTTGAATGCAGAAAGAAGTATATCAACTCATTTACATAAATTTAATGTCATTTATTCAGGAAGAAATTTAATGTTTCCTATAAAGCGTTGGGATGTAAACTTATGACTTGAGGAAAAATGATTGCATGTACAAGGAAGCTATAAGAAAAGAGTATAGAATTGAAACCCATCATTTGCATAAAGGTTTTTCTCCTACGTCTTTAATTGCTATGGCATCCAACTTCCATCTTTATTGAAATCATCTAGCCCAGATCAATTTCTTCTACCTGAAAGGATCCAATACGCCAAAATTTGACTCAATCCCATGAGATCAAGGTTTCAATATTCTAGTGCTATAAATTTCACATCTTAAATCAATAATTTGAAGTTAACTCGACACTAAAGTACATCCTCATGATGAAAAATTAAGAAATTATCCATACAGTTCGAACCCATCATATGATTCTTATAATCTTGAAAGAATAGAAAATAAAAGAAAAAGAAAGAATATTCCCAAACTCAGAGAGGCCAAAATTATCCTAAACCTGAATATCTTTTCTTATTAGCTTAGTCAAATATTGGAGTATCTTTCCTATCAAGTAAGAAGTGATAGGAAAGAAATGCCAACTATTGTATTTTAAGACAAAAATTATTTTGAAGAAGTTAAAGGTTGATGATACAAAAGGCAATCATTGCATAAATGTGTTCATGTCATATATGATCAAGTACAATGAGAAAAGGTGTAGTTTAAACTTCTGAAAGAACATTTGTTCTAGCACTATACAAGCACAAAGCCTTATCAAGTTCATTATAGCTAACAGATGGGGATTAAAACTTTGCAGTCAATGACCGCTTCTTTATCCAGGTCAACTTTAATATGGTGGGATTTTCACTTTTGTAAGATGATGTAAAGAGAAATCATCAAGCGTCATAACATAGTTGCACTGAAAAGAAGATACTTCAAGGTCTTCAAGCAAGGAATCATAACCAAGGTGAATACAAAACTAATCAAGTACAGATTGATTAAAAAGCTACAGATTTCAAGATAATAGGTTCATAAGATCAAGTTTTCAAACATCTCCAGTACAGCTATACTCATCAGTAGAAGCTTACAAAAGAAGCTTAATTGTGCCTAACTTTAGGATACAATGGATTAAGATAAAAAATTATTCTACTCTAATATCTAGAAATTTTGACAACATTAGGTTGTATATATGTCCTAAATGGGATAAAACATGGTCAAGTTTAGCTACCTAGGTTGTAAGGATCAAAGTCATGAACATTCTGCTTAAAAATTAAGCTTTCTAGAATAGGTAAAACAAAGTGGTTTCATTGTTCTAATGAAGGTATTTACAATAAGACTGATGCACTATCCAGAGTGATCAAATCAATATTAACAAATCACCAAACTAAATACAAGAATCCTATTCTGGCAAACCTAAGAGTGTAATCTAAGAGTGATCATTTCTAGATTCGGAATATACCATGAAAATCCAGTTTCTATTTACAACTTTATCCTTCCATGATGCATTTTCAATTAGTTCTCAAGGATTAACAAAAGATAGGTTTATTCGTGTTAGGAAATAAGAGATAAAATATGTTGAATAATCCCTTACAGAATCACAACAGTAGAAACTAATATGTAGAAAATATTACAGATCTCAAATGAAAGTGCAAAATAAATAACACAACACAAAGAGACAATATTTAACATGGTTCACCCAATGTGGGCTACGTCCACCAAGAATCACTTTCTCAGATATTATTACAAGCCTCCACTCTCTTAATACAATACCTAGATCCATTTGGACCTATGCTCAACAAACTCTAACAAATTCACACCTGAATTCAACGCATATTTGTAATGCATTTTCTTGTCATATCTATCATATGCATAAGACCATATAAATAGACAATTACTTAAGCAGTTTTACAAAACCGTGGGTATCAAAACCATGGGCAAAAACCGTGGGTATAAACCATGGGTCAAAAAACTGTGGGTATTAGCAAAACAATGGGTACCAAAAAACCATGGGCCCAAAAATAGCCCATAACGGTTACCCATTACCCATGGGTTAATAAACCACCCATGAAAATTTGCTTCGGGGGCTTCACCCCCGAACCCCCTTGAATGCAACTCACCGGCGAAGCGGGACCGATGTAAAAATACCCGAGTGTAACACATAGAAGGTGTACCACACTCTAACATGAAAATAGGCTCCACAAACATAACAATCTCCCACTTGGAGACTGATTTCCACTGAGCAAGCTTCTTAACCCTTCATTGTCATCCATGAAGGCCAACCAAAGCTGAACATAGCTTTAGTTTATCCCTTGTGACCACCTTGGTCATCATGTCTGCAAGATTTGACTGGTATGAATCTTCTCCAACTTCAACTTATCTTCCTCCATTTAAGCTATCCTAATGAAGTGATATCTCAACTGTATATGCTTCATCCTGGAGTGGAAAGAAGAGTTCTTAGCTAGGTGTATAGCACTCTGAATATCACTATGTAGCTTAACATTCCTCCTGCTTATGCAAAGGAACTCCTCAAGCAATTGTTATGTAACCAAATCATCTCTTTGCTTGCATCTGTTGCAGTAACATACTCAACCTCCATGGTTGACAAAGCCACCAGCTTCTGTAGTCATGAAATCCAACTCACTGTTGTTCCACCTATAGTGTAAATATAACCTGTCGTGCTCCTCCTACTGTCTACATCTCTAGCCATGTCTGAATCTACATAACCACGTAAAGTGGTGTCTGATCCACTGTAGCACAAAACTGTCCCCATGGTCCCTCTCAAATACCGAAGGATCCACTTTACTACCAATTCAATGCTCTTTACTTGGATCACTCATAGATCTACTCACAACTCCTACTGCATGGGCAATATCAGGCCTAGTGCACACCATAGCATACATCAAACTGCCAACCGTTGATGAGTAAGGTACCTTGGACATATGGTTTCTTTCCTGAGAGTCTTGGGACACTTACTCCTTTGATAACTTAAAATGGCCTGCAAAGGAGTCCCAACCGGTTTAGCATCCTGCATGTTAAACCTATCCAATACCTTCTTAATGTACTCTTCCTAAGATAAAGTCAGCTTTCGTTCCTTCCTATCCCGAGTTATCCTCATACCAAGGATTTGTCTAGCTACCCCCAAATCCTTCATATCAAAGGATTCACTTAGTTGTTTCTTGAGTACTTTTATTTCCTACATGTTTTTACCTACAACCAACATGTCATCAACATACAAACACAATGATAATATAACTTCCATCCTCAAATTTCTTTGTATACATGCAATGGTCAGAATGACATCTAATATAACCTTGCTCCATCATGAAGCTATCAAAATTCTTATACCATTGACGTGGAGCTTGTTTCAGGCCATACAAGCTCTTCTTCAGTTTGCACACCATCTCCTCTTTACCTTTGACTTCATATCCTTCTGGTTGCTGCATATATAGCTCCTCCTCCAAATCACCATGGAGAAATGCAGTCTTTACATCTAACTATTCTAAGTGCAAGTCTTCTGCTACCACTATTCCAAGAACAGTTCTGATAGAAGTCATTTTTACTACAGGAGAAAAAATCTCATCAAAATCTATACCTTGTTTCTGTGCAAACCCCTTGACCACCAACTAGGCCTTATATCTTTTCTTTCCTCCTTCTTCATCTTTAACTCTGTACACCCACTTGTTCTAAACAATGCTCTTTTGCCTTTCGGTAGCTTCACCAAATCCCAAGTCTGGTTCTCCATGAGAGACTTATGCTCCTCATCCATGGCTTGCTCCCACTTCTTACTGGCATCTACCTGCATTGCTTCATCAAATCTCTCTGGCTCTCCACTATCAGTGAGTAATAAATAATAAAGAGAAGGAGAAAAATGTGGTTCTTTTCTTACCCTAGAAGACCTCCTCACTGTAGGAGTTTGGGGTTCCTATTGAGTAGGTTCCTGAACTGATTCATGGGTCACTTTCCCATCCGGAAGATCCTCTACCACTGCATATTCTTTCTTGGATTCTTCCCTATTTTCCTACAACTGTTGCTTATACATGAATTTCTCATTAAAGACCACATCCCTAAACCGAATGATTTTCTTGTCCTTAATACTCCAACATTTAAATCCAAAGTCATCACCACCATAACCAATTTTCAAGTGTATTTTTCTAATTTAGCCTCTAGCTTGGTCCTATCATCCTTGTCAATATGAACAAACACCTCACATCCAAAGAATCTAAGAAATGAGTAATCAAATTTCTTACCATACCAAGCCTCCTCAGGTATGCCTCCATCCAAGGCACTTGAGGGTCCTCTATGGATTATCAAGTACACAATTGTGCTCACCGCTTCTTGCCCAAAAATAAAGAGGCAGTCCTGCATGTAACCTCATGCTCCTAGCACAATTCCATTATTGTTCTGTTCATCCTTTCTAACACCCCATTCTGTTGCAGAGGTTCCTGGAACCATCTTTTTCCTATGGATTCCATTCTTAGAACAATAATCATCAAATTCATTGCTGCAATACTCCCCTCCATTATCTGACCTAAGACATTTTAAATTAAGACCTGTTTCATTCTCTACCAAGGCTTTCCATTTAACAAAAGTATCAAATACATCAGATTTGTTTCTAATACAATAAACCCAAACTTTCCTTGTTTATATCATCAATAAAAGTAACATAATAACTTGAACCCCCAAGATTTGATACCTGAGCCGGCCCCCACACATCAAAATGTACCAAGCTCTAACTTACTCTCTTTCTTCGTAGGTCCAACCTTGAGAAACCTTACTCACTTCTGTTTCCCATATATGCAGTTCTCAAGAAATCCAAACATTGTTTCTGTATATCCAGGGAAATTCTTCTTTATGATGTCCATGCCCTTATGGCTCATATGACCGAGCCTATAGTGCCATAATGTTGTATCTGCATCTGAAGCCACAAGATTACAATCATTAGTACTATCAGTGGTTAAATACAAGGTTCCAACCTTCTTACCTCTTGCCACCACAAGAGCACCCTTGGTAACCTTCCAAGAGTCCAGCTGTAAATATCACAGTACAACCATCATATTCCCAATTGCCCCTGCAATATCAAATTTCTCCTTAATGTAGGCACATGTCTGACATCCTTCAATAGCCATGTATTCCCATTCTGCATCTTAACCTGAACAAAATTTTCCAACTATACTGCAAGGCTCATCATCACCAAGAAAAACATGCCCAAAATCCCCTTGAACATAATCAACAAAATAATGCCTATGTGGAGTAGCATGAAAAGAAGCCCCTGAATCTAAAACCCAAGATTCAGTAATATTATGCAAAGAAAGAATCAAAGCATCCTGACATACATTACCCGATGCCACATTTTCCTCCTTGTTTTCTTCCTGTTGTTTCTTCTTATCCCATTAAGCTCCCAACAATCCTTCTTTGCATGCCCAGAATTTCCACAGTCTTAAACATACAATCTTGCTCTTGGATTTTGACCTTGCCCAATCTTTCTTTTCCATGGTTTTCTCTATTCTTTTGTCTCCCTCTAGTTTCCACTTCAAAGCATTCCCTGAAGTAGAAGATTCCCCAGAGATTTTTCTTCACATTTCCTCACTGAGAATCACCCCTACAACATCCTCAAACTTCAACTTGAGTTGGATCTGGAACCGAGTTGCTTACCCCATTACCAGGCTATTCCAACTTTCAATCGTAAAGAGCACAGAATTAATAAAGCCCTAACTTCTTCATCAAATTCTATTGTAACCAAAGCTAGCATATTCATAACCATATTGAAATCATTTAAATGATCTGCCTAAACTATTCTCAGACATCTTCATATTAAAGGTAACTTGTTGGTGCAAAATCACAGCACCCCTGGATGCAAATCAGTTATTCTAGGTTGATCATAGGAAAAATCATCCAGTGTGATTGCACAACATTGAATCCTTTCTCCAAAGTGTGGGACCTTAAAATGAGAAAGGAATCTCCAGAGAAGGCTGGTTCCTGCTTCCTAAACTACCTGCCACAAGCTATTCTAGTGCAGGCAAGCTAATCTAATCCTAATCTAACCATGCCAAGGAGACAAGGAGAGGAGAAAAAGGGAAAAATAGCAAAAGCCTACACTAAAACGGTGATACACCAGAGAAGGAAAATGTTGAACCTCTATCAAAACTGCCATGGGACAAGAAGAGGTGAGCAATGGAAAGGATGGACAGATGCATCACAGGCGCAAGGATAGATTTCACACAGAAGATGTCCCAAAACTCCATGAACACAGCTCCAAACCTGCAATGAACATTCAAACATGCACAAATACCTGCAATGAAGAGAGGCAAGAAGAAAACAAGCGAAGAATGAGCAAGGATGGACAGATGCATCACAAAACACGTTTTTTATTGCTCAGAAGTTTACATACAGAACATCATTTCATTAGTAAGAAGGCAAAAATCCATTACAGAGCAGGGAGGAGGTTTGAAAACTCCATTTTCAACCCTAGAGAAGAAAAGAAGGGAGGGCAGAGCAGAAAGAATGAACAACTACTAATAATAATGAGCCAAATCTGGCTTTTTACAATTGCATGGGTCGAGCCCAGGAGACAGAAACGTGGGAAAAACGTGTAAGCCTATTCCTCAACTGTAGATGTATTAAAACGGCATGGGATACCTTAAACCCATACCCTGCATCTTTGACCGATTTGGAGGAAATGCGACCCATTCTGCATTAATTTGGTCGCTGAAGAAGAAAGCGACCCATGTGCATTAAACTGGTTGTTGAAACGTCGCTTCTGGCCATGATCACGCATCAGATCCGTTTCTTCGTCAATTTTCTCTCTCCATATTGCACCAAAATTTGAGATTGATCCCAGAATCATGTAGATAATTTCATAAGATTTCCGTTGATATAAAGAACGTGCAAATCCGAGCTCTGGATCGAAAGTTATGGAGGTCTGAAGATTTTAGGGCACAAAACAGGTGAAAACGTGTTTTGAAATCTTTCCCGCGCTCTGCCACCTGGATGACACGTGGCATGCTCTGTTATTGGTCTGAGTAATTCTCTCTCCAATTGCCTTTCGGCGGGCTTTCTTTCCTGAAATTTCCTTGTGGGCCCCTTAAACTTTTGGACCTTGGAAAAATTTCCAAAACTTCTCTTCCGGCTGGATGACCCGTAGGGACACGTGGCATGCATTGATTCGGTTAGCGCCCTTCTGCTCCCAAATTCTCCACCGCTCCCGAATTCCTTCACTGAATGGGACACGTGGCGAGATCCCATTGGCTTGGGCCTTTAGACTTTCATTTTTCAAACCTGTGGGCTTACCTTGCATTTTTTTTTCCGCCACGTGTGTGGCATGATTTGATTGGCTTGCGGGCATTGGTGCTTTCGCTGTCCATATTTCGAGTCTTTGGTTCTCATTGCTGCCTTGGGAAAAATTTGCCTGGAAATGTATGTTTCCCTGACGTGGCCTGCCATTCCTTGGGACACGTGGCATTAGTTTCTATCCATTATTGGTTCTCGGGCCTACCGTTTGGTCATTTATTTTCTTGTGGGTCCTTGTCTCCATTTAGGGGAGTTCATGGACTGTCATAGAATCCTTGAGGACAAAAACACCCGAGGCTTTGAAATGGGGCTTCTTGTTTGAATCTGAATTTATCTACCCGTGGACTTGAGAATTGATTGAATTTCGGCTCATGTTCGGCAAATTATCCGACTGCCCGGGTGCTTTAGGTGGATCGGACAATAACTCCTATTTTGCGAATGTGGGCCTTGGAGGAAAATTTCGGCTGGTTCGAACATAGGTTCACTAGACACGTGGTAGCAAATCTGTATTCGTCAGATGTCCCATCAGCTTTTGGGCCAATCAAATTTGGATGTCTCTGAAACCGAGCTAAACATATAGTAAAATCCTTAGAAAAGATTGGGAGGCTAAGCTTCCAAGTACATATTACTTCCATTAGCAGTCGGGATGTCCTAAAGAATTGGCATTTGGGCTTCACTTGTCTCTTTTAGAGCAGTTTTCAAGCAAAAATTCCTTTTGGATCCGCTTTGCTGATGAACAAGGTGAGAGAGACTTCTAAGGCCTAGCAGGGGTATCAAGCTTAGTAAAATTTCCATTTACACTTTTTCCTGGATCAAAGCCTATAACTTTCTCAATTACTACATTTAGTGAAGAAGCTTGACTCCTTGCATTTCAAGAAAGGAGAGTTTAGAAAGATATCCTGATGGTGCATGATCAAGCAGAAACAACTGATTTTTTAGTTCTCTGAAGGTGCAAATCAGGTTCTCGAGGCATGAGATGTAAAGAATGATGCATGTTATCCAAATTTAAGGCTTAAGGGGTGAACTTAGGATAAGCACATGCATGCTAACATGTTGATAAGACAATTAAAAGGAGGGACCTGGTAGGATTTGCATGCTGTTAGGGTAGCACCTTCCCAAAATATCAACTCGGTGGATGTGAAATTCATAGTTGTGCCTTAGCATAGATATCAGAGCTACAAATAAGTGACTAGGAACATACAATCATATCGTACAGAAATAGTAATGGAGGAAATCTAATATCATTTTTTAGTCATGTAAAGAAGAGCTCACAAATGTGATGGGATCAAAAAGCTGAAGCTATTCCCCCACTTAGTGCAAACATGAGATAAAAGATAGACTCGCTGTGAAGTAATCAGGTGTATCGTTGAGGGAGTGAACTTCACCAAGTAGAAAATGGACACTCTTTTTCAAAAGTTTGTCAAGTCTAGTGTTGATGTTCACATGTAGGGTTGTGATTTCCCTCCTCAAAATAAGACAACTATGCAAATTATTGATACAATAAAGTAGAAAATCGCATCAAGAGATGACAACTAATGTTTTTATGGTCTCAAATTCTATAAGTTTTCATAGAACATCTCGTTCCTTTCTGTATTCTTGGATCAGAATACATCATTTTAGAGTCGCCGCTTCTGAAAATGCATTACTCTGATTCTGAATTTTAATTTGTCAAATATCTTTGCTTCAATAATAATCTAACAATTCAGATTTTTCAGCACTAACATAAGAGTTGATAATGAAAGGAACTACGGTGGTAATATATCCTTAGAAAGGAATGAGTGTAAAGGGAATGTACATTGCATAAGCGACTTAGTTATTAAGAAGAGGGAAACTCTGCTATTGAACATAGAAGTCATGTGTGCTCAAAGCATTAATATGTAAAATTACAGCTGAAATAGGATGAAGAGAACATACTACGACTAAATAAATTTTGTTGGGTATTGCTAAGTTAACATGGACCATTTTTTGTAACATTGAAATTCAACATGTTATTCTGAATTGGCAGAGTCATGCTATTAAAATAAGCTAATGCAAATCAAATAAGCTCAGCCAGAAAGACTATTGAAGGATTACAATGACTCAGCTCATTCACAATGTATCATGTTGCCATAGAGTCTCAATTGCAAGTATTAAGTGTCAAGGAATTAAAATCATGAATACATGCTTCTGTATCAAGTTGGATAAATATGGATAACTCACTATTTAAGAAAAATTTGGATTAAAGAAAATCTTGCTAACTAATTTTTTCTCCACTGGCACAGTGAGCTTGTCCACCGAGCTAGCTCAATCAAAGCTACATTTCAGATTTGTGGGTCCAGCATACACTAGAGATCAAATCTGTACTCCATGAAAAAATACATTAATATCCTTCGAAAAAATGGAGGACATGTAAGTACATTTTTTCAGTTCATGAAGCAGCCTCTGAGGGCGAATAAGATTTCCTTGTACAAGATGAATCTAATGAAGCAAAAGTGGATTACAGCTCATGTAAATTTGGATCAGAGAGAACATTCATCGGCCAAATTTTGACATCTTTTAAAGATATATCAAATAGTGTTATAGGTTATTTCCTTGTTTCATCCCACATTCAACAATTTTACTACAATGCTATGAAGAATAACTTCAAATTTCTAAATAAGTTATACAGAAACTTTTTTTCCAAAAAATTTCCTGTCTTAAGACAAACAACTGAGATGTTTTTACATTCTCAATTGACTACATCAAAGCTCACCATGAACTAAGTGTCTAAAATTTTTAATCCTTAAGTATAAGCATGACATCAATCTAACTATTGTAATGGAAAATGCACTAAAGTAAACAGGCAATGAAATAGAGTTTTGTGACTGCTTCAATGAATTTTAAATCAATGCATTCACATTTGTTCCTACAGCTACTATTTCCATTGTAATGAAAGTGTAATACAGGGTAGAAAGGGAATACGAGGAAAGTGCGTCTCATTTTTCAGTTTGGCCTAAGAAGAGGGAGAATCATGATTTTGTTGTGCTCAAAGCAAAAGAAGCATGATAGCTGACAAGATGAATGAGAGGTTGGCCATGTCCGGGAAAAGGTTTTGCTGGCAGGGCTTAGGCCAATCCATCTAATGGACATTTACAACTTGTTCATATGTTATTTCAATGATGCTTTAAAATAACTATGCAAATCAAATGAAGTGATTAGAGAAGTAGGTCCTCATGATCAAGAGAAACAACTATCATGTTCTAATCTTCTTTTATTGGATTACACCCTTCACCTTTTAGGCATGAATATCATGGTGTCAAACCCCTTTAAAATCTCAGATCAAGAGATGATAGTAATACTATATAAAATCTGATCATGCAATAAAAATAAGGATTCTAAATCATTGAAATAGTTTTTTGCATAGTCTCTTTGTTACTCCCTTAAACTAATGAAATTTAAGACACATGAGTAATATTCCTATATTCTATCAAGGAATTGTACATCCTATTATTATTTAATTATCATGTAATAGACAAATTAAGGAATAAAGTATTATTTTTTACATTTATTGTCTAGAGCTCACAATCAAATATTCAATGAATGCTGAATATAATGTAAAAAAGGATTAGATTACAAATAGGATGAGAGAAATTTCTGCGAATTTTGACAGGGATTCATTGCATAAGCATTAAAATGGACATTTGCACTTGTGCAAAAATGGGCAACTCGAAACTTCGTCGTTATGATGAGAAGTCTTGGGTGAAGTATACCTAAGCTAAGGAAGTCATTATGTTATTTGTTACTATTGAATTAGTTACAAGATTAAATGAAATCTGTAGTTATGTGTACTGTCTCAAAATAGAAACAGATCACATAGTCTGCAATTTCTTTCCATCTTCAGCAAAAGAACACAAAGCCCCGAAGGACAACTGTGTTGTCTTGTTGAAGACACCGAATTACAGAGTAGGTGAAGTGTTAAGTTTTGAAGTAGCAAATAGAAATATAGATTACACAAATCAGAGTTCATTACTGAATGTTACAGGCCCTTATTAATGTTCTTTCCTTCATGATTAAGACATTCAATTATGTTACTGAGTTGTTTAGTTCATCATACGATCCATACAGAAAAGCTAGAATGCACAAGAAATACACAACTCATTTTCAGAATTCAATGTTTTATTCACAAGGAGAGTCAAATGTTTCCCACACAAGCCGTGAGATGTGACTGAAAAGGAAAGAACATCTACTGAAGTAAGAAGTACACATGCATGAAATAGAAAGCAAAGGAGTATGAGTGAACCCATCATTGCCTTGTATATTCTTCATTGTGCAGAGCATCTCCTTGCCAGCTCCTTTCATCCTCAAGGCATGGTACCTGAAAAGCAAAAAATAAGGAAATCATCAATAAAGAGCTCAGGGTTAATCCATATTCCTACACTATCCTAATTCGTGCATATGGATCTCTAAGCAACAGGAGATGTAATTTATTTGAAGATCAGATTGCATAGCTCACTCAGGAAGCAGAAATATAGAAAAGAGAATAAGAAACATGGACACAAGAGAGGCCAAAAAGCCTAATTATTTTCTAACTATTTTCCTAAGTGTGCAGGTACAGGTTGCAGCCAAAAGAAATAATAGACAAGTCATAAGTGCATGCAAGAAAAGGAAGAATGTAACTCAAAGTTCCAATAGTTGTTCTGAAATGGAAGAAGTTTCAGTGCAAAAGAGAGAGTGGAAGATATAAACACTTGTTTTAGTTGCAGCAGAAGAGGAAGAATCAGATTTCAAGAAGCTGAAGCTAAATGGAAAGAAGGGATTACAGCTGAAACAGGATGAGAGAGAAGATTCTGGGAAAATTTTGCCAGGGCTTCGCCATGTAAAATGAACATTTACAACTTTTCATCATGTTGTTTTCAATTGCTACATGCTTTAAAGGAACTATGCAAATCAAATAAGTGATACAGAAAGCAGAAAAACATCACATGATCAAAATAAACAGCTAACATGTTTTCAACTCTCAATTTGCTATATCAGTTCATCAAGAAAGGTGTTACTTTCTGTGTTCTGGATCAGAAAATACAACTATTTCTAGAAATACATTAAAGAAAAGATTCTAAAATTTTTTTGACAGGGCTTCACCATGTAAAATGGACATTTACAACTTTTCCAGCATACATATCAGAGCTGTAATGAAAGGAAATACAATATATAATGCAGAAAAGAAATGGACTGTACTTTCATTCATCAGATTGAAGTACTTTTAGCATTCTTTATAGCTTAAACAACTGAGAAATGAAATTGCTAGATAATCCTACAAATACAGCCATCCTGAAACTACAGTTTTTCAAAATGAAGCAAGTATCAAGTGTTCAGCATGCCACAGTATGTCTTCGGAGCTCAAAATTAAATACAAGATTCATAATTTTTCAGAACAGGAAAGTGTAAGATTGAGAAACCATTTTAGAAAATGACAAACAAAGCTTCAAATACCACAAACTTTCAAAAATAAGCATGTTTCAGGCCTCCTTTATTCAAAAACAACAGTTTAAGGTTCAAATATTAAAGAAAATCAGAACCAGAAAGGATATCAGAAGCCATTACAGGTGAACAAAGGAGCTATCTCATGATGCCATTAAAAGTGAGAAGTAATTCAAGTAACATCTACAGTTATAAAGGGCTTCAGAAAGAGATAATAACCCAGATTTAAGGTATAACTATCTTTTCAGAACAGGTATATCAATTCAGGATCAGAGTAAAGAAGATGGTTATAACTCAGGACTGTAATCAAAGAAGCAACTCTCAGTCAAGAACAGAGTAGTATTCTTAAAGAAGGCACTCCCGAAATAAAAATGTCATATTAATACAACTTGAAGAGCTATGAAAGATCAAGAATACATGTATTCAGAACAACCTCCAAAGAATATATCAAGGAAAACACGAAGGAAAGCAACACATTTTTCAAGTATCGGAACCCTTGAAAAGGCCAGTAAGTACCAAAATATGCAAAGAAGGAGCTTCAGGAAAATGAAGTAAATACAAAGCCTCTACAGAAATAGACATCAGAGAGAAGTGCAGAACTGGGTCAACAAGTCAACAATTGAATAGCCCACGAATGAGTATCAGTAGATCAGGTTTGAATCAAAATGTCAGAGATAGAATGTGTAACTTACCACCTGGGTCAGCCTTAAAAAAAACATATTTCCCTAGTCTGAAAAGAGAAATCCAATAGAGTTCAAGTACCCAACAACGGTTTTCATTATTACGACTCGAAAGAAAGGGGAACAGTCCCGGTAGAAAAGGAAAACACTCACCCATGGAGTTTTTCTCTTGGCAACATGTCTACACAAATAGCAAAGTCTCCAGAGCCGAGTGATGATTTTAGAAGAATAAATGATACACAAGCCCAAATTTCAAAATCAAAGCAAATACAAATACCCAGAACTCAAAAAATACAGATCCTAGTTCTTCATTGCAGACCCATTAATGGGTATTAAAGGAAAGATCAGGGTAAGAAATAGTGCTTACTATTTAAATCAAATCTGAGCAACCCTCAAGTGGCCATCAAGTTCATCAAAAAGGGACAACCCAACACATTTTCAACTCGAAACGACCAAAGAAATCAAGGTGTCACATGAAAATGCAAAAGAAAATGTTTATCAGCACTTTGAAGTAGAAGTGGCAAAGACAAGTAATGGTGGTACTTAGAAGATCAAAACTTACCATTCTCTTCATCAAACAGTGATGCCAGCAACACAGAACCAAGCTCGACAGAGGCCAAACAGAGCTTGAAACCCACAATAAGGGCGGCCAATTTGAAGAAAACTAACAGAGACCAGAGAATAATACAGTTCCAAGCTCGGAGTTTGCAAAAATGCGGTCATGACCACAATGCCTCACATGGAAATCTCGAATGCCAAGATGCTATACCAGACAACCTCGCAACAGAGCTTGGAAGGCCGAGAGTGACACACAGTCAAAACTTTAGGTTCACGGTAGTGGCAGCCAAGTAAAATACCATGTCCACCTCCTCAGAAGAAACACAAAAATGCAAATACAACATAGTTCAGAAGGTCGAGCAAATACAGAAGAACCGAGCTCAAAATCAAGTCATCAATGGCATCCAAGAAAAATTTTCCAGGGCTTCACCACTCTCTGCGAGCAAGCCAAAAAATGATCAAAATGAAAGGGTTCGAGCATTTTAATTCATTCACCTCAGCAGAGTTCAACCTAACTCAACCATGATTTGAGATCAACGATCAGGCTTCATCAAGTATGAGGATCAATGGCCGAGAATCAAGCTCAGAGATCAAAGTGATTAACCACAGTCGATTGCCACCAACCACATTAATTGCTAGTTTAAAACCCTAATCACAGTCAAGGATCAACGACATCAGATACAAAAGGTACAGAAATCAAGGGCCCAGGATGATCACCAAATTTCCAACAAACTCAACTCAAGTTACAAATGCCACCGACAAAGCATATGAGGGGTGAGTCACCGTGGGGAAGGGGCCAGCCCACATGTCCACAATTTAAATCATTGCATTGACTTTCTAAAGTCTGAAACCATAGTCTATGTAATCAAATAAATAAAAGGAGCCGACCACCATCATACCAATAATGATCACTCAAAAGGTAGGTTTAAACCTTATTCACCAAGTATTATCCAAATTGCAAAGGCCGAAAGTTATACAATACATGTATATAACAAAGGTGGCAGACTATAGTATGGCATGCATAAAGTTCACAAGGTGGTCAAACAAAATGGTCGACCTTTGTATTTGCTAAATCCACAAGGTGGAAAAACCAAGTATAATGCAAAAGTGGTCCCCACTCTAGAGAGGAGCTAGAATTGATTCGCAGAGTGTCACTCATGTGACCATTTAGAATGAGATGTCAAATATCAGAGCATGTGCATATGGGCAGGTGGTCCCCACAATGGAGGTTTATACTTTGCAAATATTACATTTATTGTAATTATTTTGTTCTTGCACAGAAGTATTTTTGCATGCCTCCACAACAGGACAAAATAGAGAAGGAGACAGAGTTGCATGATCAATGGAGAGAGACTTGCCTAGCAAGCAATCTTATTTCTAGCAAATTATTCACCCTTGCCTTATTAAAAATAGAACAGTCAACTTCAGTTTGACTGCATTGTAAACAAGGCTATTAATGCCTATTTGTAACTGCATGCTCTAGTTTGTATTATTTTATCCTTTTATTTATTATTAAATAAAGGATAAAATTAGGATGCATGGGTGAGTACAAGCCTTAGGCTATTTTTAGGAAGGGGGTGAAATTTATTTTGCTATATATTGTGTGCCTTTGCAAAGCACAAGGGAGCTTCTTGGAGGACTTTTGGATATATGAGTACTGAAGCAAATTTTGCCAGTCTTGCCCTCTGAGTGTGAAGTATTTTCTGCCTTTCCAAGTTATTTTGTAGTCTTGTGTATGTTATATTAATCTTGTGAATGCAAATTCCCTGATCAACCACCTTACCCTGCTGCAAAATTTCAGTCCTTTCTGCTTAATTTTAATGTGCATGTTAACTTATTAGTACTGTTGTGATCCTCCCTCAGTACAATCAAGTGTTTTTCCCTTAGATATTCTGCAGAAAAACTATTGGTTCATGCATCAAGAATCCTTCCCAAATCAGTTGTGCATATACTCAGTCAAAGCCCTCATACAAATTTGGTGTATCACCTTAGTTTTAATCATTTTACAGTCATCTTTTACTCTCAAACTCCCATAAAGTAGTTTAGGATACACCAATAAGGAACTAGCCTTGATACCAGAGACTCACCTCGAAATAGGTATACCCACAGACCTGAGGTGTTTCCATTGTATCTACAAAAGAGAGAGATCATTTGTGCAAGCTTAGAAAACCTGCAGCCATTTCTCTACAGGGTGCACTTTCGAAAAAACTGAATTATCTTGAGCATTGAGATACGCCTAAACTAGTAATCAAGAATCCATAATTCTGCTATCAAAATCAATACCAGTGAGCTAAACAATTCATTAAGGTTAAATCTATGTCAGTAATCGTGCATAACAGCTATGTAAGTGGGATTCGGCGGTCAAAGATCTGCTAACATTCTATATTATTTTCAAAGAATATGAAAAGCCTAAATTCGGTGCACCTTTCGGGTAAGAAAATCCCAAAGTGTGGTTCATCAAACCAATGGAAAAATTTCACATTTTAAAACTGATCAGGAGCCTAAGAGAGCTCTCTAAACATTTGGTTGTCTATGGTCTTCTCATTAAATCGTGGGCTCCCCACACGAAAACGACTCTCAATGTTGCAGTCAATAGTAAGCATGTTGTTTCAACAGATGATTGTTTGTCTTTATTTATAAATAGTCACTTTCATTTAAACAAGTACACTCCATGACAGGGATTTATTACTTTTTATAAATAGCATCCATTGAAAACCCATACCTGAATCATATCGGACGCATACTTCGGTTGAAATCGAAACGTCATTTTTTTAACATGGCTAAGTTGAATGAATGGACAAAATTCGAAGGAAAAGATTTTTACTTCATCCGTAGAATGAAAAAATCAAGTTGTTATTTCAACAAAGATTTGTGGGAGATTGTATGAAAGCAAAGAAACCAAGAGATGTAGATGAATTGCCAGAAATATGGGAATCAGAGAGTCAAAAATAGCAATCATTGGAAAAAAATTAACAGATGCATATTTGCCTCATATAGCTTTGTCAAAATCCTCAAATACAAGTTGGACTACACTAAACAAACTATTTGGCACCGCAGTAGGAAGCGCATATCAATATCCTAAAACAAAAGTTGTAGGATACTCAAAATGGAGGATAGGTCACAACATGGTGGAACCACAAAGTAAGTTTCCTGTATTAAATCAATGTTAGAAATCAAAAAAGATGATACTGAGATGATGCAAAAGCAGTAACTTAATAAGCAAAATCCTAGCTATTCAAATATGGTAAGATTCACTTTGAGCAAAATCAATCCAAGTCTGGAAGACTTGAGTTCTTCTTTGATAGAGGGGTCTGAAAATTAGAACAAATAAAATTGATTTTTTAACAGAAGAAAAAGCATTATATGGAACACATGGTAAAAAGAGATAGAGTCAAACTTTAAGCCAAATTCAACCTCCTAGGATAATGATAAAAGGCTTAATTTGTCATATCTGTAATGTGTCTGGCAAAAGGAATAATGAAATAACAAATCTAGGAGGTAAATTGAATAAAAATGCTTTTATTCAAAAATGAGAAGAAGAAAGTGAAAGGGAAGCATCACTACCATTCACATGATAGAGAATTGCTGATCTTATAAAAAGACTTTCTCCCTCTAAAAAGAATGCATCAATTGGAGGATGGACAATGATCTGGAGGTCATGCGACCTAGATCAATACAAACGACGGTCATTTTCATGCACGAAGTAGTGGTGATAATGTGTGTGAAAGTTTTTTTTCTTTTCAAGTTGTAGTTGAAGATGTGTACATGTACTTCTTTCTAGTGTTTATGTTATGGCATGAATAAGTGAAATGTTCATATCAGGGGGGGAACACTGGTCTCAATGTTTGATTATCTTTAATCATATTTGTAAAGTAACACATGTCCTACATACCTCCCTAACGGAGAAATTATAGTGGACAGATGAAAGCACAAAAGAAAAAAGCATCATGATTTGAGGTTGTTGGTTGTCCTGTAATGCAAACCAGTGGGTTGTTGGCTGTCCAAAAATATTCATGAAAAGGTAATTGGTTGTCCTATAAAAATCCAGTTGAGGTCAACTGTCACTATGAAAACCAATGTTGAGGTTTTTGTTTTCCTGCTATTAATGCCTCATGTTCAGGTTGTGTCTATTTTTATTCCTTTGATTTATTCGTGATAAAAGGGTAAAATTAGCATGCAGATCATGTAATTTATTTTGAGACGGGCGGCAGGGGTTGGGTGAAGTTATTTTCCTATATATTGTGTGCACTAGTAAGGCACAAGGAGGAATTTTAGGAAATCAATCATTTAGTGCTGAAGCATATTTTTTTAATTTTTCCCTTGAATAAGAACATGTTATAATTTCCAATTATTTGCAGTGGTGTTATCTTTCCAGTATTAGTTATGAATGTTAATTCCCTAATAGCAACCCTATCTTACCTTGAGACAAGATCTAATGGGAGTTTGTATGAACAACCTCCTTGTCTTAGTGTGCATGTTTAACTTACTATGTTTTTGTTATTTATCCCTCAATACATAATTATTTTGCTTTGATATTCTACTTAAAACTATTGGTTCATGTATCTATAATTTGTTCCCAAATTTTATTGTGCATATACTCAGTCAAAGCCCTCAATAAATTTGGTGTATCACCCCATTTCAATTTTTACAATTATCTTTTACCCTCAAAACTCCCAAAAAATAGTTTAGGATACATCAATAAGGAACTGGCCCTTGATACCAAAGACTCACTCAAAATAGGTATACCCACAGACCTGAGGTGTTTCCATTGTATCTATGGAAGAGAGATCGTTTGAAATGCTTAGAACCCCTATTTTCATCTCTCAACAGGGTGCACTTCTCAATAGATAACAATTTTTGGCACGCCCGGTGGGACACAGGATTAGATTTACATGCAGATTACAAGTAATTTACAACTATTTACAACAAAGAAAATCACTTTTGGAGGAACAATATGCAGCAATTTATTGAAAATTTTAAGAAATTATTTGGCGACTCTGTAAAGCTGATTTCAGACTAGTTTTACATCATGTTCCATGCCTAAAGTGATTACAAGGTCATCGGTAAGAGGAATTCCTTATGAATTTATTTCTTTACCTTTAAATTTTGTTAGAAGAAGAAGACTTTGCAATACCTTACCTTATAATAGGCCTAGTTTTGGAAACCCTCCTCCCCTTCCTTCACCACGTGTTAATCTTGTTGTTCAAATACTAATAATCATACATCAACCACCACCATCTATAAATTTTGTGACCTTTACTAATGACAACCCTTTAGTAATTCAAGTTTATCATGATATACCTACTACTTCCCTAAAAGGTTTACCTTCATTTACTTGTGAAAATCATATTACCCCTACTAAGCATATTAAATATATTGCAGCCCTTTGTGTAGTCCATAATATAACTCATGAAGATGTAGCCTTGAGACTCTTAGTTGCATCATTTAAAGGACACGCTTTGCAATGGTACAAAAATTACTGATAGGGAGCATAACAACTTGGGATGAATTAGGGAGTAACTACTTAAGTAATTTTAAGATAATTCAGATCATTTATCTCTCATAGAACAACTGTCTACAATCAAAAGAGATCCTCATGAATTTATGGCTAGTTTTAACATCATATTTTCTAGAACTTGGGAAAGAATTTCAGCCAGTGTTAAGCCTCAAGTTGATCATGCATTTTATACTATCTACGAGATTTAAATACCAGATTTTCATCCATGATTCAGTCTATGGGATGAACTAATCTCCTAGTAGCTTAGATATCATATTGTTATAAGGGCTGAAAATAACCTCATTCAAGAATTTAAATTAGCCCAAGACCTTCAATGCCTCAAATGGCCTTTTAGCAATGTTCCATCACCTATTAATAGAACCTATGGCACATATTTAAATCCTTGCAGACAATGGGGAACAAACTAACATCAATTGATGATAAATTTACCCAGTCTAGCATGCCTTACCAAACTCCATATCAACAAAATTAGTAGAATAGGAAGCCCTTTCAGAAAAATAAAAACTATAGATAGCCTTATCAGCTAAGGCAATTTGATTCTAAAGCTCCTAGTTCATCTAGTGCTCTTGTTCTAAGAAACATGGTTTCAAAAGAGTGGCGTTTACCTTGTAATCAACCTCATTCATTTGTTAATTATCTAAATGCATTATTGAATATAAGACTTGTTGCATAACCTCAATCTGAAGCATTATTTATGCCTCAAATGAAATGTGTGTAGCAAGATGTGTAAATTCATAAATCACCTGAATATAACTTAGTCGGTTTTGTAGAAGAAAATTTTATTACACTTACAACTAGGTCGCAAGATAACGAAAAACAACAAAATAGACCTATTTTTCCCACAATCATTGATAAATCAGCAAGTACATGTCAACAAATAGCAAACAACTATGTTGTTCCTTAAAAAAAAAAGTAGTTTAGATCTTAAAAAGAAGTAAAAACAACTGCAGCCTTATCCTTGCAGATTATTCATACCTCATCTTTTAAAAGTTGTTGAAGTAGAGTTCGTCTTTGTTAAAGCTTATTCTAAAACTATAGAAGCTTTTCCAAATATTGTTGCTTCTTTTAATATTCTCGAGGTAATGAAAAATCATAATATATTAATATTTCATTATGGGATGCTTTGAGTATTCTAGAACAATAGGAGCTACTTGCTCATGAGCTTGCTAAGCTACAGATTTCTTCAAAACAAACAAAAAAGGAAGCTCAGACAATAGATATGGTTCCTGGTACAATCGAGCAAGATCACATGAAAAAGGTTAAGTGGACGGTACAAAAAGTTATAAATTCTCATGATATTAAAAATCCACCACCCTTTTATCTATCTTTGATTATTAGAGATCATTTAGTTCATAACTGCATGGTTGTAAATGGTGCAAGTTGCATAGTAATGCCTAAACCAATCACCAAAAAATTGGTCCTGCAGTATGAACCTATAGAGAAATGTTTGTTACAATTAGATGGGATAACAACTAACTTAGTTGGGATCATTAGAAATTTGAAGGTAACATTACATGCTTGTCCAAATGTTTATATCCTGCAAGATGTTACGGTTGTATATTTACCTCCCTATTTCACTTTATGTTTATCAAGAGATTTTACAAAAAATATAGGAGGTTATATTTCTTCAGATTGGTCATTCTTATTCTTTACTACAAGGTATGGAACTAAAGTTATAGCCAATTCAGAGCCTTTGGCCATATTTCATATTGAACCTCATGTTTCAAATGTTGTAGAAAATTATGCAGCCATAGATTAGTCTCATTTTGATGTCATAATACATGTTTATGCATTCGATGGTGTATTTGATCTATTTATCGATGAAAAAATCAAGAATAACATAATTATGACCCTTTCAAAGAAGTGGAGGAAGATTTATTTGGTGTTTATTGTTTACATGAAGAAAATGCATCAATCCCCTTGTTGTCCAAAACAGAAAAAACAACAGAAGGCTTATGGAAGCTTCATTTTGATGGAGCAAAGAACAAAAAAGGACAAGGTGTAGGTTTGATGCTTACTTCCCCTATAAATGAAAGTTATTTTTCAGCTCTAAGTCTACAATTTTCATGTACTTGTAACGTAGATGAATATGAAGCATTAATTCATGGCTTATAATGGGCCAGAAAAGAGGTATCAACATGTTACAAGTATTTGGTGATTCAAAGCTAGTAATTAATCAAGTAAAAAAATTTAATGTGTGTAAGAATTCATTGTTAAAATCTTACAAGCATAGACTTTCAGAATTAATGGAGCATTTTGATGTTATTAATATGTGATCTATTCCAAGAGCTGAAAACAAACATGCAGACAGACTTGTAGTAGTTGGTACTAGCTTTGAAGTGCTAGAAAAGATTGAAAAAAAAAAATTCTAGCCACATATAAAGCTGATTATCAGAACTTCAATACCTGATAATGAAGAAAACTGGCAAGTTTTTGAAGATGATGAGAAAATCTACAGATTTTTGTAAGCAAGAAGTTGAATTTTCTGCAGTTAATATAGAAAACTACAACATTTATATGGTGACAAATTGTTCAATTGAAGACAAAAATTTCCCCAGGGACTCATCACATTAGAAGATATTTTTAGTTCTAATGATCAATTAAGAGAGGATAAATGAAAGATCTCGACTCACACAGATAACTATGAAGAGATCTTAGTTGATGATGAAAAGAAGTTATTTATTAGAAAGGTATGTTCCTTAGCTACAAAACAATATTTTATTAATTTATGTAAAGAATTCAAAGATTTTTTTCTTGGAAATACCAAGATATAAGACAATGTGACCCTAGTTTAGCTCATTAAACCATAGACTTGCAACCAAATTCCAAACCAGTTAGGTAGAAACAAGGGCCTATAAATCATAAGATTGAACCTTTGATAAGAAAAGAGTTATGTAAGCTGATTTAATTAGGTATTATATTTCCTGTTAAACATTCAATTTGGGTATCTAATCTTGTGACTGTTCAGAAAAAAAATGGATAAATTTGGCTATGCGTAGATTTTAGAGACCTTAACAAGGCTTCTTTAAAATATCATTATCTACTTCTCAATATGGATCTGATTTTAAGAACAGTTTTAGGTTCAAATAGGTTTTCCCTTTTGGATGGTAATAGCTGATACAATCAAATTCTTGTGTGTGAAGAAGACAAATACAAGACAACTTTCACTACAAATTGGGGTACTTATGCTTACAAAAGAATGCCTTTTAGACTTTCGAATTTTAGTGCAATGTTTCAACGTGCAATGGACATGGATTTTCACAGCCTATTAAATAAATTCATAATGGTTTATTTAGATGATGTTAATGTATTTTTGGACAATTTTGGTGATCATCTTATGCATCTGAGGTAGAATTTTCAGCTTTGCAGGAAGTTTGGAATATCATTGAATCCCCAAAACTCTATATTTTAAGTCCATCAAGCTACATTACTTAGACATATTGTTTCTATACAAGGTTTAGCGATTGATCCTTTAAGAATTGAAGTAATTTAAAAACTATCCTTGCCTCAATTTAATTTCACATGATTTTTTATTATGATTATATTTTTTTTATTCTAGAGGTATGTCGAATAAGTTTTAACTTTTTCTCGAACTAAGTAGCAAGCGTAAGCCAGAATCGACATATTTTATCAAAAAGAGCATGTCAATATAATTGATTGATATGCTAAAAGGGATTTGAAACTTGACTCAAAAAGGAATTAAATGAGTTTCAAAAACTTGGTTAAGGTTCTACATAGTGTCCTATGTTACAAGGTTCATGCTAGAAATTTTAGACTTGTGGTACATTTGGGTGAAGCACTGTATACACATGACTTTTGAGGTCATATTTTTTTAAAGTTTTGGCAATTTTTGTCGAGGTAAGGTGTTATAATTTGATTGGAATCATATTTCCTAGGAGTCAAAATGTAATTTCTAAAACCAAGAAATGATGTATGTGAAATTTAGTGCAGGAGGAAAGGGAAAACCATACGTAATTTTTGGAAAACTTCCAATCACTAAATTCGATGAAACTGCATCACCTTCAGACATTTCAGAAAATAGTTTGTTTCTTTCTCACGATTCCTCATGGCTTACAGTTGTTGCAATGTATTTTAAAGCGCATTATAATATGAAAACCCAATTTTAAAAGGTATTTATTCATACAGTTCGCATTATTTGTCTTGGCTTCCACATTTTCACTTTCTAATAAACTTATGCATTGTCAATGCCATCCACTTCAAATTTCAATCTCACACTATCATGTAATATGAAAATATCAATGAGGTGTTACAATTTCTAACTAAAACATACAATACTTCCTCTTTTTGCATATTCTGCAATCAATACAAGCCATGAGATGCATTCCTTTGAGTTATTTACTCATATAGTTTGTGCACCTTGTGTAAGCACCCATACACGGTGCATGAAACCTACAATTAGAAAAAAATTCACTCTCCATGCCGCATTTAAGGAATAAAAGCCTATTGTAAATTTATAAATCCTTTTATAGAGCTAGTTTGAATAAATTTTGTGTAATTTCTTCCATCGAGATGCACCCATTTTAAGAAATTTTATAAAACAACCCATTCCTCTCTATGCAGTGCAACAACAAGATATATCCAAAAACCCCACCTTAATTCTACTTCAAGGACAACAATACCTAATTGAGACCTTCTATTTTACCACATGTGTGGCTAGGAGGGTGTTGGTAAGGTTTGTGGAGTCAACTTTACACCTTTCAATAATGTGCTTTAAGTTTCAAAATTTGTTTACACAAATATGCCCTTTGTTTAACATATAGGTTGCATTCATTTTACATTTCTTAGCACATTTCAACATATTTATTTTGTGTTCCTTTAGCAATCACAACATTCCATTAGTCCACAACTCATTAAGACATTTTGTCAAACATTTGTGTGCAATCTACAATTTTCTACATTTTGGATATATGTCTACCAAGTATTTGTGATAAATGTTTTATACCCTTGAAATGGGATCATTTGGGAGGAGAGAGTACAATAGGGATTATAAACTTGTTTTTATTATGATATTTTGGGTAAGATGAATTTCTACCTAGTACTGTGAGTGTTAAGATGATAAATAAATAATTAACATAGTAAAATATTAGTTAATATCTTTACAACATAGGTACAACATTTGAGTACATCTTCACATCCATTTTGACATTTATGAATATACACATATTGATATTTTCCTTTTCAAAATATACATAAGAAAAATTGTTGCAAGGTATTTTAAAGCACATTATAATACAGTTCGTATTCTTTGTCTTGGCTTCCACATTTTCACGTTGTAATAAACTTAGGCATTGTCAATGCCATCCACTTAAAATATCAAACAATACTTCCCCTTTTCATATATTCTGCAATCAATGCAAGCCACGATATACATTTCTTTGAGTCATTTACTCATATAGTTTGTGCACCTTCTGTAAGCACCCATACACGATGCATGAAAACTATAATTAGAAAAACATTCACTCTCCATGCCACATTGAAGGAATACAAGCCTATTGTAATTTATAAAGCCTTTTACAGAGCTAGTTTGAATAAATTTTGTGTAATTTCCTCCATCAGGATGCACCCATTTTAAGAAATTTTATTAAACAACCCATTCATCTCTATGCAGTGCAACAACAAGATCAATCCAAAAACACCACCTTAATTCTGCTTCAAGGACGACAATACCTAATGGAGAGCTCCTATTTTACCAGATGTGTGGCTAGGAGGGCATTGGTAAGGTTGATGGAGTCAAATTTACACCTTTCAATAATGTGCTTTAATTTTCAAAAGTTGTTTACACAAATATGCCCTTGTTTAACCTATAGGTTGCATTCATTTTACATTTCCTAGCACCTTTCAATATATTTATTTTGTGTTCCTTTAACAATCACAACATTCCATTAGTCCACAACTCATTAAGACATTTTTTCAAACATTTGGTGTGCAATCTACAATTTTCGACATTTTGGATATATGTCTACCAAGTATTTGTGATAAAATTTTTATACCTTTAAAATGTAATCATTTGGGAGGAGAGAGTACAATAGCGATTATAAACTTTTTTTTATTATGATATTTTGGGTAAGATGAAATTCTACCTAGTACTGCGAGTGTTAAGATGATAAATAAATAATTAACATAGTAAAATATTAGTTAATATCTTTACAACATAGGTACAACATTTGAGTACATCTTTACATCCATTTTGACACTTATTAATATACGCATATTGATATTTTCCTTTTCAAAATATACATAAGAAAAATTGTTTGAACAACACTACATATCATTAATCTATGGTAAAACACATATTCCAAGATGAATATAACTTTTCAAATATAACTCATTAAATGTAACATATCACATCATGATATTTGGAGTACCTGCAACCAACGTAGGGTCATTCTTAGGATTTGAATGGAAATCCCCTACAATCAAGCATAAATTCCAGTCATTCATCATTTCAAAATGAAACAAAAAAAATATACAGGTAAAGATATGGAGAGAGAGGGAGTTCCTTTCTTGACATATTCACATTCTATTTATTTTTTAAATGATAGAGAGAGGAGTATGGAAAAGAGAGAACGTTAATAATTGCATATCTTTTCTATTGGAAATATCATATTCACATACATCTCATATCCAAATTTATTTTCGTTTCAAAAACATATACATTTTCAATCCATTTACATTTTCAAAACAAACTAAAATTTTATTCTTATTTCTAAAGAGAAAAGGGAATATAAACAAAATCTAGAATACATTTTCTTTTGTAATCACCATATTATAACCACATGAAATAAGATCCCATTTTCATTTCATTTGAATTCCCTATACATTTTCATACCAACTGAAATTTAAAAGTTATTTCCATAGAGAGAAACGAGAAGAGAGAGAAAACATCACAATTTTTGAAAATAAGTCATAAGAATGTTGATCAAATCATACTCTATAATTTATTGACACAATATTCAAAAGGTTCCATGAGCAATTAGAAATCAAATGGGAGCCTTGGAGTGTTTTTTAACTATAGTTTGAAAACTAATCGAAATGGCTAAATGCTTACGAATTTGGCCTTGAAAACTCTTGATTTATGTTTCAACATAATTTTCATGATTTGTACTTATTCCCTCATATTCCAAAAAATTATCGCATTTGATTGAATCCCATTATGAAGAGCAGGGATCAAGTTGTAAAGATAATTTAGAGGCTAGTTATCATAATTGTGTCAAGAACTCTTGTCGCACAATGATGAGTGGGCCCCAAACTAACATAAAATAAATAACCTCTAAAATAATTTAATTTCCCTTGATTTTTTATTCTGATTATATTTTTATTATTCTAGAGGTATGTGGAATAAGTTTTAAGTTTTTCTCAAACTAAGTAGCAATCGTAAGCCATAATCGACATAATTTATGAAAAGTGCATGTCACTATAATTGATTGATAGGCTAAAAGGGGTTTAAAACTTGACTCGGAAAGGAACTAAAAGAGTTCCAAGAACTTGTTTAAGTTTCTACATAGTTTCCTATGTTACAAGCGTCATGCTAGAAATTTTAGATTTGCGGTACATTTGGGTGAGGCACTGTATGCACATGACTTTTGAGGTCATATTTTGTTTAAGTTTTGGAAATTTTTGTCGAGGTAAGGTTTTATAATTTGATTGGAATTAAATTTCCTAGGATTCAAAATGTAATTTCTAAAACCAAGAAATGATGTATGTGGAATTTAGTGCAGGAGGAAAGGGAAAACCATACCTTATTTTTGGAAAACTTCCGATAACTAAATTCAATGAAACTGCATCACCTTCAAACATTTCAGAAAATAGTTTGTTCGCTTCTCATGATTCCTTATGGCTTACAATTGTTGCAAGGTATTTTAAAGCACATTATAAGATGAATACGCAATTTTAAAAGGTATTTATTCATACAATTCACATTCTTTTTCTTGGCTTCCACATTTTCACATCCTAACAAACTTAGGTATTGTCAATGGCATCCACTTAAAATGTCATTCTCACACTATCATGTAATATGACAAAATGAATGAGGTGTTACAATTTCTAACTAAAACATACAATACTTCCCCTTTTTGCATATTCTGCAATCAATGCAAGCCATGAGATGCATTCGTTTGAGTCATTTACTCATATAGTCAGTCCACCTTGTGTAAACACCCATACAAGGTGCATGAAAACTACAATTACAAAAAAATTCACTCTCCATGCCACATTGAAGGAATACAAGCCTATTGTAAATTTATAAATCCTCTTATAGAGCTATTTTGAATAAATTTTGTGTAGTTTCACCTGATTTCTTAGTTTTCTAAGAAGTTGTTGATGAAATAGATAAGGTAAAGGTGGTAAGAGGAATGCCTGTTTTTGGATGGATAAAGGTTGTATGCATGCATATCTGAATCCTGAATCAAACTGATTGTGAGGCCTTCCTTTTGGCTATGAGGAACTAACTGTATAAGAATAAAAACAAGACCACCAAAGAGAGTTAAAAAATATATGCAGTGAACTTCCTAGCATGTGCTAGATCCTGGAAGTGCGATACTTCCTAGATGGCTGTGAGTCATTTGTTTAAAAAAATTCAATGCTAAAATAAAGTAAATATTGTCCTACTGTAGTTTAATATGATTTAGGCATCTCATACAAATGCAATAGGCTAGATCTAATCTAACAGGCTAGGCTATAAGGAGATCTAGAGGTCAAGTAGGTTGGTTATAGGTGAATTTGAGCTAACAAGCTAGGTTAGGTAAAAATATGAAGGTCAAATAGGTGTTCAAGTAGGTGTAGGTCTGAAACTGGTTGTAATTCTGGCAGATATCAGGTGACACAAAGACCAACCATGGTTTAATAAAATTGATGATGGTTGGAAAGTAACTGGCGATGGTTATAGAGAACCAGAAGTAGTTAGGTAAGAGATTGGTAAAGTTACAAAGTCCACATTTTGGGAGTTTTGGGGCAAAAGTGGAGTTGGTGGAAGGTGTTGGGTGATCACAGAGTAGGTATAGGTATGTTGCAAAGGTCTAGGGTTGGTGAGGAAGTCAAGTGGGTGGTTGAGCAAGGTATTACAATGGTTGGGTAAGGAGGATGGTTGAAACTGGATAGGAGGAATGAAGAAACGGTAAAAGGGATAAGATCCTTTGTTAGGAGTAATACCGATGTTAATAAAAAACTGAAATAGATGAGAGGGAAACACTTAATTTTTGGTGAGCTACTGATCTGAAGCCCAGTGGAAGAGTGGCTATGTTGGAAGGTGTTGGGAAGAGGCTTCACTGTTGTCCCAGTGAACCTGGTTATCTTCGTTGATCACAGATTAATCCTTGCTTTGCTGTTGTATCTAAAAATATTGCGATAAGGAAATCCAATGCCAAAGGTTCAACAAAAAACCAATGACCAACCCATATTACAAAGCTATAGATGGGTCTAAATAGGCTATTTGGTCCATCCTGGCATAATCAGCATCGATTTAGGGGAACCGACATCGGATTAGGGTGAACAGACGATAGTTTGGGTGAGATACCTCGGGTTGTTCAAAAGTTGCCTGGGAAGTTGCCACGCCATCTGATAAGGGTCTTTTCTTTTCTCAGGACGAAAACTGACCTTCAGAGGCTTTTTGAAGTGAGGGGATGGGTTTAATGTTAGGTTTGTTTTGGGCCTTGGTTTAGGGTTTAGGTTAATGGGTCAAATGATGGGGGTGGTTTAGGTGAGGTGTATTTAATAAATGCGATTATATTAAATAGGTGTGTGAGGGTAGTGAATTAATTTAATGTAAGTAATTAAATTAATATGTGTGTGGGTAAAAGGTTATTAACTTAATTAAAATAATTAAATTAATATATATGGAGGTAAATGGCATTAATTTAATTAAATTAATTAAATTAAAATGTGTGGGGTGCAGGAGGTAGGTGATAAGGTATTGAGGATGAAGAAGTGATTATAAGGCTGCGGTAGGGGATCAAGGTGATTACAACATGATTTCAGTGTCTACATTTTGCCCCTTCTTATTGCATAGCTTGTATTGGTAAGCGACATTAACAAGAATAGAGTGTGGTTTCCCCAAATGGGAATGAGGGTGATCCCCCTCAAACCAGGAATGAATGAGGTGGAAAATCACATTAGTGAGTGGTTTAATAAAAGTGGATGTGAAGAAGAATAGTGAAAAATGGGGAAAGTAGTAAAAGTGCAAATCAGACATATAGGTAAATGGGTAAATGGGAAAGGGTCAAAGGTAGTGGTGTTTGAATGCACGCACACATAAATTGTGACACGGTACTGAGTTGAAGAGCTTGCAATCTCTACATCGTCTAAGGTCGATAGGTTTATCCAAACAAGGTTGAAGTGATTCCATTATCCAAGGTATAGGATATGGTCAAGAAGCACAACATAGGTTAGGTGTAGGAATGTTTTAGGTATGTTCTAGTACACCAAAGGTAGGGTCAGAATAAACAATCATGGTGATAGGCAAGGTAAGGTCATTAGGTCAAACAAAATAGGCAACGGTGGCGCAAGGTATAGCGAACACATGAGGGAAAAGGTCACAAACAATTTTCTGGGTCCAGGTAAATAGGTCACAACGCAGGTAAGGCCGAGGTAACAGTAAAATAAGGAGATACCAATGAGTGATAAGGTGAGGGTAAAGAAGGGGGAGGGCCAGAGAAGAAGGTAAAGTGGTCTAGGTAGGTGTAGGGGAGGAAAAAGAAAGAGGAGGTAAGGAAAATGAGGTCAATGTGAGCGAAATGAGTATGCAAGGTAACCGACATCGGTCGGAATGAACTAAACACGGTGGAGAAGAACCGATGGCGGTTGGCTAGGGCAACAGACCGACATCGGTCAAGGGTAAACCGATGTCGGTTGACTTGGGTAGGGTATAAAAAGTGGAGAAGCCATGTTTTGAAATACATTTGTTCATTCTTAAGGAGAAGAAAAGGATAAAAAGAGAGAAAAGAGGAAAAGGTCAAAAGAGTATGACAGAGAGATTGGTTGGTGAGTGACATAGGTGAGATTGAGTGGGTGAGAGGTGAGGCCACAAGATCTTGTGGATTGAGTTGATTGGTTGGAGAGAGTTGGAGGTCATTTGAGGATGACAGAGGTAGGAGAGGGATCGGGCAGACCAGGGCGTTGGCCGGAGGTACCTCCACAGTGACAACAGCGGGATCAGGTAGGAATTTAAACCTTTGTTATTGATTTGTGAGTTAATTTGGTAAAAAATATAGAAAAATGTGAAAAATGGGGGTTAGAGGGGGAAATTGAAAATAAGGGAAAAAAGGGGGAAATGGTAATGGGAAAGAATAGGGGGTAGGGAAAAAGGGTAATGTAGGGACAATGAGCGGTGTAAGGAGGGATTTTGGCTAGATAGAAGGAGTAGAAGGGGAAAAAGTAGGGTGGCACGACAGTGACTGGCATCGGTTGACTTGTGGCCGATGTCGGTGGGTAGTGACCGGTGCAGGTTAAAGGGAGACCGTGGTCAGGCTGGGGATAACCTGGGTCAGTTAATCCTATGTGTAAAGTGGGATAAAAAAGAAAAGAGAGTAAGGGTAGGGTGGGAAAGTAGTTAGGTGAGAGGAGACGGGTTTAGGGTGAGAAAGTAGGGTAGGTCGGTAAGGGTTGAGGGTAGTTTCGGGTGAGGGTAGGGTAGGTAGTTTCAGGTGGATCGGTTTGCGTAGGTTTAGGTGAGAATTAGGTTAGATAGGTTTGGGTGGGTGGGTTTGGGTAGGTGTGGGTGAGGGTTAGGTTAGATAGGGACAAAAAAAGGTGGATATGGGTTTGGGTAGGCGTGGGTGAGGGTTAGGTTAGAAAGGTTTGGGTGGATGGGTTTGGGTAGGTAGGTTTTAGGTAGAAAGGGTGGTTTGGGTAAGGGTTAGGGTGGATAGGTTTCAGGTAGGTGTGGGTGAGGGTTAGGGTAAATAGGTAGGGTAGATGCATTTTGGTAGGTAGGTAGGGTAGGTGGGTTTGGGTAGGAGGTAGGGTAGATAGGTTCGGGTGGATGGGTGTGGGTAGGTGTGGGTGAGAGACAAGGCCAACTGGATGGGGGGTGGGGAAAGGGATTAGGTCAGGGAGTGGGATAAAAATAAGGTAAGTTGGGAAGGTGGACTAATATATTGCTTTTGTGGGATGCAGTCCTGAGACAAGCTACAAATGAGGGCCCGGGTGCCACCCTTGTTATTGATAGTATGGGTGATCATGACGTAGGAAAACTGGTAGCATGTGGCAGAGGTGGGATTGATAGGCGTGCGTAACACTACCGACATGTAGTCTGGGAGGTGAGTCTGATGGTTTTCCCTCATCAATAGATGGGACTCGACAACCAACACCTTCCACTTGCCGACGGGTGAGATGACAATCACCCTAGAGGATGTCTACATGATCCTGCAGTTGCCCATATTGGGGGCCCAGGTTTATTCCATCTCTTTAGAGGCATCTGAGGAGCTACTAGCACCCATTTTTGGTGATGGTGTAGCAGATATGACATTCCATAGTGCTAGCCTAAGCTATGGAGCGATGTATAGAGATCATCCAGAGGAGATGAGGTTAGTGGTACTCTTGATGGAGGCAGTATGCTTCTTTGCACTGCCAGATGTAGAGGGGGGGAGATTCTTGAGGTCACTTATGGGATTCCTCCATGACATGATGATACATCATGACATGGTTTGCATGGGCACCTGCATTGCTGACACAGGTGTATAGAGAGCTATGGGCCTATGAGTGACTATGGAGATTCAACATTTTTGCATGCGTTGTATTATTGCATTGTTGGGCATACGAGCACATTGTTTGTGTTCGAACCAGTGGGGATGCCTCGTGGTAGATGCATTCCCATAGAGAGTGTTGAGAGTTGGGTACAGGCGGTGGGTACCGGCCATGGGAGAGGCCCAAGGTGCTAGAGCTATGCATGATGTATCCTATTATAGGAGGTTTTTGGAAGGGCTATCCAGGGTGGACATCATTTGGAGGCTGTATGTGGGCTTCCCTTCATACAGACAGATGGCCACGGAGCTAGCTGGGCTATAGATACATATGTGGATAGAGGGGAGGAGAGCGGGAGAGCATGAGCGGATACCCATAGAGTGGGTTAGATGCTATTTTGGGATTAGTTTAGGATGTACCACCTCCTTTCCCATGCAGTATAAGAGAGATGATGTGGAGAGACCTATGTCTCCACCATGACCCACAGTGCCTATTAGATATGAGGAACAGCCTATAGATTCGAAGATGGAGTACCATTGGACCGTTGCAGATGGGTATAGAAAGTGGTGGGTGGTACATAGTTGAGAGTCGTACCACTAGGCAGGGCAGCCACACTCTAGCCACCATCACAGTGCAGAGAAACAGCCCTACAGGGGCAGGTGGCTACATTGGTGACACATAGCTTGATGATTATATAGGGGTATCTTATAGGTACATAGGCATAGGTTTCCGCATTACAGGCCTAGATAGCTATGCTAGTAGGCTTAGGCAGGGTAGGGACAAGTACCTAGCATAGGTGGAGGGAAGGGAGAGCCTGGAGATGTAAGAGGATGTAGGTGGAGATGGATGGGGAGAGTGAGGTAGCCACCTTACATGCATAGTTTACAAGGCTTTACAGGGCTAGTTGGCCATAGTCACAAGGAGTAGGTGACATGTCTGCAGAGCTAGCTGATAGTCAGTCGACAGAGAACAAATTACTACTTTGTAGTCCCAGATACAGGCACAGGTACAGACTCAGGGCCGAGTCAGGCTCTAGGCACCAATACATGGAATCAGTACATGTTCTGGGACATGGTCCCATTATACAGGCATCCTACGTAGGTAGTAGAGACCCATGGACACCTCTGCAGATAGTGATCCCATAGTCAGGTTCAGAGGTTCCCTAGCAGAGGCACGGTATTACCAGATCATTTGTTAGCTGTTGAGATAGATGTGCACTCCTATGCTGAGTATAGTGAACAGATAGGTGTCAAGTGAGAGGACTAGATCCTACATTCATATTGTTGAGATTTGAGGGAGCCAGTGAGCCCAAGGAAAGGGTCATGGTGAGGTGACCAGCACACGGAGGCCAGCTCTAGCTATAGGGCCTTCGGGAGTTAGTACTTTATTTTTTGATGATGGCATGATAGCACAGCCATGCGAGTTGAAGGATACGAGGAGATAGGAGAGACTGAGAGGATGGATAATCGGCCATGCGAGCCGATTGATAGCCATGTACACCACCTTGTATTGAGATTTGTATTTTGGATCTATACCGTCCTACACGCTCGGTGTAGATGTGGTCTTGATTTTTTTGAACATGTATACATGAGCCTGTGAGCCGGAAAATATTCTTTGTGTGAGATGATCAGCTGTTGTGCCGGTGATGTATTTGGGAGATACACATTATACTTTATATCGATGATACATTGTATTGAAACACACATGAGTATATGCACGATAGAGTCAGGTCATGAGATTCAGATGAATTTGAGTTAGGTTAGATGTAGGCATGGATTTCACTCAGGTTATGATATGGCATGGATGAGTTAGATTGAGTTTAGGCATGGATAGAGTTAAGTTTGTTTAGGAAAGGTTCGAGTCAGGTCAGGCTTAGGCATGGATCAAGTCAAGTCAGTTTAGGCATGGAGTGAGTTAGGTAGGTTTAGTCATGGATTGAGTCAGGGTTGGTTTATGGCATGGTTTGAGTCCATGTTGGTTTAGGTTGTGAGTTAATTTTCCGGTGAATTGGTAGCATGGAAAAAGTAAATGATGATGAATATCTATGTTATGGATGTAAATTCCCAAGTATCTTGGATAAAAAATGGAAATATGAAAGGCATTGATTGGATAGTGTAGGATGTGGAAAATGGTGGTTATGTATGAAAATGTGAAATAATATAAGTGGTAAAAGTTATGTCGATATATGGTTTAGATGTCGAGGTTTTTTATTCAAATGGAAAATCAGGTAAAGGTGGGGAAAATGGTTAGGGTAAAGAGTGGCCGAGCTAACCTTCCAGGGCCCCATGCCCTGGAAGTGTTGCCTACATAGTCCCAATGAAAAGGGACCTCAGACCGATGTAGTTCTCCCATAAGCTAGGGAAGAATATGAGAAGATAGAAGAATAGGTAGTGAGGTTTGATAGGTAGGTTGGATTCGAGGTCATAGGTATGATTAGGTCAAGGTCGATTAGGTTAGGTGGAATATAGGTAGATAGGTATGGGTAATTTTAGGTCGATAGGTAGTGTTGATTCTAGGTCATAGGTATGATTAGGTTGAGGTTAATTAGGTTGGGTGGAGAATAGGTAGATAGGTAAAGGTGATATTAGGTCGGTAGGTAGGAGAAGAAAGTCCCAAAAGAAAACAAGTGTCGAGGGTCTAATCCTATAGAGGAAGATCAAAAGGTAATGAAGAAGAGAAAATATAAAAGGGGGCAAGAAAGCCACCTGATTGGCAAGGATCAAAACATATGAAACACATCATACATATAGGCTAGTGAACATGAAACCCTAAAGATAGTGCATAATTCATAATTCTAAAAGTGATGAATAGTCACATGATCACCAAATGTCATTGGTGCAGTAGGTCCCTTAAGGCAGTATGAGGTGAAGAGACAATGGGTAAGGAGGTGAAGGTAATTGGGTCATATGTTATGGGACGTAAAATGCCATGGGAAACAGAGCTAAGATCTTAATAGGCAAGTCCATGATGAAAAATGTTACTTTTCTTTTTCTTTTCTTTTTTGACTTTTTAGATAAACTGCTCGATGTGAGAAGTCTATATGGGATGAGTATATGTCTCTTTGAAGTCTTCGTGAAGCTAATTGATGCAGGAAGCTTCTGTATTTTGATATTTTTGGGAAGATAGTCCTCTTTTTCAAAAGACTACGTAGAACTTTGTGAGCTTTTATAGCTGTCCTTCGAGGGAGCAGTCTACTTATAGTAACAATTGAAGGCAGAAGATGTCCTTTTGAGGGATTCATCTTTTATATTGGAAGTTTGACTCAAGGAGTTAATCCCTTATTTTTGAGGTAATAATTTTTTGGCTTTTAAGTCATGGACTAGACTATAATGAAGCATGTGGTTCTTGTTGAGAAGGCAAGGGTGAACGACCATGGGGTCTCATCTAAAAGAAGACAAAAAGTATCAATGAGAATCATGCCATCTGCATATCCGTGGTGCACATATTTAAGATAAGGCAAAAGGGTGATGGGTAATCACATGATTCTTGTTTAGTCATTAGAGATGATGTGCAGAAAAGAGAAAGGTAAATGGTTCTCAAGGGACGAGCATGAAATAGATAAATAGTGATGTAGGACTAGAAGTCAATAGTAGAATGGTTGAAGATGCAAGCATTGAGGGAATGAGGTTCGGGCTTACCATTAAGTGACGACAAGTGATAAGCACCTGATCCATAGTAATGGGTCATGATGTATGGTCTAAGCTAATTAGGAGCAAATTTTCCCCGTTTGCTTTTCTCTGCTTTGGTTACGGGTTGATTTTCCTTGAGGATGAGATCACCGACCGTAAAGGTGCATTCATGGACACATTTTTCATAGGCATGCTTGATGCATTTTTGGTAGACTTGGAGATGGTCGAGGGCATAAAGATGACATTCATCTAATAACTCAAGTTTTGCTAAACGGTCTTGGAAAATGTCATCATCAGTGAGCATATCTTGAAGGGAGATACAAAGAGACGGGATCTAGACTTTGAGAGGAAAAATAGCCTTGGTACCATAGACCAGGGAAAATGGAGTGGCAGTGGTGGAGATGCGAATACTAGTATGGTATGCTCAGAGGGTGAAAGGAATGTGTGTATGCCAATCCTTCCCAGTATCGTTCATCACTTTCATGAGAATTTTGTTTAGGTTTTTTTTAGTGGATTTGGCTTAGCCATTGGTTTATGGGTAATATGGTGAGAAGAAGCTAAGCTAGATACCAAAAGTGTAACAAAGCTTCTGTAGAGTTTTGTTTTTGAATTGTTTTCCATTATCAGTGATAAGGTGATGTGGAACACCAAAGTGACAAATAAGGTGATGATTGATGAACTCACATATTTTCTCAGCTTTAGTGGAGATGAGGGGTATGGCTTCAACCCATTTGGTGTAATATTCATTAGTGGTGATGATTCATTGATGTCTTAGGGAAGAGTGAGGATTAATCTCTTCAACAAGATCCAAACCCCATTGAGAGAAGGGCCAAAGATCATGAGTGACCTATAAGGCATGGCTAGGTGTGTGATGAAGATTTGAATGTTGTTGGAATTTTACACAACACTTAATGTAGTCGCAACAATCATGATTGAGGGTTGGCCAGTGATAGCCTAGGTGAACAATGCATTTAGAAATAGAAAGGCCACTGAAGTGACCTCCACATATGCCATCGTGAACCTCTTTAATGGTATAGGGGATTTCAGAGTTGGTAAGGCATCATAAGAGGATACCGTCAAAGCCACGTTTATAGAGGAGGCCACCCATGATGACGTAATGAGAGGCATTTTTGAGAAAGGCACGTTCTTTATTACATGTGAGATTAGGAGGCGATATAGAAAAGGAAAGGTAATAGGCAAGATGATTATACTAAAGGTATTGTGTGTTAAGTGAGGTAGTTCGGATGAGGTGAACACAACAAGATTTATAATGTCTCGGTATGCATTTTATGGTAACAAAGATGTCTAAATTGGCAAGTGAAGCAGGTATTTGGGAAGCGAGGTAGGCCATGGTATCCTTGAATTTATTAGTAGATTACAAAACGGTTTGAATTTTATAGTGGTCAAAGGTAGTCAATAGGTTGCTGACGTAACGTTTGTATTCTTGAATTATTTCATTATGACACTGATAAACACCATTGAATTAGTTTACTACCAATTGATAATCACCAAATATATTAATGGAGCTGACATCCAAGGCATAGGCAGTCATGAGACCCAATACGAGTGCTTCATATTAGACGATATTGTTGGTGCATTCGAAGTCAAGTTTAAATGATAAATGCATGGGTTCACCATCAAGAGGAATGAGAATAATGCCTACACCACACCCATGCTGACATTTGGAACCGTCGAAGAATAAGGTCATTTGGTAAAGGTCATCATCTAAAGAGAGGTTAGCAATGGATTCGTCAAGGAAATCAAAGTTCGAAGGTTGATTCCCACAAAGAGGTACATCAGCGAGATGGTCAGCAATGGCCTGGCCCTTGATAGATTTTTAGTGAATGAATTCGAGGTCAAGGTGAGCAAGAACCATGCACCAGCGTTTGGCACATTACTTTTGGTAAGGTTTAGCATACATGAAGTGTAAGGGGTCAGTGTTGGTCACAACATAGGTTTTGTGGTTGAGTAGATAATGGAAAAGTTTTGTGGCAACAAAAATAAAGGCTAAGAAAAGTTTTTCAGGGTGATTGTATTGGGTTTCGAAGTCCAGAAGGATATGGCTTATGTATTAAACCACCTATTCCCTATGTTGTTCGTCAAGATGAGCGAGTATGGCTCTGAGGGAATGATCGGTACCTGATATGTATAAGTAGAAGGGTTAGTCATCTTTAAGTGGAATGAGTATGGGTGGTTGGATAAAGTATTGTTTTAGGCCCTCAAAATATTTGTGGTTGTCGTTATTCCATTTGAAAGAGACATCCTTTTTGAGAAGGTGATGAAATGGTTGACAACAATAAGATAACTGTGAAATGAAATAGCGAATGGACTGCAATTTACCTTGTAGGCTACGAAGTTGTTTAAGGGTAGTGGGCGGAGGCATTTCTAGAATGGTCTTGCATTTGGTAGGGTCAACTTCTATACCACGGAGGGAAACGATAAATACCAGTAGATTTCCTGAGATAACGGTGAAGACACACTTTTTAGGTTCAAGGCGGACATAATATTTAATGACGCAGTCAAATATGGTTTCGAGGACAGTGAGGTGCTCGATGTGACATTTAGATTTAGCCAAGAGATCATCCATTTAATCTTGTAATATATAATTCATGATATCATGGAAGATGTAAGTCATAGCCCGCTGATAGGTGGTACCAGCATTTTTAAGGCCAAGAGGCATGACTCGATAGCAAATGATCCCCTAAGGGGTGATGAAGGTAGTTTTGTGTTGATCCTCTAGAGTGATAAAGATTTGGTTATAACCTAAGAAACCATCCATAAGTGATAGCATCTCATGGCCAATAGTAAGGTCAACCAACTGGTCAATACCAGACATAGGAAAATCCTCTTTTGGGTAGGCAAGGTTAAGATCACAGAAATCAGTGCAAATGTGAAGTCCCCCTATTTCCTTAGTGATAGGGATGATGTTAGAAATCCATTGGGGGTAATCAATGGGTAAGATGAAGGAAACAAAGAGAAAGTGTTGAAGTTCTTCTTTGACAAGAATAGCAATGTGAGGGTGCATTTTCCTCAACTTTTGTTTTACGGGTTTGGCATCAGGAATGGCTACAATATTGTGGGCCACGATAGTGGGATCAATGCCAGGCATGTTAGTATAAGACCGAGTGAAAGCATGACTATGATTTTTAAGAAAAGAAGTGAGGGCTTCTTGTTCAGCAGTATCCAAGGATTGGCCAATCTTGAGAATGTGGGGGTCGTCCTGAGTGTGGATGTTGACTTCGATAGTCGATTCACTCAACATTGTTTACGTCTCAGAAGGTAATGATGGGTGAATATAAGAGTCTTCAACACCAAGGTAGGTGAGTATGGATTCATCATCCTGACATTGAATGACATTAATAGGAGTATCATCCCCGATCATGTCAGGATATAAGAAAGGAAGAGAGGAAGGAGCCTCACCATCGTGGTGATAGGTCACAGGCTCTAAGGAAATGGTATTTATGGAAAAAAAAGGTAGGAGAAATAGATTCAGGATCCATCGACTCTATTGGTGAAGGTGGTGAAGGTGGGGTAGGTAAAGAAGGTGGAGAGCGGTCAATGTCTTCAATGAGTTCAATATCGAGATTTTTGGCAGGTAGTTCGGTAAAACCGATTCCACTATGATCATTGTGTTTTCACATGGTACATGAAATAATGGTGTGACAAACTTGTTCATAAAGGCCAAAGCTGAAACCCTTCTAGGCACAGTGGTGTAAGAAAGTGTGAGAAAAGATGCGGTTGGTAAGCGACTGAAGGTCAGCTAAAAAAGGTCAGGTTTGTGATGGCGGTTCAGGTGTGTAAGTGGAAATGTCAAGTCCTTCATAGGAAATATGGGTACTAAGGTGGGGAGGACCATAAAGGAGACGCTCGCCTATGCAGTGATCATAATGAGGATGCTGGTGAAGGTTTCCATATTCTTGTGGAGTAAGCAATGTATTGACATTATACAGGCGATACTGCCCCATAGTGAGGCATTGAAAAACACCTTCCAAGGGATCAGTGGTTGATATATTGGTGGTAGGAATGGAGGAATAGTTAGAAGTTAGATCAGCAGAGGTGTTGGTTAGTTGGGAAGCTGAGGTATGACTGGTAGAAGCGACAGTAGTAGTGGGAATAGAAGATTTGGGTGAAGGTGTGATTGCAATGGCACTAGTGGATGGGGTCATGTGTAACGAAGATGTAGGTAGGGAGGTAGATGCCTTAACAGGTACAAGGACATCATTGGGCTGGTAAAGCATGTTGCAGGTTTTGAAAAGTGATGGGTTAGCTGGAATGGTATAAGAATGTCCTTCATGTTTGAACTTTACACATCGGTGTAAAGTAGAAGTAACACAACCCATGACATAAATCTAGGGTCTTCCGAGAAAAAAAAATTCTATTGAAACTCCCCTTCCAAAATGTATAAAAACTCGGGAACACTACAAGGACCCACACGAATGTGGAGGATGATAGTGCTGAGTGTAGAGGTGATAGCATCATTGAATGAACGCAACATGACTGGATGTTTATGCATGTATTTTTGGGGAGGCACATTTGTTTGAATGCGTGAGAGGAGATAATGTTAATGCTAGCACCGCTAATGATCATAACACATCAGATGTGTATATTATTAATATGGACAGAGATGAAAAGTGTAAGATCTGGGTCATCAGTTTAGTGGGGAACAATTTCTTCCCTCAAGAAACTAAGGATAGCAACTTGGTGAACAGATGGAGGTGATGAGGTAGATGGAAATTTTATGAGTGAGGTGACATGATGAGGTGTGATAATAGATGCTACAGGTGTAGGGTCATCGAGTAAAACCTCAATAGATTGAAGGACCTCCATGATGGCTTGCCGATGTGACTCAGAGGTTTGGATGAGGTCGTATAAGGACATTTTGAGAGGAGATTGGTGCAGTTGTTTGAGCATAATGTGATGTGTGATGCCATTATAAATTGGGTATGTGGGGCTATGGATAGTTATTTTAGGTATGGGTTTAGATGGTATGTTGGGTATAGGATTGGTTAGTGGGTCAACTACCTTTTCTTTTCCCCTCTGCGAATGTGTAGTGGCATGTACCATGTTGATTTGAGGGGAGTTGGTAAATGGAGAAGGTGTAGGGTGAGTGGTATAATGACACGATAGGAAAAAACCTACTATAGGAGAAAAGCCTTATGAGGTTAGTTAGGCGCAACGACATTTGGGTGGTGGTGTGGCAAGTTCTCTAATGTGAACCATGTTAATTTCAAATTTCAAGGGTGACTCTATGAGCTATAAGGGCAGAGGTTGTGGTATAGGTGTAAGAGGAAGATGTGAAGAACGTTGTGAGGGTGAAATAGTTTCATCATCCAGGAGGTCATTGTCATCGAAATTGGGGTCAGAAGGACATAATTGAAGGAGGGAAACCTTTAGACCCTTGCAGTTCTCAACATCATGTCTGAGCACACGATGGTAAGTTCAAATTTTAGTATCATCAAGCCCTTCCGGTTTAGGTTTAAGGGGGTCATGAGGTCTAAAAGGGGGGAGAGTGATAGCAGAGTTCTCCAAGAGATTAGCCAAGATGGTGGCGTATCATCCCACCAAAGGATCATAATGCGAAGTGAAAGTAGGTTTGGTTGGAAGATTGGGTAGTTGTGGTGGTAGTTGAGGTGTTGTAGTCTTGGATTTGGGTTGTACTTTCTTTGGTGTAGGTGCAGCAACAGAAAGAGGGGTAGGTTTAACCACCTCTCTAGAAATTAATGGTTTTTTCAATTTTTGGTGATTTTTCTTAGGTGGAGGTGTAGTAGGGGCACGTGATGTAGATGGAAAGGAAGATGGTGGGAGAGGATGAGTAACCCAAGGGGACAACTGAGGTGCAACGGTAGGTGGTAGTTAAGGTCGAGAGGGAGGTACAAATGAGGAGGAAGGAAATGTCATAGGTAGTGAAGGAGGTATAGAAGGTAATGGTGGTATAGGAGACAAAGAAGTTATAGGTGGTGATGAAGGACACAAGGTTCACCTAGGTAGAGTTATAGGCTGTGGTGAAGAGCTCAAGGGAATTTTAGGTTTACCCCTGGAGAGAGTATATTTTATTAAGGTAGAGGGGTGAGGTCCCAAGATGGATGGTAGGGGTGAAGGTGATAAAGGTGTGGTTGGTAAGGTCAATGCATCAAGATTAGAAGGTTGGGTTTTTCATTTAGGTTGAGGGATTGGTTTAATAGGTATATGAGAAGATGTGGTCAAGTGTATCCTAACAGGAGGGTGTGCAAGGTTTGATGTGGGTGTGACCCCTAGTGCACTAGTGGGTTTAGATACTAGAGATGGTGTTGGAACATGTTGGCTAGCAAGTAGAGGTGCGGATATAGATGAGGATGATGCAATAGAAGATGTATTGAGAGTAATGTTAATGTGCGGTTTGGGTTGTTGAAACATATTTGGATAAATGGTAGAAGTGTCAGTGAAAGATGATTGCATTTGGGTCTAGACTAGGAGTAAGAGACACCCCCAAAGTGAAGACCTATCAACATAGTCCAGGCAGTCAGCCAAACATGAGAATGACAATGTGGTAGATGAGGTAAATGTGGGGTGAGTGGGGATTCCCGTAAAATGTGTCTGAGAAATAGAGAATTCACTAGCTTTGTCTTCTATAGGTAAGAGAGCCGAAAGGAGGTCCACAGGATGTTGGGTAGCTGATGGAGAATGGTCACTAAGTGGTAAAGGTAAATCTATTGGATCTTGAATAGGTGGAGAAGATGATGGGTAATCCTCTGTGGGTGGAGGAAGTATAATTGGTATCGGCTCACTGGGTAGGGAAGATAAATGGGAAATGATATCAGTCCTGATGAGAGACTCCTCCACAGGTGTACGGGGAGGTGAAGTTATTTCTTCTATGCGTAAAGGAATGGATAAGGTGGGTTCCTGTGTAGGTAGAGGATTTCATGCTAAGATTTCATCGATGGAGGGCATAGGAGATATTTGGGAATCAAGTGGTAAGTCGGTGAAGATAACATGTACCTCACATGTATTAATTTCATTGTGTGAGTCATTACTAGTTTGGTCATTAGATAGGGAATGGTTAGGAAATGGTTTCTTGAATATATGAAGGTCTTGAGTGGCGGGTGCATTAGGGTTATCCATGACTAACTCGCTACTCTCGAGCATTCCCTGAACAATGTTTTTAAAGGTGATACAATTACTATCACTGTGACCATTTACATGGTGATAGTTACAGTAGTCATTTTCCTTTTACCAACCTGGTATGGGATGAGAGGGATCATAACTAGTATGTGGTTTATTGGAGGAAGGGTGATGGCATTAGCTTTAATAATATTTTCTAAAATAGATGAATATGGCTCCCCAATTGAGGTGTATTTCTTTTGTTCTCATTTGAATTGGAAAGCTTGGACTGATGACAGATTGGATGAAGGTTTAGCTAGATGGATGGGTTGGGCCAGCCTTAAGTACCACTACATTGGTAGTTCTCTTGGCTTTGGAATAACTCGTCTAAGGTTTCGAGGAAGAGGAATTATCATGTGATTTAAACAAGGAGTTCTTGTTTCGTAATTATATCTTCTTCTCTTCGGTGGCGTGAATTTCGAGCTTATGTGCCATGGTGAAAGCCCCATAAAATGTTTGGAAGGTTTGCACCTATAAGGTAGGTGAAATATGTATAGCACAGGCTCATGTGAAGATCTCTATGAGTTTAGTTTGTGGTAATTGGAAAGTGAGTTGGTTGATTAGGCTACGCCACCGGGTGACAAAATCTTCTATATATTCTTCGTCATATTGATGTGTGGAATAAAGATCAGTCATGGTAACCTTCTTAATGATGTTGATCAAAAAGTGATCTAAGAAGGCTTGGGCTATTTGGTTGAATGAGAAGATAGAATGTCTAGGTAATTCACTATACTAGTCCAATGTTGGACCAGTTAGGGACATGGGAAAGGTTCACAAAAGTAAAGCATTGTCATGGGTAATTAAGTAACACCCATGTTTGAAAGATTACAAATGTTGTTGCGGGTCTTCCTTACTATTAAAGTGGTTAAACTTAGGCATCTCCCAGTGTATGGGATATGGGCGAATGGGAATGGATGGGTGAATAGGTTCATTACAAATCTCATCATAGGTGAGAGAATTGTGGGAGCTGGAAATAGATGCCTCTAATGTCTGCATCTTATCCATCATTAACTTGATAAAGTCATTGCTAGGTTGTGAATATTAGGTACCCCCCAGAGTGAAAGGAGGTTTTTTTTGGACATATGAAGAATACGACATTCCAGAGTATGGTGGTTTCGAATAAGGTGGTGGAAATTGAGAGACAGACATAGGGGTTATATACCTAGACTGAAATAGGGGGTAGCTGGTAGTAGGTATGTGAGGGTAGGACACTTGTCGTTACCCTGGTAGAGATGGGAGGTAGAGATTGGGGAATAGAAAGGATAATGTTTTGAAATGGGGTAGAGGTTACTGACACCAAGGATGGTAGCATTACGACTGGTATATACAAGGAAGCAGGTGCGGATGATGTTATGCTTTGGGTGGTTGATGAAGGTATGGTGGAGAGTGCGGGTGCTATAGAGGTAGTGGATGTGGTGGTTAAAGCTAGTGTATGACCTAGCTATGACACAACTGGGGATAAAACGGGTGAGGTCGCCATGGTAGGCAGTGGATACAAGGTGGAAGTGATCATTAGGGATGAGGGTAAGGATATGGGCATGCCATAGATCGATTAACCTGAGGCATCTTGAGTGGAGGCATGGGTGAGGTAGTGGTTAAAAACAATGGGGTTCTACTCGAGGATTCATGCAAACTCCATGTCACCCAGGTAGGAATTGTGATAGGTTGATTAGGATCCATGGATGATGAGATGAAAGGTGGTGAAGGACTATGTGATGAAGGGCTAGGTTGTGAAGGGCTAGGTGGGAGTGGTAGTCGACTGGTGTGAAATACAAGGGTGCTTTCCTGACTATGGGTCAGGACCATGTGGATAGGAACTGATTTGGTGAGACTGTATTATGTCTGAATGGCACAGAACACAACAGAGATAGGAAAATAGTCAATGGTGAGTGAATTATGTCAGTTGGTGAAATGTAAAACAACATGGGGTGACTGATACCGATTTGGGTAAACCGATGCAGGTTAGGCTTAACCGGTGCTGGTTACTATGAAGAACCAACAATCTATTAAATGATGGTCTGAGACTGACAATTTTCACATAGGATGAGGTGTAAGGTGACTGTGATTGAAGTAACAAAAATATGAAAGGTGATAGGAGACTTTTACAGCTCTAAAATTTAAATAGGTGTCTTTTGGATGGGTATCCAAGAAGACTTTAGACTAACGTCAATTGGGTTAAACTGATGTTGGTTAAAGATAACCATAGCCGATTACTGTGAAATTGAGACAGATAATAAGAAAAGTGGTTGTGATCTAAAAATATGGTGTTGAATAAAACCCAGAAGTCTGAGAATGATGTAGATGTGGTCCAGGCAGCCTCAGGTGAAGTCATAATACACCGATTATGATTGGGAGCTTACAAGGAAAGACAAAAATAATGATCAAAATCTCTCACCTCAAAATAGAAATCACGCAGAACACTAAGAAAGAACATTCCTAGAGTGCCTATTCTATTACATTTGTTCAGCTTATGCTATTTGTATGGACTGACTATTATGAACAGAAAAATAGATTTATTTTGGCACGAAAGGATTCCTATGAAGAAAGAGTTCTAAAGGGTGAGGTTTCCAGAATGTTATGGTGGGGGTGGGCTTCACTCTAAAGTATGACTCGATAGAGAAGTGAGTTGGGTGCCCACTGTACCGTGATCGTGTGATCACCTACAACTTCTTCCAGGTAGGATGTTGTTTAAGAATGTGTGTATTTTGAAGTATTGTGTGGTTTGGTAAGACTCAGAGAAAGAGAAAATTATAGAAGTGTTTTTCTACGATTCGTTTGTCAACCATCAGCTGGTCATGACTTCTAGCGTATAGGTTGCGCACAATTGATGTGTGCTAATGAGCTAAATTAGAATGCAGTGCGCTTGTTTTAAACCCAAATCGAAAGTATGATATTTGGTGACAATAATAGATGAATAGGAAGAGGGATGCTCTTTCAATAAGATGCAGAAAACAAGAATAAGAAGGTTCTTTTTAAATACACCAAAAGAAATGTGTCTTTCGAAGCAAGTAGAAAGAAGAGAATGTTACCAAGGAGAAAGTTTTAATGTGAATGCTACTAGAAGGGAAATAAACACACAAAAATTTTCACCTAGGAATGAAGAAATATGGAAGGAACCCCAAATGGGACCCACCGAGTGTGCCAAAATGTTTCACCTAATTTCTTAGTTTTCTGAGAATTACTTGACGAAACAAATAAGGTAAAGGTGGTAAGAGGAACACCTGTTTTGGGACAGTTGAAGGTTGTATGCACACGTATCTGAATCCTGAATCGAATTGATTGTGAGACCTTCCTTTTGGCTAGGAGGAACTACCTGTACAAGAATCAAAACAAGACCACTAAAGAGAGTTAAACAATATATGCAGTGGACTTCCTAGCATGTGCTAGATGTTGGAAGTGCGATACTTCCTAGATAGCTGTCAGTCCACTGTTTAAAACAATTCAATGCTAAAATAAAGTAAATATTGTCCTTCTATAGTTTAATATGATTTAGGAATCTCATAAAAATGTAATAGGTTAGATCTAATCTAACATGATAGGCTAGAAGGAGATATAGAGGTAAGCTAGGTTGGTTATATGTGAATCTGAGCTAACAAGCTAGGTTAGGTACAGATATGAAGGTCAAATAGGTTTTCAGGTAGATGTAGGTCATAAACAGGTTGTAATTTTGACAGAGATCAGTTGACACAAAGATCGACCATGGTTTTATAAAATTGATGATGGTTGGAATGTAACCAGCGACAGTTATAGAGAACCGACGGCAGTTAGATCAGAGATTGGTAAAGTTACACAGTCCGCGTTTTGGGAGTTTTGGGGAAAAAGTGGAGTTGATGGAAGGTGTTGGGTGATTACAGAGTAGGTATAGGTATGTTGCAAAGGTTTGGGGTTGGTGAGGAAGTCAAGTGGGTGGTTGAGCAAGGTATTACAATGGTTGGGTAACGAGGATGGCTGAAACTGTATAGGAGGAATGAAGAAATGGTAAAACGGATAAGATCCTTTATTAGGAGTAATACCGATGTTAATAAAAAACTGAAATAGATGAGAGGGAAACACTTACTTTTTGGTAAGCTACTAATCTAAATCCCAGTGGAAGAGTGGCTGTGCTAGAAGGTGTTGGGAAGTGGCTACACTGTTGTCCCAGTGAACCTGGTTATCTTGGCTGATCAGAAATTAATCCTTCCTTTGTTGCTGCGTCTGAAAATATTGAATGCTAAAGGTTCAATAAACAACTAATGACCAACACGTATTATAGAGCTATAGATGGGTCTAAAATGGCTATTTGGGCTATCCCGACATAACCGGCATTGGTTTAGGGGAACTGACATTGTTTTAGGGTGAGCTGACATTGGTTTGGGCGAGATACCTCGAGTTGTTCAAAAGTTTCCTGGGAAGTTCCTCCGCCATTTGATAAGGGTCTCTTCTTTTCATGGTACGAAAACCAACCTTCGAAGGCTTTGTGAAGTGACAGGATGGGTTTAATTTTAGGTTTGTTTTGGGCCTTGGTTTAGGGTTTCGGTTAATGGGTCAAATGATGGGGGTGGTTTAGGTGAGGTGTACTTATTAAATGTGATTATATTAAATAGGTGTGTGAGGGTAGTGAAATAATTTAATGTAAGTAATTAAATTAATATGTTTGTGGGTAAAAGGTTATTTACTTAATTAAAATAATTAAATTAATATATATGGAGGTAAATGGCATTAATTTAATTAAAGTAATTAAATTAAAATGTGTGGGGTGTAGGAGGTATGTAATAAGGTGTTGAGGATGAAGAATTTATTATAGGGCTATGGTAGGGGACCAAGATGATTACAACACGATTTCGGTGTCTACAACAACCATTTTAAGAAATTTTATCAAAAAACTCATTCCTCTCTATGCAGTGCAACAACAAGATCTATCCAAAAACCCCACCTTAATTATACTTCAAGGACGACAATACCTAACTAAGAGCTCCTATTTTACCACATTTGTGGCTAGGAGGGCGTTGCTAAGGTTAATGAAGTCAACTTTACACCTTTCAATAATGTGCTTTTAAGTTTCAAAAGCTTTTTACACAAATATGCCTTTTTTTTAACCTATAGGTTGCATTCATTCTAACTTTCTTAGCACCTTTCAACATATTTATTGTGTGCCTTTAACAATCACAACATTCCATTAGTCCATAACTCATTAATACATTTTGTCAAACATTTGGTGTGCAATCTACAATTTTCCACATTTTTGATATATGTCTACCAAGTATTTGTGAATACAACATGTAACTTATTCCTCTTTTGGTTTATGTTTTGAATTAATTTCATACTCTCTTCTATGACTCCAATCACGGTGGAGGGTTGGAGAAATGAAAAAGGTGGACCGATTAGTTAGACACCTATTAACTTCATTTGGTGAAATTTCGTAAATCATTTTCAATGAATCCCCTCTGTCTATATTTTGACCTCATTTTAGTTGATAATATAATGCCATTTTGAGGCGTTGGTCAGGCTTATGGCCCTATATATTTGAAAGCTTCCATTTTAGCACAGGCATGGGGTATGTTGAGATGTTTTGGAGGATTCATTTTGATAGGAAAATTTCATTTTTTTAAACTCCGAGGATGTATTTTAAATAAAATCTTTTTATGAAGCATGATGGCATTGGGAAATACCGTGAAAACACTCTTTAAAAAAATCTCAACTTGTGTCTACCATATAGTCTAAGAAATCCTAACAAGCCTTCCCACCCATGTCTACATCCACTCCACCACTCTTCCTTCATCCAACCAAGCCACCCTCATCATTCCTCCACTAATCTCTTTCCTCATACTTCCCTCCCAACACATCTTTCCTTTTTTTAATTATTTAATTTTTTTATTAATTTTTTTTAATATATTATTATTTCTGATCTCGAGTATGCCCTATCAAATAATCAAAATAGAAAATATATTTCCCACATTATAATATCATCATCCTCATTGTGACATAATATTGAAGCTAAAAGGTTAATTACACTAGCAAGTTAATAAAGGGAAAACCTAGGGATGAGATATTGGTCGCTAAAATTCAACTACAAGATATAAAGTAAGTTTTGACAATTTCTTATTATTCTGTGAAGATTGGTAGTTCCATTGTACATTACTTTTTGATAATTGGTAAAAGGAGGATTTTTCAAGGTTCCTAACCCTATTACATATGAGGATATAACCTCCTGATAAAGCTATGAAAAATGTAAGGAAGAAAAAAGGACTGAATGTGAAACAACTGAAACATCTATTCCATTGATGGAATAAAACTAGGATAAAACCATATTAAAACCTGGAATAGAATGGAAAACAAGATACACCTAGGTTTTGGCATTAGTGTCATGAATCCTATCCAATCTCGGGGAGAGAGATAAATACTATGGAATTTTATTAGTTATGCTCATCTAACCTTCTTCCCCTCTTTGGATAACTAAGATCTATATTTTACCCAAAGTTTTGGAGAACATTGATATTACATTTCTATCGAGCTTAGAAAGGGGTTCTACTTCCATCACTATTCCAACCAAATCATTAATGTTTTGGTTCACTAGAATAACATCTTGGCTATGCTTTTCAAATCCTTCAGTTCTGGTGCTATTAATGTTGATCTTCCCAATGTCATCTATGGTAAGTTTTTTTTTATGCATTTTGGTGGAATTTACCCCCACGCAACAACCAATTGAGAATTTTGCCAAGATTACCTCCTTCACCAAATCCATCTGAAAAGTGTTTTCTAGAACTCCCACTTGCGTTGTATTAGAATTTTCCTTCACCTCAATATTTTTGAATCTTGAGGTTAGTGCAACACTCTAGTCCAAGTTGGTCCATTTTACATTATTACTTAGTCTTTTTTTATACTATTTCTCAATCCTAAGTGATAATATTTCATTATTTTTTATTTATATTGACTTATTTTCATGGGTTCCCAATAAAACATAACATCATGATGTCTCATAAATTTCAAACACAACAGTAATAACCTACAATAAATGTTTTTATCACATTTCATTTTTGTATTACATCACGAAACCACCAACCCAATCATGGGAAGAAAAAATGTAGTCCACACAAAATATTACTCGACACACACATGCCCTGGTATAAATATTACTCATAACACAAGAATAATATAACAAAAACTAATCACCAACAATGCACATAGACAAGTTTCACATAACTCAAAAACCACAATGGAAACTACATAGTAAAAAGATTAAACTAGATATCATAGTATTAATGAGAAGCATCATGCTTCAACAACATAAAACATAACTAGACTCATACGGGTACTCACAAATCATAATATGATCTCCATATACCTCCAAAACAAAAAAATGAAGACAAATTTTCATTTTCTATCCACAAAAGAGGCCAATACCCCTATGGCCCTACCCACATAGTGTCAAGGCACCTACATCCTAAGTGACATAATATGTTGTGGTTCGACAACCACACTAGTTATATGTAATTCCTTAGAGTTTAACCCCATACAATGAATTGGGCCCACATGTACCATAAATTTAATGTGCACCCATGTCCCTATTACAACACATAATAACAGTAAAATAGACATGCCAAAATAACAACAAAATTTCCAAGTTGAATTAAATTCAACCACTCTAGGCCAAACGATATGGTAAATATGAATTTCAAGGAAGAATTTTAAGTCAATTTAAACTTCCAATCAAACAAAATAAATGGCTAATTAGTTACACTTAGTGTAAAAATCATTAAATGATTATGCAAAAATCAAATAAAATTCACAACCTCTTGAACCTACCATGTGGCTTCTCCTGCATTAAAACGAAAGAAATTGTCATGCGTTTCACCATCACATTGGACCAGGGAAAAGAAAATCCAGATTTATGAATAACTTATGTATAGAGAAATATCACATTTGGATGAATATTTGGCTTTATATGGCCACCCAATGGGTATTCATTGAGTTTTTGGCACTTGGATATTGAGCCTCAACTCACAAAATATATAACAACATATAAAACATCACAATTACATCATATATCTATGCATTGAGTGTACATCTTAGCATCCTCATAAGGGTATTGAGCCCTATCCACCATCGACAACAACTCAGAAAATAACATAATAAATGATCAAATAGTATAAGTATCATAATCTCTATATGAATCTTCCCTTCAAACTCCCACAAGGGACAACATTGTTGATATCATGTAGGATTGTTCAATTGATAACCCATTTATGAGAGAGAGTTTGAGCCACAAGTGATTTGCATTTCATAATATATTGAGCACCCTCAAAGTATATCACAGTGGTATAAGTGGATTTTTACTCTACATAAGACTCCACTTACAAACTTGTACTCGGATCAAGGTTATAGGTACTTTGATGCATGTCCTCTCTCTTTACACATACATTCTCTATTGATTGCTTCCCTTAGGGTTAGTGGGTGTAAGATACACAACATAACATGTAACTACATTACTAAAAATAATGTTGATTTAATCACAACAACCATAACGTATTATGCATGATATATTTATGGGTATAACACAACATCATTTCTATGGCTCATAACACATCATGTTTTCAAAAAATGCAACCAAAAGTGTAAGTACAATATAATAGAGGTCATAAGATCACTATATACCCCTAGTTCACGATGTGAATCCATCACATACCACATGAAACATATGTATGATGAAGATGATGACTAAAATCACAACATACAAATAATTACAATATAATGTGGTGACATAACACGATACATCACAACACGTTGGTAACATCACAATATGATACAATTCACTACGAAGTAATTTTTTTTGCAAAACACATTAACACACATTCAATATCACATAATAATGAAGAACTATAATATTTTCATAGTCCACTTATTTCAGACAAAAATTTCTTGCATTCATTAAATTCATGAAAGAGAGTGTGAGTAATCTCATCACAAAACACATCAACACCATAATGAGTCCACACCAAGTGGTATGCATAAAACTTTCATTCATATAATCACAAGTATAAAATTTGTCACATCACAACATAGTATCACATTACTCATCCCATCTCCACCAATATCATGCATAATAATCAGAAGACCACTTTACCCATATGTTTTTAGAGTATGAACCTTAGCTCTGATACCAAATGTCACACATAGAAATTACATAGGAAACTAAAATAAAAAAGTAATAGAATATTTTTTTGACATACATTGTTGTATACATGACACCACATGAAATCCCTTAGGATAACACATGACACATGAGATTTTAGCACAAACATGAACCCACTTAGATAATATGAAAACACATGATGCACATCCAGGTCACTATTCCCCAAATAATAAAGTAAAAACAAAAATACAACCACAATATAAAGTTACAATTATGTACTTGCAATGACACAACGTTTTATAGTTATATATGTATTACATTAATATTTTAATATCACCTAACATGTAAACCTTCATTCCTCTTAATACTAGGCTAAATTTTCCTTATTTTATTTAACATAGTTCCTATATTTGTTTCATTAGAATTTTTTCTGTTTCCATTATCAAAAATAATTTATATAACTTGATAATCATTAGAAGAAGCTGCATACCCATGAGTCTACCAATAATTTTTGTAAGAATTCATTTCTAAGAATCATATTTACTTGGTTTTGTGTTAGAATTCATTTCAAGGAGGAAAAATTCATAGGAAGTAAAAAAGAAGTTTATTGGGTCAAGAGTGGACCAATTCTTAGTTCTTTTCATAACATTTTTTAAACACTAACAATCCACTATTTTTTCCTTCAAGTTATTACAACCAACTATGTAAGTTAACTAATTAATTTGAATTATTCGCGATGTGCTTCACAATAAATTTTCTTCAAATAGGACTCCTTTCTATCCAAATCATGTTGAACATGGAAGGTACATTTCACCTATGTTAATATTATAGAGGTTTTTAAATGACTTTAAGTGACAAATATCACATTTCACTCTACATCTAATTCATTATCTTATGGATTCATTCTCAATAGTTATGGGATGATTACAACTTTGAACCATAAATTATACTTAGTGAGTTATTATAGGTTTAATGTATTCACATCTATGCCAAAGGGTTCAACTCACTTTTACAAGTCAAACTATATGCAATATCCTTAACTCACAAGACCTAGGAAATATCCCAATGTGTTCCTGTAGACATCTATAATTTAGCCTAAACAATTTAAATACTCAAATTATGCTAATTATCTCCTTTCCCTCAAATTGGCGACATATCGTCAATAATGATCATCTTCTCTCCTATCATTATTAATTAATTACATTATGTTAATTAATTAAGTATTCTATTCAAAAAATACCCTAATTAACAACCTTCCGTTAAATAATCCTTCCTTCTATCTAGACTAATTAATTATTATTAATTAATTAGCTTCCCCTTTAATTAAATTAATAAATCATTATTTAGTTGATTTAATTCCCTTCTATAATCTAAATCATGCTAATATTCCTCTAAAAAGCTTTTATAAGCTTGTACACCTATTAATTAATCACTTTGGTTAATTAATAAACCCCCTTTATCCCCATGAGTCACTAAAGGACAAATTAAACTCTCCCAAAGTTAACTCAACCTTTTCTAAACCCCCCTTATCCACAACTAATAAAACATTTCTATTATCCCACATACAAAGGGATGTAGAGATCCTCTATCCATTGTGCTATATAAAGAGCCCTACTCCTACCTTTACACCTACACCTACTCCTTGAAAAACAAAAGTGAGAATATAACAAATAAACTATAGCCATTTTGTCATATTTGAGCATTTATCCATTAGAGTGGAGCTAATCATCATCCTTTTCCATTCCAATAATTGAGTTAGTGTTGCAAAGAAAAATGGAGTTAATCAAGAAAGGCCTTATAATCCATGGCTTCATGAACCTCCATATTTGATCATATTGGATCAAACAACCACTAATCTCCTTGTGATAGCTAAAAGATCTACATAGGTCTAGTTTTATTAATTTAGATTTGTAGAAGAGTAGAGTACTAATTTTAATATGTTAGCTTGAGGTTGTGATTTCAAGATTCTAATGCATAATATTGATGATTGTTACTTGTTTAGCTCTTAGCATGATGGTGTTTTAATTTCAATTTAGCTTTGTTGTAGGACTACTAGGTGTTAGTTCTAAATTTCTTAACTTACCTAAATTAAACCATGCACACATTTGGCATGCTCGGTGGGATAGGTCCTTAGTCCCTTGATATTCTAGCTAGAATTTTATTGTTTTCGGATAACCTTCGATATACATATAAGGAAAATAATGTTTAATTTACTAGAACTTTTCTAGTATTATATGTGTAGGTTTTCATTTAGAGCTATCATTCTAATGGGTTGTTTGTCAATTTAAACCTAACTTACTAAAATTTGAAGTGTTGTGAGATTTTTAGTGTTTTTTACCATATTTTGACTGCAGAATGGGCATAGGCACACATAACCTGGCGCAGGCACACTAACCCTAGTGCAGGGACATCAAACCTAGAGCAGACGCATGTTATGGGGTGCACACACTTTATTCGTATTGTACCTTCACTACAGTTGGAAACATATCATGCTAGCACACATACCATAATCTTGGTGTAAGCATCTCTCAGGTGACACAGACACATTGTCTGAGTTTCCGTACCTCATTTTTTATACCCTGGTGTAGGCATCTCTAAGGTGGTGCACAAACACTACTTGTATTTTCATACATCATTTTTACTACCCTGGCGTAAGCATCTCTTGGGTGGCACAGGCACATTGTTTGCATTTCCATACCTCATTTTTGTGACCCTAGCGCACATGCCTAAACCCTTGCGCACATAGCATCAGCCTAGCATAGGCATCTCTCAGGTTGTGCATGCGCACTATGGATTTTTGTTTACACAAGGAGCACATACACCCTAATCCACATGCACATGCATAAACCTGTGTGTAGGTGGTTCAATTTGAATTAACCCGCATATTTCAATTTCCTCAAATCTTATATGTTAAAGTGCTAACTTCTTTGCAAGTTTTATCTGACTAATGCTTATTTCTACATGGTATGGTTACATGCTTTTTCCAGACTAGATAGACTTTGCATTCTTTCTTGTAAGAGTAAGGTCATGTATGCTCTTCCCTCATGTCCTTTGAGGTGATCTTGGGAATCAGAAACAATTCTTGGGTCTTTTTGCACTTTGAAAACTTTGAGAATGTCCTAATTGAGTAGAAATCAATTAAATTGGTGTGTTTTAGTTAATTTTTTTGATTTGGTAATTTCTTGGATTCAAAAAAAAAATCACGTATGCTCTTGCATCCTTGGATGATCTTCAGAATCAGAAATGATGTTTATTATCTTTATGGAAGATTATTAACCCGTTATGCAGAACCAAATACATGTTTGTCAAAGAAAGATGAATTTAAAATAAATCAAACTACTAAGAGTTTCTGTGTAGGTTGCCAAAAGGTGTTCATGAAAACCACACCAAATTAAACAAGATAAAAATCACACCACATTCAAAATATTATATTTACAAGTTCGGATAAGGGTACGTCCCATCCGCTTAAAACTAGGACATAACCCCTTTGGCATAAGCATTAAGCTACAATAATGGGGCGGTCCTAGGAACCCCAAAGTAGTCCACGCAAGAGGGAACTTTGTGGATGAAACGGGAAGTGCTCCGCACAACCTACTTGACTAGATGTTCCTTGTGATACTACATGTGGACGCACTAGTTGCCCAGTGTGCTTGAAGGGGGAAAAGTAAAGTTGTGATACTCCCAAATTAGTTATTGCAAATTTTTTGGTAAATCGAGCTCGTTTAAGATAGCTTTGTAACACCTAGTTAAGAGAACCACCTAGGAAGATATATTTTACCAGGACCTAACTTTGACCATTTCAAAACAATTTTGAGTTGTGAGCCATTGTTCATCACGAAACATGGGAAGCGTTACTTTTTCTTAGTTGTTCACTTACCATAAGATAAGGTGTAACTCTACCAAAGTAAGGGAAACATTTTTCACCACCAATTGATCTAATTCCTTTGATTTCTTTTGACACCTTTTTAATCAAAAGAAGAGTGACTACCTTTGCGTTATTAATTAATTGTTTCTACAAAAGTTTTTTCCATTTACACCCATCCATGTTTGTGGTTGGGTTAGTTAAACATATAAAGTGTGTAGAGAAATTTTCATGTCATTAGTATCCTTTGTGATATTGATACCCAAGTCAGGATCATCGTCATAGTTAGGCTTGGTTCATCATCTTGAACTTCCTTGGAAAGGTTACCTTGTTTATATTGTATCACTATAATTTTGATATTTATGTATCATTTCATGTAAACTTGACCTAAATATCTGTATTGTTACGTTACACTATACACATTTTAACAATTTTTAGTTTTAATATAAGCTTTTAGTTTGATTCCATTACTACCTTGATTTTGAAAAGTGATACGTGTTACAACTTGTGTGTTATATAAATATCATCTTGATATCAATACCTTACTTTCTCACAAATTTTGGTTAACATATCTTTGTGACATTGTTATGTCACTCACAATCATAACTCACATTTTTTTAGATATAGGTATTAATTGAATTTGGGCTTGCTGCTAGTATACCTTTTTAGGAGGTCACATTAACTTCTTGTTATTAATTATGCCTTGTTCATGTCTTTGAACTCGACATAAGTAGGGACATCTTATTAATTATCTTACGACATCATATACCATTTTGAAAAAAACCAAGGAATTACTTCAATCGATTGATAGGATTCGTAGAAAACATTACGTCACTGTTGACTTGTGCATTTTTAGGCCATCAATTTATCATATTGGTACTTTAATTTTCATTATAGTCATTCAATTCTTGACATTTTTTTTACATTTCACTTAGGTTTGATAGCAAATATTTGATCACATTCACATATATCTTAGTGAAACTGTTACACATCATGGCCCCTAAAAATAGATTAGGGCTCAAAAAGAAAACATTAGAAGTAAACCAAGTGCAAACTTGGGAAGCCTCAAATGAACAAGGGTCAAACCCTTATATTGGCCATGATTTTGGGCCTTTATTTTCTACCGAAAAAGAGGTAGAAGAAATGATATATCATAGTGGTGATGAGTTGAAATCCACACATTCAGAGTTTGACTTTGACTCCACATTATTAGATGAATTCCTTTTTAGAAACAAGGATAGGGTACTGGCATGAGTTGTAGAATTGGGAGCCAAAATGCCAATTGAACAAGAAATAATCCCAGCTACAAATTATGCTAATGATAAGGAGTGACCTATTATAAACATGGATGACATTTTAACACTTGGACATGCTTCTACCTCCAACGTGGGAAAAGATAATGTAGTGGGATATAGAATACCCTTCATTAAAATTCCACGTAAAGTTAGGATAGAACCGGAAAATGTTGAAGAACTTCCACAATATGAATAAGAAGATGAACCTTTGGAAGAAGAAGTCACTATTCAACAATAAATTTGTAACCTTAGTTGACAATTAGCCTTGTTAACCTCTCATGTATAAAAAGAAAAAAACAAGAATATCCAAAAGACAAAGCCTAAGGTAAAAATCAGTGAACTTCCTAGTGAAAATCAAGGAGGGAACAATGCATAATACAGTCGAGATTATAGTCTTGCTTCTTTAACCAAAGAACAATTTCTCACTCAAGATATGTAATTTATGAAATTGATACTTACAAACCTACGAGAGAGTACTGTGGGGAATAGAAGAAAATGTCAATATGAAGCAATTAGAAGGACTTCTATTCACACTCCTATTAGTGCGACATCATATTCCCTGGTATTTGGAACATAATCTATCATCCTGTTAGAAATTGAGATTCCTTCCCTATGAATCTGTCTAAGGGATTATCTAGACAAGGATGAGGATTAGAGAGTGGCTAGACTAGTAGAGTTGGAACTCCTAGATGAGAAGCGCATCCACACCCTAAATCATCTTAAAGTGTATCAGAATAGAGTTTCTCACAATTACAACAAAATAATCATACCTCATCAATTTGAGGTTGGTGATTTGGTCATGAAATAGAATCAATTCAACACAAGGGAGGAAAGAGAGAAGAAAGGAAAGTTTCAACCACATTGGCTAGGACCTTATGTCATCGTGGCCATGTATGGCACAGGAGCATAAAAAATAGCCCACCCCAATGGTGATGATCTCCACAAACCTATGAATGCCATGAACCTTAAGTGATTATATGCTTAAACATGGCACACAAAAACTCAAAAAAATCAAACCAAAAAAAGAGTAAAAATGACCATGCCAAGGATGAAAATATCGTAGAGACATCCTTGGATGAAGATCTCAACCTTCCTCCTGATACTACACATATGGAGGATTTTTCAAAGTTACTGGCAGAAGAGACTATTGATGTAAACATTGGCATAGAAGATGAGCTGAAAATAGTCAATTTGGGATCTTCACTCTCAACATGAGAACAAAAAATATTCACAATGTTGTTGAAGGAATTTATAGATGTGTTCGCATGGTCCTATAAGGATATGCTAGGCTTGGACCCAACTTTGGTATTACACAACTTAGTTATACACACAGACACCAAACCCATCAATCAAAAGCTCAGAAAGATGCACCTAAGGGTGGTTCTCCTAGTTAAGGAAGAGTTAGAAAGATTTATCATGGTAGGATTCATTCGGCCAATTGATTACTCTGAATGGATATCAAATATCATTCCTGTATAGAAGAAGCATATTGGGATCAGAATCTACACTGATTTCAGGGACATAAATAAGGCATGCCCAAAGGATGATTTTCTATTGCCTAATATCAATATGATTTTTGATTCAACTGTAGGATATGAAATGCTATCTCTTATGGATGGATTTTTAGGATATAATCAAATCAAGATGGCTAACTAAGATCAACACAAGGCATCCTTCACAACTCTAAGGGGTATTTTCTATTATCAAGTAATTCCATTTTTCCTTAAAACGTAGGATAAAACTCTTAAAGGGTGATGATGGTCATTTTCCATGATATAAACCACAACATCATGGAAGAATATGTGGATGATATCCTCGACAAAACCAAGACAAGGGTAGATCACCCTAATATTTTGTGGTGTATCTTCAAATTCTTGTGGGAGTACAAGTTCCATTTGAACCTAAAGAAATGTGGGGTTGGTGTGTTGTCAGAAATTTTTCTTGGTTTCATTATATCATGAAGAGGGATTGAGGTAGACCCGGCTAAAGTTACCACTATTATTGAAATACCTCCTCCCAAAAATATTATACAACTACGTAACTTGCAGGGAGAGATACAGGTTATTCATCGCTTCATTTCCCAACTTGCCGAAAAATTTCATTCATTCACCCATCTACTAAAAAAGGATGTTACCTTTATCTGGGGACTAGAGAAAAAGTAGGCCTTCACCTTCCTTAAGAAATACTTGGCCAATCTATCTGTCCTCATGCCTCCAACTCCTATTGAGCCATTCCTACTATATATTTCTACTACTTAATTTTCTATTGGTACGTTGCTCACCCAGTATGACCTCAGCCACTAAGAAAAAGTAGCATACTAGCTCAGTCGTCCTCTCATCTCTTCTGATCTCAACTATCCTCAAATCGAAAAAAAAAATTGGCTTTAGTTTTTACCTTTCAAAAGCTTCACCATTACTTGTTAAATACTAAAACCAAGCTTATATCAAAATTTTTCTCACTCAAATACCTCCTATCTAAACCCTCCCTTACTGATAGAATGTCTAATTTGATCATTGTAAAGAGCAAATTTGACATCGATTTTGTGCACAAAAATTAGGTCAAGGGACAGGTACTTGATGATCAGTTAGTAGAAGCACCTTTACAAGGAACAAAACTTGTGAATCTAGATTTTCTAGATGCTTCATTACTATACATTGAGGAATCTATCATGTGGCAGGTAACTTTGATGGATCTTTTACTTTTCATGATTCAGGGGTAGGTGTGGTACTAATTACTCCTTCTAGTGACCCCATACCTCAAGCTTTTCTCCATGGTTTTCCTTGCACCAATAATATTTCTGAATATGATGCTAGCATCGGTGGGATGAAGCTTGCAATCAAATGGGATATTCATCATGTTAAAATCATTGGTGAATCACATTTTTTATTATTATTGGAAAATAGTTTTTTGAAAGGGACTATACCCTTGTGTACAAAAGAGGGCCTAGGAGCCAAAATAGGAATGAAAACCAGAGAAAAAAGGATCAGAATCCAAATGTCAGACAATGAAGCCCAAAGTAGCCAAAAAACAGCTACCAAAACAAGACAAAACAACAAAAACACTGCAAAAAAGCAGTAAAGAGACCGCAAAAAAATAGCATAAAAATAGACAAGAACAACTAAAGCATCTACAACTACTTTTTGGAAGCTTTGTCTATGCTGGTCTTGATATTCTTCCAGGAATGGAACATACCCAAAGTAGTCATGTGTGCAGTGTCAGTCTTATCCAACTGATTCAATGGTCCTTTTGCTTTCCTTATCATTTCCCCAAAGTGCTGCCGAGAACTCAACTGAGGTTGGAGACACTTTTGACATGTTGCTCAATGAACTCCTCAATCGCACTTAAAGATGGCCATATTGTAATCATGACAAGTTTTGGCCTTCCCTAAACGGGAGTCTAAGGAGTTCAGACTTCTTACATAGATATCATCAATCTAGCTGTTATCAATATCAACCTCCTCCTCCTTCTTCCTCTTTACCTTTCTGTTTTGCCAAGTTCTTAACCTCACATCCTTCAATAGTTTCATATCAGCCTCTAAGGCTTCTAGCCTTTTTGAAGAGCTTTCCATATGCACATCCTGGGGACTGGCACTGCTAATGTTTAGAAGGTCATGTGCAATTTCAATTTCATGAGGACCCTTCTCCATAGAAAGAGTCTCAAGATTAAGATTTCTAGAAGACCTTGGTAACCGGTCTGGCTGAGGTGGAGGTGAATTGGGGGGTGGGAGCAACAATAGGGGGAATGGAAGAAGAAACCTGGACAACCGGTAGGGGGGTGACAACAGCGGTGGCAGGGGGCAGAGAGATGGAGAAATGGGGCTAGCAGCAGACAGAACCTAGCAGAGGGAGAGATTGATCTAGGACAGGATGGGAGACCAAGATACCTAAGAAGACAAAATGTTATGCAGTAGCACTATGGGCCCCTGTATCTATAAGGAAAACATCATTCAGTATTCTTTTGACAATGTCCATTTTGAAGCACTCAAGAGAGTTCAACAAGCACTGGATGTTGAAGCAAACCATGTAGGATTGCTATGGTTGAAATGGCCTGAGAAATGGGAAGGTGCTTAGCTTGGTTCTAGTAACAAATTTTCATCTTCCAAAGAAATGGATCGTATCATCATGATTGATATGAACCTCCTCATTTGGTCGGAGGGATTGAGGTAACCAACATGGTCTCAATTTTAACATGGCTCAGTTTCCTCTTAGTTCCCTACACAATTCATTGCCTAGATTCATATAATCTATTGTCATGACCCTTTTGTTAAAACTCAGTTGAGGTAGCCCTCCATGCCAGAGGCTGGAAAATTCACTTCAGCAATTATTATTTTGGGACTTGGAATGGGAGACAATGTAGGTGTTCTGACCCCCCATATTCCATAGTGATCTCCTTCCATTCCTATAGATAAATAGGCACTGAGGTAGCCTAGGTGCAAGTCCCTGAACCTTTTCCATGGAGTTAGGCAATTCTCAACCTGTAATGAGCTATGGTATATAATCCTTGAACATGTTGTCCCTCCCATAGACTATATCATCACATATATATCAAAATTGAGAGCCTTAAGGAAATACAGGGATGCACCTTCAATCAGCTATGTCTTAACAGAAATTGGAATCAAATGTCCCAAATGCTCTTTGAGAGCATCTGAAATTGAAGTCAACCATTTGTTACATGTTGGAATCCGCACAATCTTGAAAATGTGAGTCATTGCTAATCCGAAAGAGAAAAGTGTGTGCCTGCTAATCTTTCCCTACGGAAGATCGGGTGTGGGAATAACGGCCTTTTTTCATAGTTCATTCCCTAGTTATTAATTGACCTTCAATACTATCTTCGGTATCCATTGAGCAACGTATTTTCAAATTTGAGGTACGAAGCATAGTGTTGTCTACATGTACAACATCCATCTCAATGTAACTCCACGTGGAATTCCCCGTGAACATCACATTTATAGTGTCTTGAATACAATCAATGGGATTTGCCAAAATCATAGATTCTTTCCAGTGAACACGTGTGGGAATCTTCTTCAATGCTGATCCACGCCCAGATTAAATTTTAACACAACTGAGGGAAAGGGCGATTTTTTTATATGAAATCCCCATAAATTCTGTTTTGAAGCTGGTTAGTTGATGCCATTGTTGATTTGTCTAAGAATCCTGGTTGACATTAAAGCCATAAGTCCTAGCCAGAGTCGATGTGTTGACAAAGTTCTAATTACCCTGGAGATGGTAGGTATTTGAACATGCCTGATCCTCTCCTTGAATCTTCCTGACAGATAGCTTACGAGTACTCTGAGATAATATCCCCTCTTCTATTGTTATTGAACTTCGAGATGAGCATTCTTTTCATGAGATTTAATGAAATTCTGGGAGTCTACTAAAACAACTAAATTCTAACCTTGTGGAGTCATTTTGAGATTGTGCAATGTCTACAAAGCCCCATAAAGTAGCTGGAATGCTTCAGCAACAATGATTGGTTTGAATTCCTACATGATGGAATGAAATTTTAGCAACTAGACTACCTATATGATCCCGAATCACTCCTACCCCTGCCACAATGACTTTTTGTCCTACTTAGGTGTGCCATCAAATGTTCATCACCAAAACACAATTACCCTCTAGTTTGCTAGTATTTCCATTTACTCAAGGATCTATCATTGCTGATTCCTGGGATTGCATGGAGTGTTTTCAAGGTGTGGGACCTTGCCAATTGGATAACATATATTCTTTAGAGTCTGGCTATCTCTTGTTCTTGGGGGGTCTAAATGCTAGCAATGTACTCCTTGATACCATTAGAAATATAATCAATACTAAGTCTGATAGTTATGCTTAGTAATTCCAAGGAGATAGGGGAGAGAGAGTGCTATGAAAGAAGGTAAATCCTACAGATAAGATGAGGTGATAAATCCAAGAAGAGGGGTAGTTCAACACTCTGACCAGACATTGCCTAAATGGACTAGATTCCATGGAGATAAAAAGCTGATGTTAGATAACCTTCAGTGTATAGAACCAGAGAGCATTTACAACACAATTTAGAGATGGCAAACACACCATATTTAGAGAATGCAGAAAAACCATGTATGAATAGATGGCTGATATCCTCAAAATCTTTCTTGCAAAGATGACACCTATTAGGCATTATAAATCCTCTTCTCATCAGGTTGTCAGTGGTAAGAATCCTGCCTCTGATAGCCAGCAAAAGGAAAAAATTTATTTTAGGAGTTAATTCAGTCATCCAAATCTTATTCCAATTTAACTCAGTTTGACTACTATGGAAGAAATTATTATATCAAGTTTTGACAGAGTAGTTCCCATCAATGGAATTATTCCATATCAGTTCATCCTTGGAATCTAGTTGACTTAAGGGAATAAGATATAATTGATCTTGAAGGGAGGAAGTAATTTGCATCAGATCGTCTATCTCCATAGAAAAAATTTTCTAATTCTTGCTGGTGCCATTTCCCTCAATATAGTCCTTGATTTTAATGCCATACTTGCTTACAAGATTGTCCTTAACAATCCCAAATATGTCCATGAGATTGCCATTAAACCAATTATCATCCCAAATTGGTGAATCACATTTAATCATCAAAAAATTCAACGATAAGTATAAATTCAAGGATGAGGAGCTCATCCCTTACAAGAAGCTATTCAAAACTTTGAAAGATTATTTTGTGTGTTTCATGTTTGAACAAATTCCAAGAGCACAAAACATATATGCATACATTATGGCAACCATAGGTTCTATGCTACGCATTCCACCGTAAAGTAAAGATATACCTTTCTTTGTTGAAAATCTATGCCTGCCTGTGTATGACATGCCAAAATCTTGTCTAGCTTGCAATGTTGTTGGTCCCAATTCCCCATGGTATGAGCCCATCTTCAGCTACCTTAAAGATAACACATTCCATCCTGACATCTCTCGTTCCGAGAAAAAAATCCTTATCCACCAGATAGCCTATTATACCCTCTTAGGAGGTAAGCTCTATCATCATGGAAATGATGGCAATATGTTACGTTATCTCGATATGATAGAGTCAGTTCAAGTGATTAAAGAGGTTCATGAAGGGGTGTGTAGAGCCCACACGAAAGGGATGGTTCTAGCCAAGAAATTGTTGAGAGTGGGCTACTATTGGCCTACCATGGAAACTGACTACTGCAACTATGTGCAGAAGTGTGTACTCTATCAGAAGTATGGAAATTTCATCCATGCCCTATCACATCCATTGTAACCCATCACAACCCCATGGCCATTTTCTAAATGGGGACTTGATTTAATAGGGAAGGTTACCCCTGCTTCACCTGATGGTCAAACCCACATCATTACAACCACTAAATATTTTACCAAGTGGGTGGAAGTTGTCCCTTTAACCTATGTAATGGGTGCTTAGATCTCAAAGTTTATCATGAATAATCTTATTTTCCGATATGGCATTCGTGTTGCCATAGTTACTGACAACGGAAAATCATTCAAGAATAAGACCGTGAAAGATCTCTATCATCATTTTCAAATAAGATTAAAGTGGTCTACACCGTATTACCCCCAAGGCAATGGGTAGGCCGAGACCACTAACAAGACTTTAGTTCGAATCATGGAAAAGATGGTCAGTAAGACAGGTCACTACTAGCATTTGCAAATTCACCCAGCTCTTTGGGCTTACATGACCTATATTCACACTCCTACTAGTGCAACACCCTATTCCCTGGTTTTTGGAACAAATTCTATCATCCTGTTAGAAATTGAGCTTCCTTCCCTACGAATCTCTCTAAAGGATTATCTAGACAAGGATGAGGATTACATAGTGGCTAGACTGGCAGAGTTGTAACTCCTGGATGAAGCACATTTGTGCCCTAAATCATCTTAAAGTGTATCATAACATATTTTCTCACAATTACAACAAAAGGATCATACCTCGTCAGTTTGAGGTCGGAGATTTGGTCATGAAAGAAAATCAGTTCAACAAAAGGGTAGAAAGAGAGAAAAAAGGAAAGTTTAAATCACATCGGTTATGACCCTATGTCATTGTGGCCAAGTATGGCATAGGAGCATACAAAATTTCCCATCCTAATGGTGATGAGCTCTGTGAGCCCATGAATACCATGCACCTTAAGTGGTTCTATTCTTAAACATGGCACAAAAATCAGAAAAGAAAACCAAAAATAGAGTAAAATTGATCAAAAAACAAAAAAAAAAAGAAAAAGAAAAAGAGAAAATAGGTCATCCATATGTGAAAACCATGCAATTATGGCACTCTGGATAGGTCCTTGGGTGAAAACTAGTTCCCGGTGCCTTGGGAGGATTCATTTTTCACAAGCATCTTGCATCTGGAGGATACTTTTACTTATCCTAGGGCTAGTTCCACATATGCATCCGAGATTCCCTGTGATCCTAGTCTTGTCAAGCCTTAATCTGAATTTTTCTCCTTTTGTTAGTCTGTGAAGGGATGGTCTTTGTCTATTCCCCATTTCATGTTGGGGGCACTTCTGCAACTTCACCTTCCTATTTTTAAGCACATGGCACTTGCCCTTGTATATTCCCCATCTAACACTGGGGGCATCCACGCTTTCTTGGTTACCTATGCATAGCTTTGGAATATGTTCAAAACACACAAAAAAAATTTCAAAAATCTTAGAAAAACACAAAAACATTCAAAAATCTTAGGAAAAACACAAAACATTCAAAAATCTTAGAAAAACACAAAAACATTCAAAAATGGTAGAAAAACACAAAAACATTTAAAAATATTAAAAAACAATAGAAAATTGTTTCAAAACAATAGAAAATTCTTTCGCAAAAATCAAAACAATAGAAAATTGTTTCACAAAAATCAAAACAATAGAAAATTGTTTCACAACACAATCTTACAAAAACATTAACTTTAGTTTGCTTCCTTTGTCTTGTTTCTTGCTTTGCTTGCTTGCGTGTATAGTTGCTTCAGGTTTGTACATTTGTATAGTTTTTTGCTTAGACATACTTTATTAGGATTCATCTTTTCTTTCTTAGATTAGATCTATTCTTACTTGTGCATATTGAAGTGTGTTTTTACATGCTGGTGTATAATGGTACATTGTTGTGTTGATTCATTATGTTTCTTGTTAGCATTTGATTGTGTTTGCTTGTTGCATGTGCATTGTTTTGTTATCACATCATCATATTTCCATCAATATCATCACATATAACATCATCTATACATCATATAAATAAAAAGCTAAGTATACATCACACATGAATGCTAAGCTAATCATCACATATCATATCATCAAATGGGGGAAAGAGGGATTATAAATATAAAAATCTATCCCCCCGCATCAATATCATCATATCATCCCATCCACTAAATCTAGCACATCACATGAGCAATACATTTGATATCATCTACAGATCTATCATCTAAAAATCAAAGCACAATCGATACATCAAATATCAGGATACATATAAATGGAGATACCGAATCAGATAACATCATTACACATCCATAAATCCATGTAATCAATCAAAACAACAATAACATCCATCATCTCATAACACATGTGTCATGTCAAAAATGTCCATATATATATACATGTGTAGTATGTCTGTCTCAACAAGGATATATATCATCAAAAATGCCTTTATCTGAGGTGTACATTAAAAAATGCCTTTATTTGAGGCGTACATCAAAAATGCCTTCATCTGAGGTGTACATCAAAAATTCTATAAATTGGTTGGATAATGTTATTGGCTTCATCAAAGGCATATATCAAAAATGCTATATCACAAAAATGTTTTACATCAAGAACAAGATGCTCATAGCCTTCATCAAGAGGCAAATGTATCAATGCATTGATCAATCAATGATGACTGGAGCCCTCGGATGGGTTGGTTGGTCTACCCCATGGAGGACCCATAGATTGTGTGCCAAGTGGCCCTATAGGATGTCCCCATGGATGCTCCACTAAGGCCTAAGGCCTCTATGACCTCGTCGATATTCTTAACTACTGGTTATACGAATGTTCCTGCCACTCAGCCAGAACTACCTCATAGTACAAGGATCGGTAGTATAAAGCTCTTCCCTCTATTGTAGCCAAGTCTCTGTGAGTACGGGTTGTCACTATTGTCCCATATATGCATCGAAAGAATGTTATCTCTGCTAATATTCAGGAAACCTTGGCCTGATCCACTACCCGATCTTCCCTCAACCGAATCTCTCTTCAATGTCACGGGATGTAGATGAGCCTACATCTATTGTATCAGCTCGTCACCTAGGCCATCTGAGCTACCATCTAGTGTATCTGCTAGGAAGTGAAAATATTCATCTCCTCCCTAGGCTCTGGCCTGGTCCTGGTCACTCTGTTGTCACTACTAAAATATGAGATTAGGTCTGATCTCTCTCCATTGTAACCTGTTGTAGCTGCTACTTGTAGGGTGGCTATTATTACCACCGGCTACACCACAAGGGTATGTATCTGTCCATATACCTATCTAGGGGCTTGCCCCTAATCTTGCAATCTAATCCTGGGACCCTTTGCATGTCCCTGTCCTAGCCCCTACTACCTCTATCCCTATACCTATGTTGGGCCCTACCTGTCATGTGGCTACCCATTAAATGGATCATCTAGGTCATGAGCTACTGCACCCTCCCCCTCGTCACTGTTGTAGGGGATCTCTGGTGGTGGCCAAATGCCTTTTGCCTATGCCTCGACAGGTATGGTCAGGCATCGTGGTAAAATATTGGCATACCAATCCATGTAGTTGGTTGTAGTACCTGGGTCTCTGATCTATCAGGCTAGGTCCCATGCCTATGGTACCACCTGTAAAAATCTAGCCCTAGCTCAAGCCACCTGTATATGTGGCCCCATGGTCTGCCTCTCCGTATATTAGTGAGCATATGACAAATCTGGCTATGGAACCCCCTACACCCTACCTAGCTATCACTGACATCAGTCTACTCTATACAACTCTATGATGTAGTTGTGGCTACCAAGAAGAAATTTATCCACCGCATAGACACCGAGCTCTGCTCCATCCTCGGGCCACTGTATATGCCTATAGAGCCTCCATATAATATCTCTCTATCATCTCATTGAACTCTCTCGATAATGGTACACGCTGCCTAAGTGTCCTCATACGTCATCACCTACACAAACCCAAGCCATGTATGTCAGCTCCTCTGGGACTCGGGCATGCAATGCACCTACAGGGCACCCAATCACTATGTGATCCCAAGACTAAATCTATAGTAAGGAGGTCAGCCCCACCATCAAATTCTATAGATGGTATGCACTAGCCCCAAGTAATCGCCACTGAAATGTAGATCCCATCATAAACCCATCAGGATGTCCCTGTCTTATCAGTGAGAAAAAACCACTGATAAGTGACATCATGTACAGTGGCCCTATGCAAAGTTAGATCAGCTATGCACTCATGCAAAAAAACTAGCCATCATCTCCATGGTCAAAAAGGTCATTGATCGCTACCCTGATCTTCCCAAGATCACTCGTATACTTGATTATCGAACCTATAATAAGTACACGCAGGATCCACCCTACATCCTCTAAGATGATAGCCATCTCTCATGTCGGGAGCCTAAAGCACTATCTCTCACTGTGCCACCACTCAATGAATGTGTTCAATAGACCCTGGTCTAGTGTGATGGAAGGCATCGTGAGCTATAGGGCCTAGGTCCACACCTCAATAATATCACCATCGGTCACTGATCTTGTTGGCGCATGCTCCCCTCCATCTCCCTATGCAGGTATCACTCATCTGTAGTATCAAAACCATCTCTATCAAACCATTCCATATGTCAGATACTAACATTTATTCTAAGTCTTCTTATCATTCTGTAAGATTCATCTACAAATCTTAATTTTCTTCTAAGAGTCTTTTTTTTGGCATTTTCTCTCTCTCTCATTCATCTAGTCTATGTGCCTATCCGCCCTTTTGGGCATGTGCATACTCCCTAGCATGTGCGTCCCCTTTTGGTGTGCACACGCTCATCAATGTGGTCTTTTTGCCATCTTTGTGTACCTATGCATGTGTGCAGGGGTGTCTAGTGTGTGTGTTGACATTTGGGTATATGTGCATGCGCACATGCATTAGTGGCATGTGCATGAACATGCATACACTTTCTAGGGCATATGCACATGCACGTACATCATGCGTGCTCTTTAGGGGTCCATCATTAGGACATGTGCCCCCCCCACATGTGCACTGCTCCCCCTAACCTAACCCCTATTTCAGCATAATTAAGGTATTAATTATGATAATTGACAAATAAGGTTAAGCTACTCACGAAGAAACCATCGTTCATGTAAAACCATTCTGTCATGCACAGCTCCTATGGTCTTCTTCTACCATTGTCCTCTTCGCTATAAGGATCTCGCGGTAAAAATTTGGCAGCGGTCGGTAACAAATGAATTGGTCATGGTGATTTACCCCCCCTTGGTGGGGTATATCAAGCCATTTTTCCGGCCGTGATCCTTTTTGAGGCTTGTTTTGATTGTTGTTTTCTCTTCTCACCATCAATAATTATTTTAATTAAATAATTATTTTTCTTTCATTTTTCATCGTGTTGGGGCATCCCTTTTTGGCATCTGGTACCCCTTTCTTCTCACTAGGACAATTTTTATTGCTCCTAGGTGATTTCCTTCCTCTACACACTCCATCGAATAATTATTTTTATTAAATAATTATTTTATTAATTTTTCCATTGTACGGGACATTAATTTGTCACCTACTTCTTCTTTCTTCCCCCTGGGGAATTTTTCTTGCATCTGGGTGATCCATCTGATTCTTCTACTTTCTTCTACATGTCCCACATCCACCAATTTGGACAATTTGAAAAAACAAAATATATATATATATATATCCATCCAAAATCCAAAAAAGTAAAATTCTTCAACAAAATCCTAAAAATTATAAAACCTACAAAATAGGTAAACCCGCTTATAGTGGCTGAAACTTGTGTCTTGCGCATGGTATTCTTTCCATATCCTGCTGGAAATTTTTCACATCTTCATCGATCACATGACTTGCAGATCATCAGATTTACAACCATTTTCAAAGCTAGTTTGCTTGCTTCATTTGTAATCTGGGGCACATATAGTTGTTTGGTGTTGTTTCATAGGCACACAAATGTTTTCATTGGACCTAGTGTCCATCATCATTTCCCTTACATGTATCCTTTCTCGGGGCATCATTTTTAACCCTTGTCATCAATCATGACCATGTGGAAATCTTCAGCTTGATAAAAAAATATTTGTACAATCGTCTCGACTGTTGTTGGTTCAAATATGTGTGTTTGTACTTGTTTTCCCTGTTAAATGAGCTTGTTTCCTTCTCATATTGCATTTCTTTTTGTATGTTGCATAGAGTTGGTTTTTTCAGCAATGGACAATTGTTCGTAGTATGGATTTTCATGTCATTCTATTTTTGTCATATGCTTATATTTTTAATAAGGACCGATGATGTAGATATTTTGGCAATATGATGACACTGAAGTTGTTCCAATACAAAGGATGAAAGCTAGTTCTTCTCTCTTTCTTCTCCATATTTCTTCTACATCACCCTCCTATCAACACTATTCTTCTACTTCATCTGGGGCATCCTACCCCTCTCCTTTCTTCTATCCATTTCTCACCTTTTTCGATCATCGATCGTCTTCCTTCATCACCCCATCGACACTCGAGGGGGCATCTCTCACTTCTACTAATTTTTCTTCTACCCCTTCAAAATTTTATCTATCTACTATCTTTGAAGTGGCATCACTTATGCCACCCCAAAGAGGGGAAAATGTAGACACCTATAATTTAGCCTGAACAATTTAAATACTTAAATTGTGCTAATTATCCCCTTTCCCGTAAATTGGTGACATATCGTCAATAGTTCTCATCTTCTCTCCTATCACCATTAATTAATTACATTACATTAATTAATTAAGTCTTCTATTCAACAAATACCCTAATTAACGACCTTCCGTTAATTAATCCTTCCTTCTATCTAGACTAATTAATTATTATTAATTAATTATCTTCCCCTTTCATTAAATCAGTAAACCATTATTTAGTTGATTTAATTTCCTTCTATAGTCAAAATCATGCTAATATTCCTTTAAAATATTTTATAATCTTGCACACCTATTTATTAATCACTTTGGTTAATTAATAAACCCCCTTATCCCCATGAGTCACTAAAGGACAAATTAAACTCTCCTAAAGTTAACTCAACCCTTTCTAAACCCCCCTTATCCACAACTAACTCAACATCTCTATTATCCCACATACAAAGGGATGTAGAGATTCCTCTATCCATTGGGCTATATAAAGATCCCTCCTCCTACCTTTACACTTACACCTACTTCTTGATAAGCAAAAGTGAGCATATAGTAAATACACTATAGCCATTTTTGTCATCTTTGAGCATTTCTCCATTAGAGTGGAGCTAATCATCATCCTTTTACATTCAAACAATCAAGTTAGTGTTGTGAAGAAAAATGGAGTTAATCAAGAAAGTCCTAATAAGCCATGGCTTGATGAACCTCCATATTTGATCATCTTGGATCAAGAAACCACTATCTCCTTTTGATAGCTAAAATATCTACATAGGTCTAGTTTTATTGATTTATCTTTCTAAAGAGTAGAGTAATAAATGTTAATATGTTAGCTTGAGGTTTTTTTCAAAGATTCTAATTCATAATATTGATGATTTTTACATGTTTAGCTCTTAGCATGATGGTGTTTGGATTTCAATTTAGCTTTGTTGTAGGACTACTAGGTGTCAGTTCTAATTTTCTAAACATAGCTAAATTAAACCATACACACAATTCCATTCTAAAGGCTTCAAGTTAATTATTTCATGATCATAGATTATTTAACAACGTTTATCCATATTAAGTATGTTTTCATTCCTCAGAGTTGGTTTTACAATTTAATTGGTTTTTTATCACTCGTGAAGCTCTCCTTTATTACATTCATTGTATTATCACCTTAGGCTTTTTAGGTGGTTTAACATCATTGAACGGAATAATATTTTCATAGAGATCATTCCATATTTTAATATTAGTTTCCCTTGTTCTAACCATATTTCCATGGTTACTTTAGTCTTGTGTTTGCATTGTTTAGAACAAATGTAATTCATATACAACTTACTTTTAAAAACTTATGGATTTAAGACTACAATTATTATGACCTCACAGAAGAAGAATCATTTAATATTTCTTAGACACTCAAGTATTAAATTTATATCACAAGTGAGACACCCCAAAAAAATTGATCTAGTTAAAATTCCTCCCATGTAACTATTTCAATCGTTTAATAAAAATGCAAGAGGATTTATTTCATCACTAACATTAAGAGATGTCTACGATCTACTATCTTCAAAGCATTCAAGGAGGAAAACTACACCCTACAACAATACATTACAAGAGTGTATGACACGCTTAACTCGCAACACCTTTGATCACCCCGAGGTAATCCGAAACTACTCCCTAAGGGAACAATCTCATCTAATAGGGACAAAATGGTTGAATGGAATATTTTAATGCATAGATAAATTGACACGTAGCCTCCACTCAGGTAATTTCAGATTTTACATGAGATCATCCGTAGGTAATACCATTGGATATATTTGCATGGATTTGACCAACCACTACGGTACCAATTGAAATTACACACACGAGTATTAAACTTATAGATCATATGATCGTACCTAAAAAATCAAGACATGATGGCCTCGATTTCCCAAATATCATAGGGTTCACAAATTATATTCATTGTGTAATGCCCCAACTTAATACGCTAAAAATAATGCCTTGTATTTACTAAAGTTTTCGTGATTTTGTTTAAAATATCTTATTACTCTTGTATAGTTAGACCCTAGAAATTAATGTCACAATAATAAACCAAAATATTTTATATAAAAAATTAATTATGGCCCGACAAATATTTAATCATCCCAAAGGTAATCCCAACACATTAAATGATTGATTTATTTTAAATACTTACCTAAGGGCAACCACTAGTATTTATTTACCCTCATTTCAATAAAAACAACCACACTTAAATACATTTACCCATACTTAGTTAATGCTCTCCTAAATAATTTTTTCCACGTTTAAATATATATCTCTGTTAAATAAATTCACCCACATTGAAATATATTTACCCATACTTCAATAAATTCACCCCCATTAAATAAATTTACACATTGATATATATTCACCCATTCTTAAATAAATTCACCCCATCAAATAAATATACACACACCACCTTTTATTTAATTTACCATTCCCACTTTAAATCCCATGACTTAAAATAAAGTGTAGGGTTTATTTTTGGCCATTGGATTCTACTAATTTCATCGCTAGATCTTAGGGATTCTCCTACAACCCTAATTACTATCTTATGTTTTCTTTTCTCTTCCTTATTGTTTTATTTCTCTTTTCATTTTCCCTCTTTCTCTCTGGTTTTTGCAATATTTTGAGGAAGCTATGGAGGCCAAGAAAATTTCTTCCCCATATTTTTTGTTGTGCAGGTTGAAATAGAGAAGACCATACCATTCCTTCTTAATTTTTCTTGGGAGCTAGGTTTTCACACATTGATTTATTTTATTTTTATTTTTTGTTTCTTTCAGGCTTCGGGTTTAGAACTACCCAGATTTCTTGGTATGTAACTGTCCTCAGGGTTTTCTTGCAGTTTAAGGAGGGGTGACTTTAAGGTCTACTCCTGGAGAGGGAAAAAGTGTGGCTCGTGCCTGTACCCAGAGTATGGATATGGATCTGTGGAGTTACTCAGGGGTAAGCCTGCCATGCATACTAAAGGTTTTAATAGTTCTTTGTTAATTATGTTCGTTATATAGGGATGTCTGTGGCTCTAGCTCTCACTCACTCTCTATCTCTCTCTGGTGAATGTGTATCACATATACTCATGCATGGGGGCACATGGGTTCGATTTTCTAGCAAGTCCTCGAGTATTTATCTTCATTGATATCATATATCCTAACCCATATAATATATTGTGGGATATGCATATATATATATATATATAGCAATCGGGTTTTTCATCTATATAAAATTTCCTAGCAGGAGATAACTATTCTAATTTTTTTATTAAGCCCAAAGTATGATTCTTGTATAATAACTAATACAACAAGATTATCTTTGTACATATTAATGTAACCAAGTTATTATAGAATGTTATTATTATTTAATCCCTCAAAATGAGTGAAAACTTCCAACTATTGGATATCAACATACGATCATAAGGCTTTATCATCTCACTTATGCAGTATTAGGAAACAATCACTTTGAATAGCAGTGATTACATTTCTAATATTAGTTTGATAAATATGACTAATTTTAAACTTCTTTTAAATTGCAGCTCAGCTAGCTACTAATGATTTGCAGCAATGAGACTTAAATGAATGATTTCAATACACAAAATTACCTTTCTCATATGAGAAACTTGAAACAACCAATTCCTATCTTTATACGCAATTTATTTTACATTAGGAAGTTCAAGAGTAAAATAGACCCAACTTATAAGAGGATATTTTACAACATGTAATATTTCATGATTAAATTCCATACAGACTTGAATATACATCCCATTTTACTTTCCATATTGAAATGAAGATATACAAGTACATATAAAATAAGAACGAGAGCCCCCACCAACAAGAAGGAATCGAGGATGCAAGCACACCAAAGTAATTATTTGATCAAGCATTTACATAGCACACTACATAAGTAGGAAGAGGAGTTTAGCTTCTTATTATATACATGGAAGATATGAGCCATCTCACATCATGAACTCAAAAACTTATCAATAGGAGTTATTTCAATAAGAAGACATCAAGCATACAAAAGGCCATTACATCTTCACAAAAGTATAAAGCATACTATTCCATCAAGCACAAAGTATACATGGTTCAATCCCAAGGATATAAACTGATTTACAATGAACATTACAATAACCAAATGAGATCCAAGAAGTAGAACTCTCCCAAAATTGGGAAAACACAAAATGCAAATATCCAAGAATGTTTCATCCATCCTCAAGCTCTAATCTCTATGTTTTGCACTCCACAAAGTCTTCATACACAATGAGAGAGGATCTGATTTACCACCCAACCTATAGACATCATTATATGTCTTTTCAAAGGTTAGAAGACATGCTAGCCTCCCCCAAGCCCATGGGGGAGAGAGTCTAGCTTCCACAAATGTGCACAAGAATAAGGGAGATGTAACAACAAACATATCACATATAAGACTAACACATACACCAAAAAACACAACAAATGACAACCAAACAAAAAGAGGAGAAAACCATATTCATCCTCAATAAGGGGAAGAGTGGATGAGACATCCAATAGTGCCATAGAGTGTGGTCCAACCATAGGATGCACACTTACAAAATCTTCAAAAACCTCCTTATCCCTCCAAAACAATCATCCCTCCTTATTACTCCTCCCATTCGCCTAAATTCCTCCTTGGGAGGATTTTCAAACCCATTGGTTTCCTCTCCAAGGATGGGGAAGGAGGTTCAAACCATATGAACCACCTTCCCCACCTCAAACCATATGAGGGGATAAAAGAGAACCAACATGGCTTGCCCATCAAGCCATGAGGTTTAAGAGGGAAAATCCCTCCCTCTTCCCCAAACAAAACTCCCAAATCCATCAAGTCGGATGATGGATGGAGAAACAACCAAAAGAATAATAACAAGCAAGCATGCAACACATGTAAAACAAGAACATACATTTACATCAATATGCAATCTACCATTATCATGTGAAAAATGACAAACAAGGATCAAAAATCCTACCTCCAAAAATCTTTCCAATCTCTAAGCTTCTTTAAATCCTTTTCCAAGCAAGAACTCCAACTCCAAAAACACTCCAAAAAAATGACAAGAAAAAGTTCCTTTCTCCCCAACATGAGGGAGTATTTGAAGAAAACAAGGTAATTTTCCTCACAAATGAGGAGGTGACATTTTCCACCCCTCTCTTCCCTCCAAACCAAGATTCCAAAATCAAAAGGAAGAAAAGATAAAAATTTATTTTATCATTACTCCCCTAAATTACCCAAAAGGAATGTCAAACACATCCATCCAAATTTTTAAAATACACAACACCGAACCATTATTACATGGATGGTGACAAGTGAGAGGCCAAATGGGAGGGAAAAATCCCGTTTTACCTTGAAATTAAGCCCCCTACCTAATAGGTAGGGTCCAAGGTGCTAATTTTTATGCTAAATGAACCCCCAAAAACAAAAGGGGTCTCTAAAAATGCTAAAAATAACCCAATTTCGGGTTTAACATTTTTGAACACATTTGTTGAGGATGTTAGACCCACTCAAGGGTGCTTATGTGACCCAAATTCTCATTAATAAGAAACACATACACAAATACATTCCTAATGCAATTGGGGGCCATTAATTCCCCAAACCTAGTTCCTAACAATAATAAACAACCTAAGCACAATTGAATTTTACAAAATATACAACATTCTAATCTAAGTGTCACTCATGGTGCCCAAACAATACATGCTACCAATAACGCTTCATAAAGCTAACATAGCTAAGACTCGAACCCATCACCTTCTTGCACATATTTGTGTAGCCACCCTGAAACCCACAGTCTCGTATGCCCTGTAATTTGCACACTCATTGCATACATTAAGCCTATCTTTCCATTAAAATTATAAATCAACTACTTAGTAAATCAATAGAGTTATAAACATGCTAACTATGCTAACACATCATCAATATGGAATTTTAATTGAGAAACATGCACAACTTCACATAAATTCACCATTTTTTAGCCATTACAATACATATAATCAACATACATCCGTGTTATAGTATGATAACCTCAAATAACCACATAAACCACAAAATGAGGATGTGTAACACAACCATATGTCCATCATATATCTAATAAGATGAATGACATCATACATGTTTGTATCCAAAACATATAATGAAATGAACTATCATACTAGTCAAAGCTAAGTTCATGTTAGGTGCCCAAATCATTATACATGTCCATGAATGATAAAAAATCATAACATAATATCAAAAATGTGCCATAATCCATGTCTAATCATCAAATATGAGTATAGAGTTAGTAGATAACTGAAGCTAGAAAATGGTGGGCACTATATCCCCCTCTCCTAAAATTAGACTTCCTCCTAGAAGTCACTTTAAGAGATAGGGGTGAGAACCTAGGAGGTATCGTATTGTATCATGTGGTTGTTGATCACAACAAGCATGTCCCACCAATTCAAACTTGGTCCTGTACTAAGTGTTTCTTTCATTTAGAGTAATTTAGTTAAAGAATTTTGTAGCTTCCAAGGAAATTATTATCAAAATCACTATCTAAAACCTCTACATGGTCACACATAGTGTATGTTCAACATTAGGGTCATTGTAAGGGAACTATATTATTTTATTTTATTTTTTTGTCTTAACAAACATGTCTCATCAAATATAACATGGTTCAAAATCAAGCATATCTCAAATAGGAGAACATTACTCAATGGAAATTGTTGCTTCCAAAGGTTTTATTTGCATCTAGACTAAATTTCCTACAAGGGTCTACATAAGTGGATCATAAGGCCCATAATTAAAGGAATTATTGATGGGTAAGCCAAAGAAACATAATAGTCATTTCAAATAGGGTTAATAAATTATATATATATGATGTGCATGAGCCTACTCATGGAAACCATACAAGATACTACAAATACCACACTAGAAGAGAGTGTAAGTTTCCAAGTTTATATGTTTTTTTATCTCCTAGCTCCCAATTACTCTCAGATTATAAGAATATGGTATAAGGGACAATTTAATATGGTTCTAACATTCACATTATTCACTAAGGTCAAGGATGAAGATTCACCTAATACCAAGCATAGTTAAAGGTGTTGACTTAATTTTACCATTATTTTTTATGTTCACATAATGATATTATTAGTAGATTGTGGTTGAAATATATATGGCCAGTCACCGAGTTAGGGTCTACTATCTAGTTTGGTTTCAATGTTTTATAGCATCTACCCTTTTCTAGAACATTTCATTTCCAGTTCAAAATTTGGTTTACAAAAATCATAAGAGATAGTTTAACGGATTATTGTTTAAAATTTTTTAGAACGTTTTCACCATAATAAAGAAACTTTCAAACTTTATACACCCCAAACAAGTCATAACTCCTTAATGAAACAAAAAACAACAATTTTTCAATTCAATAAGATATATGAAAAGTTTTACTTAAATTTTATCATTTCTTAAATACTATAATCAAGAGAAAACATGAATGAGTTAGGAAAAACAAAATCCATTTAAAGTGAATGTTTCCCGAACCTATCAAAATACTAGGTAATTATAATTTGGATGGAATATAAATTTTTTGTGCATAAATTCCTCAAGAGTACAAGAGATCAACACACATTTTCCTTTAATGAAATGTATAAACTAATGCGTCTCAAGATATATAACTTATGTTAACTTTTACTTAACAATTAGTTGGTGATAATTGGCCCATTCGATTGATATAGGTAGATATATATACACTCATAAAGTAGAGGGTGAATGCATTTTACACAAAGAACTTTAAATTTTGCCACACTATTGAGTGGTAACAACAAATGGGGCCATGTTTTAAAGAGTACCCTAAAACAACATAGCTTAATTAGTGTTTATGCTGATAACAAAGGATGCCTTCACCCAAGGTAGGTGGAAAGAATAGTTACTCATTATCCTCCTTCCTCACAATAAGGGGTTACACCATTTATCTTATAATAAGTTACTTAGAGTTTTCAATGTGAAGGAATTCTTACGCATTAGTCTTCTTAGAGTAAAGTAGCAAAAAGCATATTTAATTTGTGATACCATTGCCATCCTCGATTATCTGCATTATTTTCTCATCTCGAACCTAGGTGACTTACAAAAGAAGAAAAATATAGAATGTAATCTATATTATATGAATATCACATATCTAAGATTAGTAAACATTACTTATTTCATTTGAAACTATAACTTATTATTACCTCATTTTTTTTGGATTTTAAGGGGTAGCAAATGACAACATTGTTGGTCAACCAAGGTTGTAAAAACACATATTTGATAAGTTTTCCCACCTACATTTAATTTTATGATGTTTTTATTGGTGTGTATAGGGTATAATACACATAGATGTAATTATGGATATATAATGTTTTTGGTGGGTTACGTAACATTTCATTTACCACTATTACACCATATTACTTGTAATTCCATGGTCAACACTATCAACACTATCATTGGTACACCATAATGCCAAACCAAGAGAGAAATAAGAACTAATTTATTTTATATTATTTTTGTCGAGAGAAAGAGAGAGAGAGATATATTGCTGCTATTTTCATGTAATCAATGTTCTTCTATATCCACAAGTTAAGGTTAGAAAGAGGGTAATTCCATGATTTCTACACGTGAGTATTATTTTTATAAACATGATTAACTAGGAACATTTTAATTAATTCGAGGAGTTTTATAATCACACGTGTACTTACGAAGGTAGAATGTTTTAACCAAGTTACATTGTAACAAAACATAGTAGGATGTTATAGTATGAAGTAAGGTTTATTGAGCTCTAGAAGGATTAAAAATGACTAGATCATTATTGAAGCTAACTCTAAATGTTATACTAAGAGCTTTGATAATGATTTTAATGTTGTGTAAGCTAGTATCAATTTCCAATAGTTTGAGGGATAATTAGTTTACTTTAAAAGAAGATAAAATAACTATGAAATACCACTTCATATAAAGCCATTGAATGAAAATAAACACTAGGAATCATTTCTTGTTACCATACATTGTTTATAGACAAGTGCGAGGAGTTACATTAGTGCACATTCGCATCCAAGTATAATTATTTTGGTTATACACTTTGAAAAGGAAACATCAAGATCATAAGGTTGTTTGGTAAATTTCCTTATAAAATACGTTAGAAAATTGAGCTTAATAGCATAAACATGAGGAGATGGAATTTATTTCAATTATCCATAATGAAATTTTACATGTGGAATTCCATTTTCTCTTTTTAATTTTTTCTATATAAGGTACAATTATTTATTTTACACCTGTTGGTATCCAAATTTGTTCTCCTTTTCAAGCTGAGCAACATCACAAATTTGACATGGAGCTTAGAGACAGGTAGATCATAATGTGTTTCATTTTGTAGTTGGGGATGAGATCTAACTGGCCCTTTGTCACTCAGATTTGTGGAGAGATGGATAGCACCTTCAAGAGGATTTGACCTATCCTCACTACTTTAGGCCATGCCTTTTGACCAGGGTGAGAGGACCCGTAGTGTAACCTCTATTTGATGAAGTAGATGGATATATCCTTATTTTGCACAAATTTTGTAAAGAAAACCTTGCAAAAGTATGATCAATACTCCATAATTTAAGTCTCAAGAGTTGTCACTTCTAAAATATAGAGACACTTTCAAAACAAGGATAAGGTTACTGGAGACATTATGAAATCATTATTGTTCTGCATATTTTGGTAAATAGATTTTGGTCCTTTGTGGATATACATGGAAAACAAGGCTGTTTTAGGATAGATTCATGGTTTTTTACATAATTTTGGTGGGAGATCAAGAAGGATAAAGTTGGTTATACTATATCTTTAAGAGACTTCACAACAATTGGAAAGCTAAATGACAGAAAGCTTCAGAATAGCTAAGATATTCCTTCGAATAGAAGGTGTGCTTCAATGGAGGCCCAGATCAACATGGTTTCACATAATATTTGAGAATATAACATGAAGGATTGAGCTAAAGACTCAATAAAACATCAAATACCCCCGGTTCCTCATGCCTAAGATACACTCAAAGGCTTATAGAAAATATTTACCAACAAATGAAAATGAAGTGATTTTAAATTGTTTATCTCATCACAGGATGAAAGGTATCCTTGAAATTAAATTTCAAATGCCACTAAACAATCATAGGGATGAGATCCTGTGTAATTCGGAGGGAATTTAACACAAGATTGCAATAGGAATAAGAAAAACTATGTGCAAACATTCTAAAAAAAATCTGACACAAATTGCTCCAAGATTGATACAAATTAACTCAAAATTGATTAGAATCATCAACAGGGGAAATCTTGGAGAGAAATCTCAGTGCTTGTCAATGGCTATACATTTGCAACTAACTAAACATGATAGAAAATCTAACACAAAAAATAGTAACCAGGTATCTCGGATTGGTTTTTTGGGAAGACGACTTTCTCAAATTTTCTCTTAATAATTCAATCCCCCAACCATTTTCAAGAGTATTCTCATTGCATTTATACATTTTACTTGATCACTTATCCCAAATTTTCCCTCCAAACAGAAGAATATTTAAGGGACCTTTGTTTGTTACCAATTTGCCTCAGAAAGAGATGTTTAACAAATTCACATCTGAAAGCTGCGAAGTGGACCAATTATGAAATGATAATATTTCTTAGAGCCTCGACTAATGAATAAGATGTCATGCCACAACATTTTTGACAATCTTTTTAATCATTTTGATTCTGTCATGCGAGAAATCCCCATTTTAATCATTCTGTAGAGGAACTATATAGCTGGATCTGACAGGTAATCATTTTGGCTCTTAAGGCAACACCTTTTTCATCCTTTGCACCTGTAATCTTCATCATTTCATCCTTTTCCCTCTCTTTCCTTTGTAACTATACCCTGCGTTCATCTTCTCTAGTAATTCACGTTTTTGCAAGTTCCTGAGCAATTCCATCTTCAAAATATCGACCTTAACAATCCTTGGACTCAAAAATTAAGTTCTAAATCCATTCAATGGCACTTTGTAGACTAAAACGACAAGGAATTTCATCAAAAATGATGAAAAATAGTGTGTATTCACATCTCACAGACACAATGCACAATAACCATTGATTCTTCCCCTTCTCTATTTTATATTATAGCCATACACATGTTTCGTTAGCACAAATTCAAAGGAGAAGTACAGGGGTAAGTTTTGAAACAAGCATGGGCCTTCCACATGCCCTGGGCCCTAGAAAAATGCCTTTTGGCCTTTGAAAAACTCTAACTAAAAAAGTAGCCAGCGGAAGCCTCCACGTGTCTCAATGGTGCATTTTGAGATGGTCCCCAAAATCAAAGACCCTAAACAAGTGTGGGCTCACAACGTGTCTCAGTCAAGCAGAGTTGTTAAGAAAATTAAAGGATCAGTGGAAGGCACCATGTGTCTAGGATCCGAAACAGTTTTCCTTGGCCGTTGAAAAGTCCAAGCAAAGGTAGATTAAGCAAAAGCCTCCAAGTGTTCTCTTGGCGCTTCTTCAAAATAAAATTTAGGGGCCATTCCCCAAACAGTGGTGGTCCCTCCATGTGTCCCATACCTTTAGAAAGTTTCTTTGAAAGGTTTAAGTATAGAGCGGAGCTAGTGAAAGCCTCTAAGTGTCCTCCTAGAACTTTTGTTAAGGTGGGACCCTGAGGCGGATCCTCAAATGAGTGCTATCCCTCCACATGTTTATGGTTTTCCAAAACTATAACATCCACATGAAAAAAGAGTCTAAGTCTGGGAAATACAGCAGAAACCTCCACATGTCTCCCTGGTGCAACGCTAAGACTAAACCAAAAGGTGAATTTTCATATCAGCGTCGGCCCTCCATGTGGACAAGTTTTGAGTTAAAGTGGGCCTTAGAGTTTTCAAAGTGCCCCACCAAGCTGCATCTAACCAGAAAGGGGCACGTTTCCACATATGCTGAGATATAAATTTGATTGGGAAAAATACACCCGTGAAACTGTAAAATGGAGGAGAATCACCATTTGCACCCAGAAATGAATCCTTCTTCAAGTACATAGATTTTGGAAATGATATAAGGCCCAAATATGATCTTCGGAGCCACATCCAATCACGTTTCCATAGATACTTGGGACAAAAATGATAGGGAAAATAAAACATGACTGTAGGAAATAGAAGGAAAGGAAAAAACCTGATTTTTCACCCAAGTTACAAATATTTTCACATGGACAACGGAAGGAAAAATAAATTCTGAACTTTAAGTGATCCTCGACTAAGGAAGGGACTGATCATGGAAACCAAATGGAGGAAAGAGTTTTCGTGCATCAATACAGGGAGATAGAAAACACAAAAGAGCCCTCAAATTGAAGAATTTTAAGGACAAACGTGGCGAGACCAAATTGAGCACCAACAACACCCATACCAAAAGTGGTTTTGTTAGTTTTAAAAGATGTGTCCTTAACATTGTGAGTGAATTTTACAATAAACAATGAATCACTCAAAGAGGAAACCAACTAACTAATAACCTTAAACATATTCCTTAAGCTAAGGAAACAACTCTACACTAAAATATTCGAAAATAAATTATTTTTAAATCAACAACTATACTTTTTAAGGTGTCTAAAAGGACAAAAATATACCAAAACGGATAGCACCCAAAAATTACTCATAGCATATAATTTATCTAGGTCATAACATTCAACCACACAAGACACCATGATGATCATATTAAAAAATATTTCACCCTCCAGTGGTTTCCTAAGAAGTCAAATGATTCAATAAGACCTAATTCTCTTGTCCTACGATCTAGTAAAAATGGTTATCGAAAGGGGCCTACCAAACAAGTACCCAATACGAAAATGGTAAAATAGATGCTTCCATTCAATTTTCTATTATATAGAGAGTTAACCAAGACACATAACTCTCAAAACTAGCGAATAAATCTCGAACATGAAACACCTTCTTGGAGCTAACTATTAAAGTTTTGTTATTGCATTTAGATAGATTTTTAGTGAAATTGGCTACAAAATGGCTCTTGAAAACAAGCGATCTGAACTCGAAAATGATTTGTATCAATTCTCATCTATTCTCCTAAATATATAGAATCCGAAGCAACTTACAAAATGAAAAACTAATAACCAAAACTCTAGGTATGAACTAATTTCCGGAGCTAATTTATGTTATTGACAAGTTTGTGTTTTGTGCCAAAAAGATTAGAAGCCTTCTAAAAATGCTTGGAAAAATTACTCACCATTATGTTTTCTTGAAACTATATGCTGAAACCAATTGAAAACTACAAATACTAAAGTTTAGAAGTGGTAGATTCCCTTTTTCTACTATAGCTCTTTAAACCATGGGTCAAAATAAAAATGAATTTTCTTAGATTTTAGTTATTGTCCATGCAACAATGCAATCAACAGGGCTAAAAATGCTTACATTGAAATGATCCTATGATCTTATAAGTTGGGTTTAAATGTTGTTGTGACTTCATACGTCACTAGAGACTAAGATCAACCCAACCAATATCTGTTACAGGAGTCACTGAGCTATTTTGCACACTAATTTTGAATGAATTTTTTTCTCACATTTCCAACCTCTTTTAGCATGGACCAATTTTTAAAAACTAACCAAGTGGTCAAAATTTTTTGTCGCAATCACCACTGGTGGTTCTATTGTCATGAATTTACTCATCTAAGTTGATAATCATTCATCACCGATTGTTTTAGCAAATGTATTTCTCCCATGTGGTAAATTGAGAGATGTTTTTACCTATGGAACGGTTTGGCGGAAATGATATTTCTATATGGGAAAGTTTACTGTTAGACATTAAAACTATCCCAGTATGCCCAGTGTTGGAACCGGAGATCTGATAGCAAATGTAATTCCCCAATTTAATACGCTAAAAAATACCTTATATTCACTAAAAATTTAGTAGTTTTTTTCTAATAACTTATTATGCTTATTTAGTTAGACCCTAGAAATTAACGTCACAATATTAAATAACCATATTTTATTTGATAAATTAATTATGTCCCGAGAAATATTTAAGCACCCAAAGGTAGTCCTAACACATTAAATGATTTTTTTAAAAATAATTACCTAAAGGCAACTACTAATATTTATTTACCAACATTTGAATAAAAACAACCATACTTAAATACATTTACTGATACTTAGATAATTCTCTACTAAATAAATTCACCACATTTAAATATATATCATTGTTCAATAAATTCACCCACATTTAAATATATTTACCCATACTTAAATAAAATCACCCTGTTAAATAAATTTTCACACATTGAAATATATTTACCAATTCTTAAATAAAGTCACCCCAATTAAATAAAATTACCGAGACCCCCTTTTATTTAATTTTACACTCCCACTTTAAATTCCATGACTTAAAAGAAAAGTGTAGGGTTTACTTTTTTCCATTGGATTCTTCTAATTTCATCCCTAGATCTTAGCGATTCTCCTACAACCCTAATTACTAGCTTATGTTTTCTTTTCTCTTACTTATTGTTTTATTTTTCTTTTCATTTGCCATTTTTCTCTCTTGGTTTTGTAGGTTTGAGAGGGAGCTATGGAGGCCAAGAAAATTTCCTCCCCATATTTTTTGTTTGTGTAGGTTGAAATAGAGAAGACCATACCATTCCTTCTTGATTTTTCTTGGGACCTAGGGTTTCACACATTGATTTATTTTATTATTATTTTTTTGTTTCTCTACGAGATTTATCTCTGGTTTTGGGTATTATCTACCATCATTTTTTTCTTGTATTTAAAAAATTTAATTCTACTCATGCGCTTCTGATTAGCTTACCCAATTACTATATATATTTATTTTTTTATTCATATATGTTTCATACATGTAAAATTTTTAATAGTTCTTTTGTGATTATGTTCTTTATATTCACCTCTCTCTCTCTCTCTGTCTGATTCTACACACACACATTTACACACACACACACACACACACACACACACACACACACACACACACACCATGGGTAAGTTCAATTTTCAAGCGAGTTCCTTTTTTATTATTATTATTTCATATTGGCTAACACAAGATAATGCCATGGGAATGCAATTTTTTTTAATATACAATTTTTTTTTTCATCTATATAAAATTTGCTAAATGAGATAACATTATCATATTATATATATATATATATATATATATATATATATATATATATAATATATATATGTATGTATATATATACATATATATGTATATATATATAGTATATTTGTAATAAAACTAGAGAACAAGAACTCATAAGTATCAAAAAAAAAAGATTATTATTAATTTTAAACAGCTCTTAAAACAAAACTTAATAGTTTACATATCAAAATATGATCATAAGGCTATATATATATATATATATATATAACAATATATTAAGGATTCTTAGTATTTAAATCTTCCCTTTGAATAGTAGTGATTACATTTATAAGATAGTTTCCACAAGGATAAAGTTAAATCTTATTTCAATTAAGCTCTCCTACTACAATGATTTGCAACAATAATTAACAGTTTAACAATAATAAGATTACTTTATAATATGACAACGAAAGATTTAGTTTTGTAACCAATTTCTTTCAAAGGAAGATCAAATAAGAACACCCAATGTCTAACAAGAGGAGATTTTACAAGGAATATTTCACATTATTTTAGAGCTCATAACATTCCATTTTACGTCCATATTGTGGAAGATATACTTTCAAAACAAATTAGAGGTGCAACAAACCATACTAATTTTTTTTTATCAAGTATTGCCTCCATTTTACAATAATTAATGTATTTTACTTCTTGTTACATAATCAAGCTACATGCCATCTCAAATATGAAGACAACAAATTCTCGATACACAAGACTCTTTCTCTCATGGAGAGTATTATAATTTAACACACTACATACAACCTTTAAACTACATTCAAGAGAGTGATAACACAAATTTGAAACAATACATACTTCCAAAAACTATACATATATCCCAAAATGAGAGACTTACAAGGGCTATGACATCAATATTTTTACAATGATCATATGCTCATCGAGAAGGTAAACGTTTCCCAAAAGTGAAGAGAATGATAACAAGAAAAGGTCTCTAAGGATAGTTCAACAATCTTCAAGATTGAACTCCAACTCTTATACTCCACGTAGTCTTCAATACAAAGAGAAAGGATTTATTTACCACCCAACCTATAGGCATCATTACATGCCCTTCCAAAGGTTGGAAGACATGCTCGTATCCCCCAAGCCCGTAGGGGAGAGATCTAGCTTCCATAAATGTGCACAAGAAAAGGGAGAGGTAACCACAAGCATATCACATACAAGATTAACCCATACACCACAAAACAATCAACATTAATCCTCTCATTCCCCTAAATTCCAAATTTTAAAACCCATTCAGGTTTCCTATCCAAGGATGGGGAAGGGGGTTCAAACCATATTCACCTTCCCCACCTCAAACCATATGAGTGGATAAAAAGAGAAACCAACATGGCTTGCCCATCAAGCCATGAGGTTTAAGAGGGAAAATCCCTCCCTCTTCCCCTACATAGAACTCCCAAATCCATCAAGCCATATGATGGATGGAGAAAACAATAAAATAAACAACCAAGAAAAACATGCACCACATACAAAACAAGACCATCACTTACAATCGTCAATATGTAATTTAACATGTAAAATAACATGGATCAAAGATTACTCCAAGCAAGAGCTCCAAATCCAATCTCTAATCTTAAAGTTTTCCAAGCAATACCTCCAACTCCAAAATCACTCCAAGCACAAATTAACAAGCCAAAGTTGTCTTCCTCTAACATGAGGACGTATTTGAATAAAAACAAGGTAATTTTCGTCACAAATGAAGGTGTGACATCTGTCACCCCTCTCTTTCCTCCAAACCAAGATTCCAAAATCAAAAGTAAGAAAATATTAAACTTCATTTTAGCATTCCTCCACCAAATTACCCAAAAAGAATGTACAACAAACCCATGTAACTTTTTAAAAGAAACAACACTGAACCATTTTTACATGGATGATGACTTGAGATAGGTCAAATGGGTGGTAAAACAATGAACCCCCCCAACCCATAGGTAGAGTCCAAGGGGCTCATTTATGTGCTAAGAGAACCCCCAAAACCAAAAGGGGTATCTAAAAATGCTAAAAAGAACCCAATTTCGGGTTTCACATTTTTGGACACATTTGTTGAGCATGTGGGGCCCAATCATGGGTGATTATGTGACACAAACCCTAATTAATAAGAAAAAATACACAACTATATTCCTAATGCAATTGGGGGCCACTAAGTCCCCCAACCTAGTTCCTAACAATAATAAACAACTAAAGCATAATTAAATTTTACAAAATATACAACTTTCTAATCTAAGGGCCATTCATGGTGCCCAAACAATACATGCAACCAATAAGGATTCATGTAGCTAACATGGATAAGACTCATTGCCATTGGCTTCTTGCACATATTCGTGTAGCCACCTTGAAATGAATGTTATCATGTGCCCTTTAATCTGCAGACTCGTTGCAAACATTAAATGCATTTGTCCAATAAAAGTATAAATCAACTACTCAATAAATCAATCAACATATAAACATGCTATCTATGCTAACACATCATCAATATGGAATTGTAATTGAGAAACATGCACAATTTCACATAAATTCACTATGTGTTATCCATTGTAGTACATATAATCGACATCCATTCATGTTCTAGTATGATAAACTCAAATAACCAAATAATCCACAAAATCAAGATGTGTGACACGAACATATGTCCATCATATATCTAATAATATCAATGACATCGTACATGTTGGTATCCAAAAAATCTAATGAAATGAACTAGCATAATCATCAAAGCTATTTTGGAATTGCATGCCCAAATCATCATACATGTCCACGAATGATCAAAAATCATATCATAATATCAAAAATGTTCCATAATCTATGTCTAATCATCAAATATGAGTATAGAGTTAGCAGATAACTTAAGATATAAAAAGGTGGGCACTACACATCACCTTATAAAATACATAAGGGAATAGTCCTTGGTAAGACTTGTATTACATGCAAAAGAAAGGGACACTTAATGAGATTATAATATTTTAGTAACATGATCATTGATTTATACCCTAGAGGAGAGACTACGATAGGTATTATAAACTCATTTTATTTTGATAATTTGGGTAAGATGAGATCCTACATATCGCTGTGAGTGTTTAGGATATAAATCAACAGTTAACATTGTAAAAGAGTAGTTAATATCTTTACGACATAAATACAATATTTGAATCTAGCTTAACATTCATTTCGCCACTTACAGCTATAACCACATTGATATTTTCTTGTTAAAAATATACATACTAAAAAATCTTTGAATAACTGTACATATCATTATTCTATGGAAATAGATGTATTGCAATATGAATATAAATTTTCAATGAAAACTCATAAATACACATATAATATCCATATTGCAATACATCTAATATATGTACTATATATGCAATATGAATAATGATATCCATATCTATGTGTTGGGTTCATATACTGTACATATCTAATATGTGTTGGGTTCATATACTGTACATATCTAATATTCATATAACTATACATGCAATATGAATATAACTATATATTGCAATACATCCAAAATTCCTCTTGTTTAGATTACTTGAACCCAACACAGGTTCAGTTCTAGTACTATTATGGAAATCGCCAACACTCAAGCATAAAATCCACACATCCATCATTTCAAAGAAACTAAAAGAAAAAGTAGAGAGAGATGGAGATAGGGAGAGAGAAAGGATCATTTCTTTACACTTTCACATTCTATTTCTTTTTCAGTTGTAGATAGAAGAATCAGAAAGAGAGAGAAATTTTAGAATTCATTCTCTTTTATTCACCATATCAAAACCACATACATAAATTGTATTCAATTTTCATCTTGTTTCAATCCCATATATATTTTCAACCAATGTACATTTTCAAAAACAACTAAATTTCCTTTCGTATTACTAGAGAAAAAGGGAAAAGAGAGAAATTCTAGAATTTATTTTTCTAATCACCATATAATAGCCAAATAAATATTATTTCCATTTTTCATTTTATTTCAATCCATTATAGATTTGAAACCACTTACATTTTTAAACAGACCCAAATTTCAGAGTTATTTCGAAAGAGAGAAATAAGAAGAGACATAAAACATTACAATTTGTAAAAATCATTCATACAAAGAAGTTGATAAATTCATATTCTATGATATAATGTGACAATATTAAAAAGGTTCCAAAAATACTTACAAATACAATGGGAACTTTAGAGGATTTCTCTAGTTATAGTTTCAGTTTAGTGAAAGTTGTTCTAAACGGTAAAGTGCTTACAAATTGGGCTTTGGAAACACTCACTTTAAGTTCAATCACAAAGTTTGATGATTTATACTTACTCTCTTATATACAAAGAATTAAAAATATCTTATATAATTTAATCATGAAGATTAGGGTTCAAGTTACAAATGAAATTTCAAGGCTTTTTATCATAATCTCGTTGGGAACTCTTATCACGCAACGAATAGGAAAAACTAACCTATGAAATGTTTTTTTTACTAAAATGAGGGTTGGTTACAATTATATTATTGGAATTCTAGAGTTAGGTGGCGTTAATTTTTAGTTTCTCTCAAACTAAGTTGCGATTGTAAGCTAGAATCAACCAGATTTTATTAAAACATGCACATTACTAAAATTGATTAATATGGTAAATGTGATTTAATTAAAAATGTAGAAATGCATTAAATGAATTCAAAAAACTTGGTTAATGTTATCCATAGTGTCCTACATAAATAGGGCTCATGCTATAAGTTTTAGATTTGAGGTACATTTGGGTGAGGCACTCTATGGGCATGACAATGGAGGTCAGATATTTTTTATGTTTTCGTAGTTCTGGTTTTTGTAAGGTTTTTTCATTTGACTATTAACAATTTGATTTTAAAAATAAGTAAATGATGAAATTTAAATTTAGTGTAGGAAGAAAAGGAAAACCATATGTATTTTACACAAAAATTATGATCACCACATTTAATGAGACCATATCATTTTGAAGAATGGAATTTTTAATAGATTTTGTCGGCTTAGCTTGGATGACTATGCATTTTTTCGCCATAGAAATTTTTTAACATATTCCAAATATAAGAGAAAAAGATTAAAGTCAAAAAATTTAAGTTGGTAGATAAGAAGAGGTAAAATATTGAATGGCTTAATAATGCCTTAAAGTTTCTAACCTTTAAAATTAAATTCATAACTAAGGCAAATCTCAATGATCGACACTATCATGTAAAATGACCAATCTTACCCCTTTATGCATAATATGCAAATGTTGTAGGATATTAGATTTATTATTGGTTGCAAAACATTTCATGATAAAATATATGGTACTAATGTCTATCTAGGTGATAAGTACCCATACATATGAAGCATATGCAGTACTACAACTAGATATGTGTAAAAACTTCACTCTCAAATGGTCATGCATTTATGGGAGTAGAGACCCTAATATAAAATTGATAAAGCTTTTTTTCAAATAGATGTTGACATAAGGTTCCCTTAATTTGAATAAACTTACTAAAATATGGAGAAGGATATATAAGATAACTACAAATTGATATGAAAAAAATTATTTAAAACATTCAATGTCCTGTACCAGGGATTGCAATAGCAACATTTGATCCCCAAACCCCAGTGTTAATAGTCTGTTGATTAAGGTTTTAAAAATAAATATTTAAATTCAGAGCTCCTAGGAGATGTAAGATCATCACAAAGTGATATGAAAAAGGGCATTAAAAAGGTTTGCGTATGTCCTAGGGACTTACACCTATAAATAGTGTGATCTTGAAGTATCCAATAATTGGTTGATCAAGCGTAATTAATATCCCGATAGATGTTTAACCATGCATAGTTATTTTCATGGATCAGCTTAAGCTATAAGTTTCCTATGCCTCCCAAGATGATGAGGGATACCATTTTTTTCCTCCAATAATCCCAACACTCTATGATTCCTTCATCAGTTCATGAGTATGTATCATTGTTCATACATATCTAAGTGGCATTCCATCCAATTTTAATATCCAATTTAAATACATATCATATCTATTACACTATTGGACAAATGGAAATTCTATGTAACCTTTTCTCCCTCCTGCATTTACTAGAATATGGTCTCACTTCTTAATTTTACTCTTGATCTATGACTCAGTCATGGTGAATAGAATTGGGTTAGATTTGAACATTAAAAAGGTGGAATGATCAAGTAGACACATCGTAGATGCATTTGGTAAAAGTTCCTAAATAATTGTCAATGAATCCCCTCCTATTTATATCTTGACTTTACTTAAATGCACGAAATGTATGTACCTTCAAGGTGTTGGACAGGATCACACCCCAAGTAATGTTCCTAATGATGAGTATAATTATATAGAATATGTATCGTAGCGGGGATTATGATTATAAGGTTGTGGAGGATAAAATATGAACAGAGTACACTATCTATGGTTTCTTTTACTTAAAAATCTTGTATTTAAACGATACGTTCAGTGTACATGTTTCCTCTTCCTTTGGGAATAGTCTTTAAATAGAAGAATAATTAAATTTAACTGATTTTACTACTAATTCTCATGAGTTTGAAATTAAATATTGTTCACAAGGCATGTATGTAACACAGTGAAACTTATGTATACGTACTAGAGTACATGAGACTCACTAACATGGTTTGTTTTTTATTGCTCACCCCGATGTCTTCATGCACTAAACCATTCCTCCTTCATACGAATATAAATTCTTGGTCATTCGACCCCTCCACCATGTTCCTTGAGTACTAGAATTTGGAGAAGCATTCATGAATGGTGTCCATTTTTATTTTTATTTTAGCATTTATGGTTTCATGGACACATGTATGCCCTAAAAATGAATGGGAACCTCTCCTAATGACATCATCGTTGTTTTGATAACAGGAGTTTTGACATTACATTCCCATGAATTGTAATTCCTGTTTCGCTCATAGAGTGAAGATGATTGTACATCAATTAAAATATTGTTCCTAATAAGAACACTCCAAGATGGAAAATCTTTTTTTCATCTAATGTATAAAGTGTTCGTTAAATTGAGTACATTTACAAAATCAATTTTTTTACTTTATGATTTCTTGATATTAATTCCTAGATCTTTCTCATGAAGAAGTGATTGCAAAAACGTTGATTAGGTGCAATTAAAAGTCGATCCTGAAGTTGATGTACTCTCTTAAATAGTTCATAGTATGAATGTATCATCAAAGATTCAGTCTTCAGGATTGATGTTACATTAACAATCTTAGTTTCATGTTTTAATTTGATTCTCTTATGTGACGAATTTTTTAATCTATAAGTTGTTCTTGTTCCATATAACAGAGAATTTATTCTATCATTTAGCATTAATGTTTTCATGGGGCTTTGTTGGTTTTTTGTTTTAAAAGGTGATTCAAAATTATAGTGCCTATATAGTGGATCTATAACTTTACACGCAGGTCGAATCCATTTTGTACAGGTATCATTATTGGAATTGTGTTTGCAGTTCTAATTCATAGACCTGTATCTTAACATTCTGCATATCCTTCGCTAGGTCTATGCTGAATATAAAAATCATCACCGTTGACCTTCAGAACTACCATATTCACTTTCCAACTCACGTAGCAAAGTCAAGCTTGAGTTCATCCTATTTTTCTGAAATGGGGTGCACTATGTTCGTTGCTCTAGTGTCAAGAACATCTCAAGTATTTGTAACTGTTACTCTCATTTGATGAAAATTTTATCGTTTAGATATGCAATGCTCACATGTATTAGCTGGTCGTGATTTTTCAGGGTTTTAGTATTATGAACTATTGTAGATCATCCTAAATATATGATTTAAATTAGCCTATTTCATCCAAATCCTCTAGATTGCTACACCATCTAGAAGGTTGCCTCATTTGTTAAAGGCCACCAAACGCTTCTCCTATTATCCATTCTCAGATGTCCATTGTATCAAGAGCACATGAGAACTTATCGTGTTCACCGTATGCATCACACTTCATATGGTTCTATTAAGTTTGACCCCTATCGCTCGGGACATTAGACTAAATCATGAGCGATGTCATTAGTTTTGCGCATGCACTTCAAAAGTTCCACTGATCAACAAGTGCAGTCTCTAAGACCGACTTCTCAAGTTGGCTTTACAATGACACCTATCAATACAATTGGTCTGATCGCAAATCGTTCAAACTGAATGAGTCATAACTACTAGCTTCCTACCTCATTTTAACTAAAAAAAACCTAAACCTAGAGGCAACTAGCCTTTAACCAAGCTTACACTATGCATCAATGTGAGGCCTTGTTTATTTTTTAAAATTCCTTCCTTGATTTTTAGATTTTAAATCCATACATGCACAAAGTCCAACGAACTAAATTTAGTGGAGAAACTACTATGAAATTATAAGCAAACCCATTCGAAAGACACAATTTAAAAAAATATAGTGAACCTCTAGTAAAATATAGTGGGAAAGGAATTCCTATGAAATCTATGAAACTAGCTCAGTTTTAATTCAGGGATCCAGTTAGCTAAATATAGATAAGGAATTATGTGTGGATCATTAATTTCCTGTTAAAATTCCTTCATGAGTTCACCCATGTACGACACAATTAGTACCTTCATCGAAAATCTCACTTAAGGGTTATGTAGCCATTTTTCCTAACCCCTGATTACACCATATTGGGTGTTTTAATTTCTACGAGAAATTGAGTTGTTTGGTTTTAGGTAAATTTTGGCATATGGTTATTTACTTTTCATGAGCAGTATTTAATTTATGAAGCTATTTATTAGATTAGGTCAATGTAGCATTTCCACAAGATTTTAAAATTTTGGTGAACCAATTCCTTGCTCATGTCTTAGGAACTATTTCTCTCTATGATACTCATTCTTTGCTCCTTGTTGTTTGTTTTCAACATAGCTTTTTGCATCCCAATTTTTGGACATGTTTATTAATGAATGTGGGACTAACTTATTGTGATCATCCTAGTACTTAATGTGAGAAATCAGTCATTTTCAAGGTTCATTTTAAGGAATTGGGTCACAAGTCACTGTAGGATCCTCCATCTAATTTCTAGTATCTAAGTACACTAAGACTATAAATGAAACTTCAGGATTTACATGGATAAATTGTGATGGCTATGGAAATGGATTTTCATAACCCAAGTCTAAGTTTGCTCTTGAAAAAAAATGTCTCTTCTCAACTGCATGTAGTTTTGTCCTTTCTAGATTTCCTCATTCTCGTTGCTACATGAGGCACATGAGGAGGAGGAAATCGGTACAGAATTCAAAATCCCACATCTGGCATCCCCAGAGGTTTTACAACATCACTTGTACCTAAAGTCTAAGGACATCATGAAGACAAGATTTTTCACCTAAAGATGGAATGCGTCATCAAAATCATAAGTGATTCCCGTATCTGCCTCAAGGTTAAGTCCTCATTATTTGTCTTGCAGCTTGACTTCAGGAAAGTCTGGTCCATTAATGCCTCTACAAGAAAGCGCATGCGTCATCCATGAAAACAACTTGATCAATATGTCTCTTAGTAATGCATATAATAAATGGATTTGAGAAGCCATAGGTTTGATTTCAATCACCTTGAAAATATCTTTTTACGTATGGTTTCTCTACACTGTTGGCTGCAAAGGAGTTACATAAATGCGTAGAGAATAGGCGCTAATAAGGAGATGACCACTTCTGTTGAAATTTGCATTAATCTTGCCCATCACCAAGGGGGAAGAAATACAGACAAAACATCTATTGAGACGGAAAGAGTTCATGTGGATGTGTACAAAGCCATAACCACAATATAGTGTCTAAGTGGAAAAGTAGAGGATAAAATCTTTAAGGCATGAGCTCAACTCCTCGTTTTAAAGCGTAATACAAATCACTTTCATGTCTTTATTAACCAGTCCTATAGGATTGAAATACCCTACAGGAACACAAGGAACATCTGCAAAAATCCAAGTACCTGATGTCAAAGCTTGACCAGACCTAAGGAAGCTTAAAGGATGATACACCATTTGATGGTCTAACCTCTAAGGAGACATCAGCATGTTATATCAAGCGAAGAACTGTTAAAAAAGTTAAGGAAATTTCTATTTACTCACTCCTTCACATTGAGGTCCTTACGTTTTTAACTCTACATTAAAGATATTTACATAGGTTGTCAGACTAGGACATAACATTACACATTATACTAACTCATTTAGCATCGAGATATGTTCCATCTCTCACATTTATCGAAAATTGAGCAGTGATGAAAAGGAAGCTACCCTTGCGCTCATTTCATTCATGATATTTTGATACAAGATGTCACATTCTCGGACCACTCTTCAGTAGTTCGCACTTGGTTGAGGTAATTAGCTTAAAAAGAAGTTTCAGAAGGAACTGTTATCACCGAATCACAGCACCCCTGGATGTTGATCAGATTTCTAGTTTGATCACTCTAAGCATCCAGTGTGATTGGATAACATGGGTACTATCTCCAAGTTGTGGGACTTGCTACTTGAGATAGACCTCCAGAGAAAGCTGGTTCTTGCTCCTAAACTACCTGCCACAATCTACTCTAATGCAGGAGAAACTAGCTATTCTAATCTAAAATTCCAAGGGACCAGAGAGAGAGAATGCATAAAATGAAAGCCTACACTAAAGCGGTGATACACCAGAAAAGGAGGGTGTGAGAGTAATCTCCAAATGTGTGAAATACAGAGGCAAAGTGCACACTAGAAGAGGTGATGACAGTTCACCATAATCCAGCAAAATGCATTCACAGCAATATTCCAAGCACACACAATGATAATGAATTCCTGCAAGAACATAATAAATAGACACAATATACTTGTAGAAAGATTAAAGGGGCAAGAAGAATGCAAGAAAACACAGCAGGGGAAGATACATCCACAAACTTGTATTTTATTGCTTCATGATATGCACAGTTCAATCTATTACAAGATAAGGGCCTGGATCACCATGCAAGGAGTCCACTACAAGGGCCTGCAACACACTGGCTTCACAAAGCAATTTTGACAGAGCTTTGTTACCCAAAAACTCTCCCCTTTACAATGAGCCCAACACTCCAATTTATAGAAAAATGAGAAGGAAAAGAGAAGGGAAAATGGAAATCCCGAAATCTGTCCTTCAACCACCTGTAAGAGGCATTAAATTGAGTGGAATGGGTATACATTACTTGCAAAAGGCTCCCCATACTGTCCCATGTGCTGCAGCAGAGAAGGAATGATGACCATGCCTCTTAAATGCACTCCCAGCTACCAAATAAAACACTGTTCTGAACCCGGCCACGTTTTCTTAAAAATCTCAATCAATTTCTAATCAAATTTGGAATTTCTTGATTTCTGTGCATCGGGCTCGGAACCATGATTCCAACGGTACCAATTTTGTGTGATTTCGTTGAGAAATGCAAAAGTTATGGCCTTCTGAGTGCGGGCAGCTATTTTGGGGTTTGGCAGGCGTTTTCTGTCATTTGACGGGAAAGAGCATTTACTGACTGGAGCCGAACACATTTCCTTTATTTAAATATATCTACCCTCATTAAAATTAAGAAATCCAGTTTTTGTGGCGTAGAGGACGTCGTGCTCGTTCCAGAAAGTCCAATTTTATGAAAATCGGAGCTCGGAGTCAAAAGTTATGGCCGTTTGAAGTTTCCACGGACCAAACGTTGACTTTTCTTCCCTGCCTTCGGCCATTTCGGCTTTTCGCGTCCCACGCGTCCCTTTGTCCCATTTGGTTTTGGTGCTGAAATTTCCCATTTCGGCCGAACCGGCCGGTTCGCGTACTTTTGGCCCGCGCGTCCCATTTGCTTTCGGACTGTCCTCGGACAAATTCACCCGGTTCGGCCGGTTCGCGCCTATTTTGTCCCAACTGTCCCGGGACAAAAGTTCTCCATTTCGGCCATTCGAAAGATCCGGCCGGTTCGCGTACTTTTGACCCTTCGCGTCCCAGACTTTTTCGGGCTGCCTTGACTCATTTCGCCCGGTTCGGCCGGTTCGCGTACTTTTGTCCCAAAGCTGTCCCAAAGGCGACCCTCTCAGCAGTTAGTCAATTTTTTCTCTGTTTTCGGTCCGGAATTTCGTTCGCGTACTTTTGTCCCATTTGTCCCAGACGCTTCCTTGCGGCCGATTCGGACTGTCCACATTTGCTTTCGCCCGGTTCATTTCAGCCGATTCGCGCTTTTCCCACGGTCCCAAACTGTCCCAGTCCCATTGGACCACCTAGCGACTTAGCCAATTTTCACGATTTTTCCTGGATCAACCTAAGCTTGCCTTCTGCAACCCTTTTTTTTTTTTGCATTTTCTCAGAGCTTGCTCTTTTCAACCTTGGACAGGGGAGTTAGAAAAATCCAAGGGGACCCTAGAAAACATGATTTTTGCCTGAATAACAATAATTTGCTTGGGACTTGAATATTCTGATGCATGTTATCAAAATTTACCCTGGGGGGTGAATTTTGGATAACAAATATTTCATATGGTATCCTTCATATGAGAGACAAACTCATTCATATTTCATTGGACCTCACATGAGAGGACTAATTCACCTCTACTTCCAACATGTAGTTTTTTCGAGAAGTTACTAGGATTACTAAGTGGGATTCTACCATAGAGGAATATTCCTATCTCATAAATAATGATACTTGGGATCTCACCCCTCTTCCTAAGGGAAGAAATATGGTTCGATGTAAGTGGCTATATCTAACCAAATATAATGTCGAAGGGAACATCCAAATGTATAAAGCATGCATTGTAGTGAATGGTTTCACCCATGTTTTTGGGGTTAACTATTTAGATACATTTTCTCCCATTGTGAAGACGTGAAATCTATTAGTGTAACCATATCCATAGATTCTAGTAACAAATGGGATTTCCATCAAATGTACGTTAAGAGTTCCTTCCTTCATAAGGACCTAGAGGAAGAAATATAAATTAAAAAACCTCTAGGTTATGTCCAAGATTTCCCCCTCATTTAGAGACTTAAGAAGTCCTTCTATGGTCTTAGCAAGACCCTTAGGCTTGAGATTCCATGATGGACTCCTTTATTCTTACATAAGGGTTCACTAGGTGTCACTCTAACCAAAATGTTTATATTTTACATAAATATGAGTCCATGTTTATACTTATTCTATAATTCAGTGACTTCTTGATTATGGGTAGCTCTTCCTTCATCATTGATTCCATGAAGGTTGCCTTATCTAAAAAGTTCTCAATGCCCAACTTGGGTTTAATTCACTACTTACTTAGGATTCAAAGTACCCAATTTGACTCAAGGATTATGATTGCTCAACCAAATTACTCCCTTGATTTGTTAGCAAGTTTTAACATGTCTGATTATAAGTCATCTCCCAGTACCTTCCTTTCTGGATTTAAATTAATAACTAATTTATTCACTCCATTAGTCAATGGTAACCTTTATCACTAGTTTCAGGGGACCTTGATCTACCTAATTCATACGAGGTCAAAAATATGTTTTGTATATGAATCATGTCTAGATTCATGTTGTATCCTCATGAGATGTATTAGAAAGAAAAAAATTGGATCCTTCACTATGCTCAAAACTCACTATGGAACGGCATATCCATAATTGGGGATGGTGTAGAATTTATTTAGTTACAAACATTTTTTTTTGTGTAGGTGATCATCATTAGAAGTGTATCTCCAAATACAACATTTTTATTGGTTCATGTCCTGTTAGTTGGTCAAGAAAGAAGTAGAAGGTTATTGCTATATATTTCACTAGATCATAGAATCATATTAAGGGAGTTCCATTAACACTGACATTTCAAAATTTACTAGCTACTGTTGATGGCGAATCACAACATGCTCTTAATTTCTACAACTCGATGTACTTGTTGAGATCATTCAGTGTGATTTCATAACATGGATCTTTTCCAAAAGTGTGGGACTTTGCAATCAGGAAAATCTCTCTAGATGAAGGTCAGTTCCTATTCCTCTATTCATGTGCACACATTCATATTGCAGAGGATCTACTCTAAAACCTACTCTAACTTTCCAAGGATATGGGGTTAAGGAGATGCAAGAAATAAAACCTAAAATAACTTGTGATAAACACCAAAGGAATTCTTTCTCTCTTAGGCACCACTGCTTTGCAATTAAACAAAAACCATTAAAACTATAACACAACCACCATGCACAAATAATCAAATTGCAATGAGAGATCAGATAGATACAATTAACACAAGAGAGGTTTGAAATCATCCACATACTTATCTTATTGTTCCTTTTACTGATACAGTGCATTACAGTCCCGGAAGAGGCGTTTGAAAATAATTGCATTTATGTCAACTTGAATGGGAGGTTTTTACTCTAAAAAATAACTTGTAGACAAGGGAAGAAGGGAGGGTGTTGTTGGTGCTCACATTAGTCTTGCCCCTATTTTTCATTGAAATTCCTCAGTTTTCAGCCTTTGTCATGTTTTCGGCCTCCCCATGTTGAGCTAAAAGACTGTGTCCTCCATTTGGTTTCCATGATCAGTCCCTTCCTTAGTCAAGGATCACTAAAAGGTCCAAAATTTGTTTTTTGTTTCTCTGTCTATCTGAAAGGAGTCTATAAATTGGGTGTAAAACTCGGCTTGTTCCTTTCCTTCTGTTTTCTGTAGTCATGTTTTATTTTCCCTATCATTTTTGTCCAAAATACCTGTGGAAACATGATTGGATGTAGCTCAGAGGATCATATTTGAGCCTTATAACATTTCCAAATTCTCTGTCCTTGAAGAAAGATTCATTTCTAGGCTCAAATGGTGGTTTTCCTGCATTTTTATGATTTGATGGGTGTGTTTTTCCCCTTCAACTTTACATCTCTACATCAGTGGAAATGTGGCCCTTTTTGGTTGGATGTAGCTCAGCGGGGCACTCTAAAAACTCTATGGCTCACTTCAACCAAAAACTTGTCCACATGGAGAAACGATGCTTTATTTGAAAATTCACCTTTTGGTTTGTCCTTGGAGTTGTGCACAGGAGGACATGTGGAGGATTTCGCTACTTTTCCCAATGACTTAGACAAATTTTTTCATGTAGCCAGTACAGTATTGGCGGGCCATGGACATGTGGTGGGCTGACACTCATTTAAGGATCTTCTTCAGGGTCGCACCTTAACAATTGCGATAGGGAGACATTTGGAGGCTTCAGCCAGCTCTGCTTTGTACTTAGAATTTTCAAAGTAGTTTTCTAAATTCTAGGACATGTGGTGAGCCCACGCTCGTTTAGGGTCTCCACTCTTGGGCACCATCTTGAAGTTATGCCATAAAGACACGTGGAGGCTTCCGTCGGGCCTTCCCTTAGACTTTTCAAGCAATTTTCTAGAGACCTAGGACACATGGAGGCACCGCAGCTATTTGGGGACCGTTCCCTGAGTTTTATTTTGAAGAAGCACCAGGAGGACACTTGGAGGCTTTTGCTCACTCTGCCCTTTTGCTTGGAATTTTCAATGGCTCAAGAAAAGTGTCTCAGACCCTAGACACATGGCACCCTCCATTGAACCTTCAAATTTTTAACAGACTCTGCCGGACTAAGACACATGTTGAGCCCACACTTGTTTGAGGTCTCTACTTTTGGGGACCATCTCAAAATGTTCCATTAAGACATGTGGAGGCTTCCACTGGCTCCTTTTCTCAACGTAACTTTTGAAAGGCTAAAAGGTATTTTTATCAGGCCCAGGGTACATGGAAGGCTCACGCTTGTTTGAGAATTGCCTCTATGCTTCTCCATTGCAGTTGTGCCAAGGAAACACATGGACAACTACAATATAAAGTGTAAAAGGGGAAGGATTAAAGTTTGCTGTGTATTTCACCTATTTTTCAACCATTTTTTCTCTGAGACTCTTGGAGACATGAATGCGCACTATCTTTCGTCATTCTTTGATGAAATTATTTATCATCTCTATCAGTAAGGTGCCATTGAATGGATTTGAAACTTAAATTGTGAGTCCAAGGATCGTTACGACCAATATTTTGAAGTGGGAATCAATCAGTCATTCAAAAAAGCTGAATTACCAGAGGAAATGGATGTGGGGCAGAAATGGAAGAGGAAAAAGATGAAATGATGAAAGTGTAGGTGCAAAAGGTTTTGCCTCGAAATCCAAAAGGGATTACCTGTCATATCCAGCTATGCAGAGGCTCCAAAAAATTATTAAAACGGTGATTTATCGCATGACAAAATAAAAATGATTAAAAGCACTCCTAAAAAGTTGTGGCATGACATCCTAATCATTAGTCGCAAGCCCAAGAAACATGATCAGTTCACAATTCGTCCACCTAGAAGATTTCGGATCTAAATTTGGTAAACGTCATTGTCTGAAACAAACTGGTAACAAGTGAAGTTCCCTTGAATATTCCTTTCTTTTAGGGGGAAAATTGAATGCGAAAAATGTATAAATGCAATGAGAATACTCTTGCAAATGGTCAGAGTTCTAATTCTTGAGAAAGTTTTTGTGAAAGCCATCTTCTTGAGAGACCAAAGCCGAGATTACCTATTATTTGTCATATCAAGTTGGTTGTAGATGTATAGACATTGACAAGCACTGAGATTTCTCTAGAAGATTTCCCCTGTTGATGAATCTAAGAAATTTTGGAATTAATTTGTGTCTAATCTCTAGAAATTTTGTGTCTGCTTTGTTTCATAATGTCTGTAAATAGTTTATTTTATTCCTATTGTAATCTTACACTAAAATCTTTTTTGAAATCATACAGGATCTCATCCCTATGACAGACTAATGGTATTTGCAATTTCATTTCAAGAAGATCCTTCATCTTGGATGAGATAAAAAAATTTAAAATCAATTCACTGTCATTTGTTGATAAAGATTATCTGTAAGTCTTCGGGTGTACCTTAGGCATGATTAATCAGGAGATTTTAGTGTTTAATTGAGTCTTTGAATTCAAGCCTTCGTGTTGGAGTCTCAAATATTATGTGAAAATGTCCTGACCTGGGCCTCCATTACATCACACCTTCTGGTTGAAGGAAATTCTAGACTATTTTAAAGCTTTTTGTTGTTGAAGTTGTTCATTGTTGTAAAGTCCCTCCGAAGATCTGGTATAATCAACTTTATCTTACTTCATCTCCCACAAAAATCATTTAAAAACCATTGATCCACCCTGAACTACCCCTGTTTTCCCTGTGTATCAACAAAGAAACAAAATCTACTTACTAAAAAATATGTAAAACAATTAGGATTTATTAATGTCTTCAGTAACCTTAGCCTTGTGTTGAAAATATCTCCATTGTTTAGAAGTGACAACTCTTAATTGTTAAATCATGGAGCATTGACTATATTTTCCCAAGGTTCTCTTCATAGAATTTATGCAAAGGAAAGATATATTCATCTCCTTCATCAAACAGAGGTTACATTAAGGGTCCTCTCACCCTGGTTGAAGAGGCATGACCTAAAGTAGTGAGGAAAGGTCAAATCCTCTTAAAGGTGCCATTCATCTCTCCACAAATCTGAGTAACAAAGGGTCAGTTAGATCTCATCCCTAGCTATAAAATGAAACACATTATGATCTATCTTCCTCTAAGCTCCCTGTCAAATCTTGTTTTTCTCATTGCCTTGAAAAGGAGAACAAATTTTGATACCAACACTTGTGGCACCATTGCTAGGGACTCTTTGAAATATTGAACAAAGGTGTACGTGTACAAACCATGGTAATTCTTTTAACAGATTTTAAAGTGCAAATACATTGCTGAAATGTCATTACTTGCTCGGATCTATAAGAATTGTTCAAATTTGTGAGTTCTGAGTGTAATATTTCTAGCTTATACAGTTATTACACTAAGATTTGTATCATCATTTATAAATTTGGGTTAAAAAAGAGTAGATATGGTAAAATTTGTATGAATATAGTATTGAAAGACATTTGATAGGTCTTTCATAGTGCATTTACACAAACTAAGGTGAAAATCTTTAGTGGCAACTCCATGTTGTTTAAATTCTTTATAAATACCAGTGTCTGAACATATATCAAGTGAGATTTTTCATTAATATCTGCAAAGTTGGAAGGAAGAATATATTTCTTTGCCAAGGGCCCTAGTAGAAGGTTGTTTCAAGAGCTGGGAATGTATAATTTAGAAGGTAGAAGAATTTAGAAGGCTATTGGAGATCAATCATCAAGAAAATAGATCTCCATTGGTGAAACTGATCATCTTGTGATTGAAGATTACAGTAATTCCTTAAGTGCTTATGAATCAGGTAGCCTCTTTACTGATTTAAATTCTCCATTTGGAGATGGTCCATCATCTATATTTGAAACATTTTCTTCTTGATATACCCCTATATTTTAAGAATATAATAGATTTTTCCAAGAGATAGAATGTTTAGAGGGTAGTCATCCTGAAAATTGTATCACTGTACCACATAGACCCCTCACTCCTCATCTTTTTTTTATCCTATAAGATCACCTCCTCAAAATAATATGGCTCATCCTCTACCCAGACCTCTATTTTTCATTAATACTATTGGTCCCATCAATTTTATAGGTATGGTTGGATATCCAAATGTCATGCCATAGGATGTAAGAAACAGATTGCCTAAGTTTCAAGGAAATAATGCAATAACTAGTGATCAACACTTGAAACTCTTTTTCAATATGATGGAGGATTTCAAAATAGAGTTTAAAGATGTATACATTAAATTATTTATTCATACTCTAGAAGAGGATGCAAGATACTAGTATAAATATCTCCTAGCTAATTTTGTTGACTCTTGGACAGAGATGAAGAATGTCTTTAGAATGCAGTACGGTGATAAAATAGACCCTAGGTTTCTTTTATCAGAGTTTGAAAATATCAAAAATAATTATAATGAATCAGTGCATGATTTCAATACTAGATTTTAAAAAACATTAAGAAGACTACCTGTTAATTTGAGGCCATGTGATGAATCATGTCTGATAAAGTATTCAGATGCATTTGATAATAAGGTTTCTTACTATTTGAGGGATAAGAACCTTAGGAATTTGAGGTAGGCCTTTATTATGGCTCTATAAATTGAGAACAATATTAAGGAAGTTGGAAAACCTCCTAAAAGGGAGGATGTTAAACTGATCAACCCTGAGAAGCCTCAATCAAGTAAGACTGTGGATCTTGAGGAAGTTATAAGGACCTTGGACAAGGTTCTTAGGGCCAGCATAGGCAACAAGGACAAGACAAACTTGTGAATCATCCTAGAAATGATCAGAGGTTTGATGACAGAGGTAAAGGACCCATGGGAGCAAGAAAAACCCAATCTAGTGAGAATAGAGTAATTCTTGATCCTCTAAATGTCATGGTTTCTATTGTTGAAGAAGTAAATCAAATGGATTGGTGTGAAAAATTCTTCTTACCCCAACTGCCATGTGAAGAAGATCATCAAGTTGAATAAGATGATGATGATGACAACACTGATGATGATTCATGCATGGTGGAATGCTCTACAAGCTCACAGCAAGGAGAAAATTCAACTGAGGTAATAAGTGCAAGAATTACTGCAGATTTTTGGAACTGCATTCACTGGGTACCTCTTCTTCCTCGCTCTCATGCTTTATAAATAGATATGGTAAAAGCATTTGAACTTCCTAATAATGATCTTGATTACCTAAGAGATCTAATGATTAATAAGTACAATGGAGGGATCCCATCAGAAGAGGATAGGCATCTACTAATGAATGGTGTTGTGGCCCAAGAAAAGGATTATAACACAAGAAGTAAAGTTATCAAAGGGGCAAGGACTTAATCCAAACAAAAGACCCTAGTTCTCACCAATGTCCCAAAAGAGACTCCAAAGAAAGATGATCCTGACAAAGGCCCTTTTGTCTCAAGTAGAATTGGTGTGCCCACCCATGCCCAAATTGTTGAAAAACCTTGTGCCATCAATTGAGTATGTCAACCTTTCTCCAAATGTTTCTTTGCCCAAGTCTTGAGTCAAATCAAGATTTTTGTCCCAAGTGGAACTTCTTAGGATTCCTGAGCATAAGAAGAGGGATTTTGAGTATTTGGGACTGGGGGAAGATAGGATTTCCCAAGGAAGAAATATAAATAATGTAAACACTCCTCCAACCATTGCAGACTTAGAAAAACCACCAGCATTAGAGGAGATAGGTGAACCACCTAAATTCTACTTGGGGACATCTTTAGTTGAGTCTTAGTTAAATGTTGATCCATTTTTTACAACATTGATTATTAAAGACAGACTGTTGCACAATTTTATGTTTGACTCTGGAGCATCATGCAATGTTATGCCTCTAGAAGTCATGAATGAATTGAACATTAAAGTGAAAGCAACTTATGGTAAGTGTACTATAATGGATTCTAGAGAGTTCCCAGTTGTAATCTGTGTGAAGGGTTTGATGGTACAACTCGCAGCTTATCTGGGTAAGAACATGAAACTTGATGTTGTCATCATTGATTTCCCTACAAAATGGGGCATGTTGTTATCAAGAAATTTCGATGCAAGTGTTAGTGGAGGTGTTCATATGGATATGTCTTTTACCACCATTCCAATTGAAGGCATCCTTGTAAAGATATATGGAGAGAAGAAAATGTTGCACCTCATTGAAGATCCGAATATGCTTCTTATAAAGTGTTATATGCTGATGTAGATGTAGATAAATTTGTGGGATTTTATGATGGAAATGAGGACAAGATTGATCAGTGCAAGTGTCTTGAACAAGTGTGTTTACCTTGGACCTTGTTCCATGTTTGGAAATGGTGCTGGCATGTTTTTGATCTCCCCAAGCCAAGAAGATTTTTTATTTTCTTTCAAACTTAACTTTGAATGTACTAACAATATTGATGAATATGAAGCATTATTATTATGCCTGAGAATTGCATGGAAATATGATATAAAGGATGTCATTGTCAAAGGGGATAAAGAATTGATTGTCAAGAAAATTAGGAAACTGTATCCTACTAAAAATCAAAGAATGAAACAATACAAGCATGCCGTTTGGGATATGATTGAAATGTTTGACTCTTTTAATATTGTGCACCATGATAAAAAGTTTAATGTTGTTTTAGAAAAGTTTGTAGTGCTAGGATCTAGATTTGGGAATTGTACAATGTCTCCATTTCGTGAGTATGATGTTGAAGTACTAACAAGGCCATTTGTCCCTAATAACGTTAAAAATTGGCAAGTGTTTGATGATGATGCCTAGGTGAAACAATTTCTGTAGAGCCAATGTGAGTTTCCTAACTAGAATATAGATTGGGAACCAATGGTGTGTGTTACTGAAGGAAAGGAAACATTATTTGGAAAATACATCATCGAGTTTAAGATAAACATGATTCCCAAAGGTTTGGTGGCTCTTGAGTTGAAATTTGATAGTGTTGATTGAATTATTAAAATAAATATGTCTATTTCAAGAGATGTGGAAGAACACGACCTAGGCACAAAGAAAAGCCACATAAAATATGGTTAGGAAGTAATCTCAGCAAGGAAGAGAAACATTCCTATATTCAATTGCTAAAGAAATATGAAGACTGCCTAGCTTGGTCTTACTCAGAGTTGAAGGCATATAGGGAAGATTTGTTCTAACATGAGATTCCACTTGAGTCTAATGCCAAGATGCTCAGGAAAAAAAAAGCGCTATCAATCCACTTCTTTCTCTGAAAATGCAAGAAGAACTGAAGAATTCAAGGGATGGAGGGATCATTCAGCCCACTAGGTATTCATCTTGGGTTGAAAACCTAGTTCCTATTAGGAAAAATAATAGTGACATAAGGCTATGCGTAGACTTCAGGAACATGAATAAAGCATCACTGAAAGATAATTACCCTCTTCAAAACATGGAAAACATGCTGAAATTAGTAACTGGTTTTGAATTGTTATCTACTCTGGATGGTTTATTTGGCTATAATCAAGTTGTTTTGAAGGAGTCAAAAAGAATAAAGACTGCCTTTACTACTCCTTGGGGAACTTATGTCTATGTCAGGATTCCTTTTGGCTTAATGAAAGTTGGAGCAACTTTCTAAAGAGCAATGGATGTAGCATTTTCTGGTTATATCAATGGTTTAATTGTTTTTTATCAGGATGTTGTAACTGTGTTTTCCAGAAAGAGAAATAATCACTTGCAACACTTGGAGAAGATGCTGATAAGGTGTAGGGAGTGTGGCATATCATTGAATCCCAAGAAGTGCCACTTTGGAGTGCAAAAGGCAAAGCTACTTGGTCACATTATGTCAAAAGAGGGAGTCATGATAGATCCAGAGAGAGTGGAGGCCATCAACAATGTTCCAATTCCAAGAACTAAGAAGGGAATTCAATCCTTCTTTGGAAAAATAAACTTTATCAGAAGTTTTGTGTCTAACTTTGCTAAGCTGACCATCCCCATTACTAGCATGTTGAAGAAGGACTAGGTTATCAAATGGGAAGAAGTTTTCATTCAAAATTTCAATGGGATCAAATAAGCTCTAAAGCATGCCCCTATTTTGACAGCCCCAAATTACAAGAAGCCTTTTTCAAGTGTTTTCTCTTACTTCAGAAAAAACCATTGCATCTGTTTTGTTACAGAAGGATGATGAAGGGGCTGAGATACCAGTTGCCTTTTTCAATAAGGAATTACAGGGAGCTAAGTTTAAATACACCATCATGGAGAAGCAAGCATTTACCTTGGTGAAAGCAACAAAGATTTTCAAACCCTACATCTTGACTTCTAAAGTTGTTTCTTATGTTCCCCACACCATGGTGAAAGACATCTTATCAGAGATGGAGGTCTTAAGAAAAAGATGCAGATGGGTGAACAAGTTTCAGGACTATGACCTAGATATACAAACCATGAAATTAGTAAGAGGTTTGGGCCTAGCTAAGCTTATGGCTGAGAGCAACCTGTAAAATGTTGAGGTGACTTAAGTAGAGGGAGAAAGGATGGATGTCTTTGAAAAGTTGTTAAGTTCGGGATGGTACAAAGATATAATATTTTATCTTAGATATCTATGCTTCCCTAAATATCTGAGTAAAAATAAGAAAAAATCTCTTAAGTTAGTCTCTCAAAAGTATGTTATTACTGATTTTGGGTTAGCTTGGAAGAACTCAAAGGGAATGCTCTTAAGAAACCTGAGGGAGCTATCTTGAGATGCATTACTAAAAATGAGGCCCCCAAAATAATTTCTCATATCCATGGAGGTGTCTGTGGGGGACATTTTGTTGGAAGAGTTACAACACATAAAATCTTAAGGGATGGTTATTGTTGGCCAAATCTTTTCAAGGATACAACTCTATTGGTGAGGAAATGTGAAAATTTCTAGCGTTTTTCCGGAAGAATGAAAGCTTCAAGCTCCCTTCCTTTGTAGCTTGTGTCAGTTGAAGCCCCATTCAAATAATGGGGAATGGATTTCATAGGGGAAATTTCTGATCCTTCCAATTTTGGTCATAAATTGATTCTTGTAGCCACTGATTATTTCACTAAGTGGGTGGAAGCAATCCCTACCAAGAAGGCAACACACCAAGTTATCATGGACTTCATGTTGAATCAAATCATATGCAGATTTGGAGTGCTAGTTAAAATTATTGGTGACAATGCCATGAGTTTTAGAGCCAAACCTTTGGAGGCAATGTGCAAAGAGTATGAGATCAATTTGACATATGCTTCTAACTACAATCCCCAAGGAAATGGACAAGATGATTCCAATAATAAAAACTTCTTAAAGATCATTAGAAGAAACTTGGAGCTGAAGAAAAAGAAGTGGGGTGAGAAACTAAATTTTGCTATTTGGGATGATAAAATCACTGTCAAAAGAGCTATTGGAAAAATCCCATTTGAATTGGTATATGGAACTCAAGCTCAGTTGCCCCTCTATTTACAATTATCCTCATTTCAGTTTTTTCAACAGATTGAGGACCAAGAAGTTAGTCCATATGATACTCAAATCAATCAGATTGTTGAGTTGGATAAAGAAATAAGGGCATTCTAGTAGCGGCATGTGAAGTTCAGAGAAAATTTGAAGAAGCTATTTGACAAAAAGGTGACAACCAGAGCTTTAAGCATTGGGGATCTTGTGCTTTGCTGGGATAAGATGAATGAAGATAAGGGAAATCATGGTAAATTTGATGCATTATGGATGGGTCCTTATTCAAATGATATTTGAATTGGTGAAAATACCTTCTTCCTAAAATACTTAGATGGGGAACTAATTGAATTTCCTTTTAATGGTAGGCATTTGAAGCATTTCCTTGATTACTTTCTCACAATCAAGCTATACTCAATTTGTACAATATATAGTTCTTTTTTCTCATCTACTTTTGTGTTTTTGTTCACTTTGGTCTTTGGTGACCTGGTTTTGCTAGTTTCTCGGTTTATTTTTTGAAGGATGGTTGTGGTTGTTCTACTCTACAAGCCTTTTCTTTGACTCAGTTACCGAATGGTCTGTTTTTAAACTTGTTCTGATATTTTTTCTTGTGGCACTCACATGGAGTTCCCATCCCAAAGTCGGAGCTGATGTTTGTGATCAAATTAGTCTCACCCCATTATTCAATGAAATTCCTCACTTTGTGGCCTCTGTCATGTTTTCTACCTTCCTGTGTTGGTGCTTGAAAAATCTATCCTCCATTTGGTTGTCATGATCAGTCCCTTCATTTGTTGAGGATCACTTAAAGGTCCAATTTTTTTTTTTCATTTCTCTATCCATCCGAAGGAGTCTATAAATTGGGTGTAAAACTCAAGTTGTTTCTTTCCTTCTATTTTTCGTACTCACGTTTTGTTGTCCTTGTCATTTTTGTCCCAAATACCATTGGAAACATGATTAGATGTAGCTTAGAAGATCATATTTGAGCCTTATTCATTGTACTTGAAGAAAAATTTATCTCCAGCCTCAAATGGTGGTTTTCCTAAATTTTTACAGTTTGATGGGTATGTTTTTCCACATCAAATTTACAAATATACATTAATGAAAACATGTCCCTTTTTGGTTGGATGTAGCTTGGTTGGGCACTCTAAAATCTCTATGGATCACTTCAACCTAAAAATTTTCCGTGTGGAGAAGCGATACTCGTTTGAAAATTTACCTTTTGGTTTGGCCTTAGAGTTATGTCGGGGGGACACATGGAGGATTTAGCTACTTTTCCTAGACTTAGAAAAAAAATTCATGCAGCCAGTACAGTTTTGGTGGGCCATTGACACATGGTGGGCTGACACTCATTTGAGGATCCACCTCAGGGTCCCACCTTAACAATTGCGACAAGGAGACATGTGGAGGCTTCCGTCGGCTCCAATTTGTACTTAAAATTTTCAAAGCAATTTTCTAAAGCATGGGACACGTGGAAAGCCCGCGCTCATTTAGGGTCTCTACTCTGGGGCACCATCTTGAAGTTGTGTAATAAAGACACATGGAGGCTTCTATCGGGCCTTCCCTTACTTAGACTTTTCAAGCAACTTTCTAGAGGCCTGGGACATGTGGAGGGACCATGCCTATTTGGAGACCAGCCCCTAATTTTTATTTTGAAGAAGCACTAGGAGGACACTTGGAGGCTTCCGCTCACTCTACCCTTTTGCTTGGACTTTTCAACAGCCAAAGAAAAGTTTCTCGGACCGTAGACACATGGCGCCCTCTGCTAAACCTTCAACTTTTTAACAAACTCTGCCGGACTGAGAGACATGTTGAGCCCGCACTTGTTTGAGGTCTCTTCTTTTGGGGACCATCTCAAAATGTGCCATTTAGACACGTGGAGGCTTCCACTTGCTCATTTTTTCTATGAGACTTTTCAAAGGCTAAAAGGATTTTTTCTTGGGCTCAGGGTACATGGAAGTCTCACGCTTGTTTGAGACTTACCTATACACTTTTCTTTTGTAGTTTCACCAAGGAAATACATGGAAAACTATGATATAATGTGGAAAAGGGGCAATATCAATGGTTATTGTGCATTTCAACATTTTTTCTTCCATTTTTTCTCCAAGACTCTTAGAGACGTGAATATGCACTATTTTTTTATCATTCTTTGATGAAAATTTTTGTCGTCTCTGTTAGTAAGGTGTCGTTGAATGGATTTAAAACTTAAAATGTGAGTCTAAGGATCATTAAGGAAGATATTTTGAAGTGAGAATTGCTCAGAAACTATAAAAAGTTGCAATTACCAGAGGAAATGGATGTGGGGAAGAAATGGTAGAGGAAAAAGAGGAAAAAAGGATGAAATGGCGAAAGTGCAAGCATAAAAGGTGAAAATGGAGTTTCCTCGAAAGCAAAAAGGGATGGCCTATCAGGTCCAGCTATGCAGAGGCTCCGAAAAATTATTAAAAAGGGGATTTCTTGTATGACAGAATCAAAATGATTAAAAGGACTCTTGAAAAGTTGTGGCATGACATCCAAGTCATTAGTCAAGAGCCCAAGAAACTTGATTAGTTCACAATTTGTCCACCTAGCAAATTTTGGATCTGAATTTTTGAAATGTCATTGTCTAAAACAAATTGGTAAAAATAAAAGGTCCCTCGAATATTCCTCTCTTTTGGGGGGAAAGTTGAGTGGGAAAAATTCCTAAATGTAATGAGAATACTCTTGCAAATTTTTGGAGTTTGAATTCTTGAGAAAGTTTTTGACAAAGTCATCTTCCCGAGAGACCAAAGCTAAGATTACCTATTATTTTCTTCTGTGTTAGATTTTCTATCCTGTCAAGCTGGTTGCAAATGTATAGCCATTAAAATGCACTAAGATTTCTCTAGAAGCTTTCCCTTACTGATGAATCTTAGGTAATTTTGGAATTAATTTGTGTCTAGTCTCTAGCAATTGTGTTTGCTTTGTTTCAAAATGTCTACAAATAGTATGTTTTATTCTTATTGTAATCTTACACTTAACTTTTTGTGAAATCACACAGGAGATTGGCCCTATGACAGTCTAATGGTATTTGTAATTTCATTTCAAGAAGATCCTTCATCTTGGATGAGATAAAAAAAATTAAAATCAATTCACTGTAATTTTTTTATAAATATTGTCTGTAAGTATTCGGGTGTACCTTAGGCATGATTAATTAGGAATTTTAGTGTTTAATTGAGTCTTTTAATTCAATCCTTCATGTTGGAGTCTCAAATATTATGTGAAAATGTGTTGACCTGGGCCTCCATTACATCATACCTTCTGGTTGAAGGAACTTCTTAATTTTTATGAAGCTTTCTGTTGTTAAAGTTGTTCATTGTTGTAAAGTTCCTCTAAGGATCTAGTATAATCAACTTTATCTTGCTTCATCTCCCACCAAAATCATTTTAAAACCATTGATCCACCCTGAACTACCCCTATTTTCCCTATGTATGAACAAAGAAAAAAAATCTACTTGCAAAAATATGCAGAACAATCAAGATTTTTTCATGTCTTGAGGAACCTTATCCTTGTGTTTAAAATATATCCATCATTTAGAAGTGATAAATCTTAAGAGTTAAATCATGCAACATTGATTGTATTTTCCCAAGGTTCTTTTCATATAATTTTTGCAAAGGAAGGATATCTCCATCTCCTTCATCAAACAGAGGTTACATTAAGGGTCCTCTTACCCTGGTCGAAGAGGCACAACCTAAAGTAGTGAGGACAGGTCAAATCCTCCTAAGGGTGTTATCCATCTCTCCACAAATCTGAGTAATAAAGGGTCAGTTAGATCTCATCCCTGGCTACAAAAATGACACACAATGTAATCTATCTGCTTCTAAGCTCCATGTCGAATCTGTGTTGCTACTCAACTTGAAAATGAGAAAAAATTTAGATACCAACAAGTGCAAAGAAAAAATTTCCAACCTCTCGAAAAATTCCCCTCCTTACAATGTATAGGAAGAATTGGAGGAGTTTAGAAGAATTTTGAAATACTACACCAACCACCCAAGAAAAATGCATTGAATTATCCTGCAACAATGATTAGTTCCATTGTAAAACCCATGCCTCTATGTGTTGTTCCTTTTTGGGAAAGAAAGGAATCCCATACTTCATTACACTGGAAGGTGAGAATCCTGACAACCTTGAAAATGGCAGATTGTATTTTCTGAAAATTCCACTCTTGCTCAAATCTTAGATTCCAGTCAAAAGTTATGATCATTTGAAGGTTAGGTTCAGGCGTTCCATGTGGGCTCTCACAATATTTTAAAAGATCTAATAATTTAAAATTCTTGGTGAGATTCATGATTCATCTTCATTGAATTGACCTTCCACCAGTCTTTTCCAAACTGCTTTGGGTTTGGAGTCTATCTGTGCAAGATCCACTTGGAAGCCCCACATATTCTAAAAAAAAATTCTTACTTTTAGGGTCCTGGGAATGCAACGTGCTGACACTTGGCACCATCCATGAATATTCTACTTTATTCCTTAGGGTGAGTAAAGGGCCCCACTATATATAATGTTAAAACCCCTTTTTGGATGGGACCTTTGTAGTTGCGACAGCTAGACACTTGGCATCATCCACAAGCTTGCTCTTCTTTCTTTGTGTTTTGGCTAAGTTCCTTCTGTTTAGGAGCAATTATGTTAGACCCTAGACACATGGAGAGCTAGTGCACATTTGGGGACCTATCTCTAGATTTTACCTTTGAAGTTGTACTGATGAATCACGTGGAGGCTTTTGCTGGCTCTTCCCATGCTTAGAATTTTGAACAGCCGATGAAACTTCCTTCGGCTCTGACCACATGAAGGGCCTGTGCTCATTGGGGGATCTGCCTCTATATATTTACCTTTGAAGTTGTGCTGATGAGGCATGTGGAAGATTCCACTGGCTCTTCCCATGTTTAGACTTTTCAATGGTTGGTTCTACCATTTCCACCTATTTAGGAGTAACTTCATTGGACCCTAGACATGTGGAGGGTCTGCCCTCATTTGGGGACATTATTTTGGATTTTACCTTTGAAGGTGCACTGAGTTGACACATGGCACCTTACACAGTTCTATTAATTTTCTTCAAGTTGACTTGGTCTGTGCTCGATTTTGACTTACCAAGTTAGCTTTCTTTGTTTTTTCAACCGTCCATTTCCTAAGATCCCCAAAAATGTGAAGTCCGAAAACTTCTAGCCTTTCTCCATTTTCGATCCCATATGCATTTCAATTTTTTAGGATCGAATGTAAGCTTTCATGGCTGAACTAACCCCTCCATTTCTCCTGCGTAAGGTTTTATTTGATCAATTTTTCCCGAGGGGCAAAATTGGATAATAGTTACATGGGATTCTGATAGATTTTTGTATTCACTTTCGGCATCCTACCATCATCTATTGTGACAACCTTAGTACTATCTCAATTTGATGAAATCCAATTCATCATAATCAGAAGAAGGTCATTGAGATACACATGCAAGTAATTCAAGGATTGATTCTTGGTGACATCACTAATTTGTATTATTTTCACACTTAATATCAGGTTATAAACATATTTAGCAAACCCTTCACTGAAGCCAAGTTTCTTCACTTTCACTATATTTTAAGGGTGAGGTCTATTGCAGCCTCTAATCTTCTTTCAAATTTCTAGTCCTCTTCTCCTCTTTGTAATGCCCACACTTTTCTACTCTAAAACTAAAGGAAACTAATAAATTAATAATCAAGTTTACAGTACTAATTTTTTTTTGTTTAGAAGTGTTAGCAAGGTTTGGCATTTTCTCAATTAATAAATTTCTCAGTTAGAAAATTTATACTCAAGATTTTGAACGACGGAATTAAATTAATAATTAAATATTATAATTTAATTCCTAAGGTATATTTACATTTTAAGCATCTAGTAAGTCCTTTTAGATAAATAAGTTATCAAGCCCCAAGGTTATATTATTTTCTAACTCAAAGGTTTAATTATTTTATCTAGCTCCATTACCCATGTTATTTCTTTTTATTTAAATTACATTCCCACCAAAAATTCTTCCGAGTTAAGTGAGGTAGGGTTCAATTCGGACCATATGATTGAATCAATCCTAGCCCTTAGATTTAGGTTTCCCTAAATTTCGTTATGGTTTTATTTTAATTCCTATTTTCCCAAAACAACCTCGTTTGATGTTTTCTTATTTGTAGGTTTTGTAAGAGGAGGAGGAGGAGCAGAAGCCATTAGAACAAGAGGAGCCACCATGGAAAATTTTCTCTTGATAATGGTTGTAGATATTTTCCATAGAATGTTGTCCATTAACTAAATGTAGAGATCCTATCTTAGATCTATTTTCTTACTTAATAAAATTATTTACGTGTTTTGAGTTCAACTATTAGGGAAACCACATATCTTTTAAATCTAAGAGTTTTACACATTTAGGTGCTAAAAGGATATTGGAAGGCTTAAATTTTAATTTTAGTTAATTCTTGGTTACTGGAAGGTTCCTTGTAGTAGTTTTTAAGATTAGATTTTTCAAAAATTTGAAACTGGGCTTTGCACGAAAAGAAATTTATTTTTCTGTTGGAAGTGCCTAAAGTGCCTCCCTATGTAGGCCAATAATTGTATGACCACCGCACTACATGGGGGTGGTTCATCGACTGCCGCTTTGTGTTGGTCAGTGGCCCAGAAACAACTACTCTTCACAGGGTGGTGGTTCTGTTCACGGAAAATAGAACCTTCAAAAAAACATGTTTTTTACATTTTTTTCTTCTTAAGTTGATTTTTGTTGCAATATTAATTTTAATGAGGATTTTTTTCATTCATTGGTAGGTAAATTGATAGTATATCTAGTTTCTTAATTCCAAATACAAAACATCAAATCAATCTCTATCTTTCCTTTTTGAAATAAAATGTAAAAAATGTTGAGTATAACATTACTACAATTTATCCTATTTCACATATTCCATTTTTCCAACAAAACAAAAAAGAATTAAACAAACTTCCTTTGAATACATCTTTGTTCTTTTCCAAACATACATGTATATATATTTCAACTTGAATGCTTATAAATTTTAGGAGATGTTTGTTTCAAGGCAATAAATAACTTAAGTTTTCCTATCACTATAACATTACACTGCAACTTATAGAAACTACCAATTTTCCAAATCATTATTTTACAAGGGAAGACATTAAATCCCTTTTTTCACTAAGGCTAATTATTTCGAATAGGGTACGCAACCGAAAGAAATTTCTGTAGTTACTAACTCATTTCAATCTTGGGATAAAGGAATATTACAACTTTCCTTCAAACATTTTAATATTGTAAACTCCAACTCAAATTGGGAATAATAATGTGGTAAATACAACATAGGGATTTCAAAAAATCCAAACATGATTCTTCTTGCATGTATTCTCTGACTTGTAGCTTCAATATTGCATTCTCTAATCTTTCACAAATTTGGATCAGAACACAAAGGAAGGGGCAATAGACGACATTATCCACCAAACCTTTAATCCAATAATGGGAGAAGGAATCCCCTTATTGTCCCGCGAGCCCCAACCAAATAATAATGAGGGATATTTAGCAACATTTGACAACTTTTTGTACGAATGGCTTCCACAAACAAAAAACAATCCAAGGAATTCAAAACATTTACATGGACACGCTCAACAAATATACAACTTTCTCAAACAACACAATAGTCTTGAGATCAAACAAAAAAGGAGTAAGGAATATGGGAACCACATCCTTTTTCCTCTCAACTAAATTGGGAGTTTCACCCAAATGTTGCATTTCCACAATACATCAACAAAACACACTTTTCTCTCCCTTACAAGTATGTAAAAATATGACCATGTATTTCCTTTTCACTCCCCATATGTGAAACTCCCAATAACACTCCATAAAAAATGCATGCTTCACATCTCTCTTTTCCCTCCAAAATGGTCCCATAAATCCATCTCCACACACCTAACTTAAGGAAACTACCCAACCACAAAAAAACTACATTCACAACACTCATACAAACTTAACAAGCACAATTTTTCACCACTGTAAATATAGTAATAAAAACAACAAAGGTGGAGAGCCTACCTCTCTGATCTAAGATAACTTCAATCCATAAGTTTTTACACCTCCAAGCAAATCACACTCCAAAATCAACTATAACAAACTCCCAAATCCAAAAGTGCAAGAGGAAGAAAATGAACAAGTAACCACAATTCCATCAAATTCCAATAATAAATAGAAATGGAATGTGAGAATGATGAGGTGGCTCCGTTTAGGATACCACTTCATCATTCCTCCATTCCCACACACAAGTTAAAACACCATGCCCAAGACAATAAATGAACATGTAAGACTATGAAAACCCAAAAGACACTCAAACTTGCACACCATTCCTACCAATGACCAATTAATTATCGTAAGTAGGAACGTGAAATTATTTTAATCCTTTAACAGTCCAAAATACATAAATAAGTATAAATTTCACCCCCATACCATAGGCATGGCTCTTGGGTGAATTTAAGAGGCATGATACAAGCTTAGCTTGTCCCACAAGTCTCCAAAAAACCCTCCCAAGTCAAAATCTGAATTTTGAAATTGGGGGAGAGTACATAACACAAAAACCAACACAAATCTATCATACATTCACAATATTTCAAGGACCATCTACCCTCATAATTATACCATTTCCACATCCTTATTTTAGTTAACAAATTAAAGTGGATTAGCTAATTAAGACATAATAATAATTGTTAAAAAGGTGACAATAATTTCCAGTAATTAAATACATGTACACAAATAAAAAAACACAAAATTAAAAGAAAGGGAAAAAAATTCACCCCATGGCCAGACATGTGAGGTCAGCCACCCATGGGAAACCTCCTAACTAGGCATGGAAAAACAACACAACATAACATTACACAAGTTGTCAAATTTTGGCAACGTTGCACAACATCCCACATCTTTTTGTGCTTAGTCCCCTATCCCCTTTATATGCATGTTAAAAAATGTCATGTAAAACAAACAAAATACTTCTCTGGCCTTACAGTCATATTAACAACATCAAGAAAAACATACATATAAAAATCATTACTCATCATCCGGAATTAAGTAATTCTATTATCTATCAACATATCAAATAATTTGATTCTAACATCCATGATATTATAATTCTACTCAAAACATCCTGAGTATAATGTGTCAATATAAAATCCAAATAAAACAAATCAGCATATATTGAACTGTCTACCAATGTCATCTAATGTAACATAATCAAAATGTGAATCACAACATGTCAATAATCAAGATATCTGCATAGTCTATCATCTACTGATCAATGTATCATAATCAAAATGTCTAAGTATCAGTCCAAAAGTAATATCAACATAATGAACGAAGAGGAGTGGGCACTACACTCTTCTTCTTATTCTAGAAGTATTTTAGTTTTTACATGAGTACCTCATCAGGCCTTTATAGATGGCATCCATTTGATGCATCTTTCTTAGTTGTCTAGGGGAGTTCTTTTACTCTCTCTAGCTTGTCATTCCTCCACCTAAGCTTTGATGAAATGCAACTCTTGGTGTGAGGAGATATTCTTTACCTTTTATTATTGTAGTATGGATACTCCACTTCACACGTGGTGTGTAATATCCCTTAAGTGAGTCATATGTTTTTAAGAATTTATATGACATGATAATATCATTAATACAATATTTTTAATCATCATGTGTCATAGTTTCCATAGGTTTTATGAAAGATTTACATTCCATAATTGAATTTTAAATCTATTCTCACTCAAGGAGGTATGATTTTCAAGGCATGGGAGTCACACAAAACTCCCAATATGTACCAATTTTTATTTATGAGAATGAGTAGACCCTTTATCTTTTTGTATAATCAATTTATTGGTGGTTAATTTTCTTTCTAATTATTTGGAGCTTTATGTTGTTTTCATTTGATTGAAACAAACTTGACGTGCATGCATTATATTTATCACCGTGTTTACACTCTCCCATACAAACTAAAACTTTGTACGAATAAGAAGAAGAAGGAATAAAAGAAGAGAATTAGGTTATTGATAATAACGTTGAGGTTGAAATGAATGCAGATAGGCTAAAGTATATAGGAAATAAAAATAATAATTAGGCCAAGATACAAGAAAATTCAATTATATAAACTAAGAGATAGAGGATAGAATAGGAGACTAATAAGGAGGAATAAACGAAGTAGAGGAAGGAAAAATATAGCAAAAAAAGGATGGAAACAAAGTATAATAACAAGCATAAAAGGATTATAATGAATAGAAGGAAAATACTAAAGAACAGGAAGCCAAAGGAGTGAGTAACATCAAATAATCCAAAGAACAACACAAAAAATATCTTATTGTGTAAGAGTGAGAAGATGAAATTGATGAAGAAAAAAAAAAAGAGTAAGTGATAAATTTATAAAAAAAAAAATTGGAGGAAAAAAAAACCCATGTATAAATTGTAAGTGCAAAAATTTAAGAAAATCACATAGAGAACAAAACAAAGCTAGTTAGTTGTAGCTCTTATAAAATCAAAGGGATGGAGGTAGAAAAAGGAGATAGAGGGGATACTATATTTTTTGTGCGGAGCAAAGATAACATCCAAAACTCCAAATTTTAATTTTATCCACCCCTACTCCCACATGTGCACTATAATACCCTGCTTTTTCCAAAAAACTATGCATCTTACCAAAATAAAAGGAATTATCATCACTATTGAGATGGACATATAGAACACTCCAGTACAAACAAAAATATATTGAGCGTACACTCAATACAAAAAAATTGTGGCAGATGGGCTAGACTTGATACAACAAGTTACTACCGTAAAGAAAATTGGTGTACATTCACTAAAATTATCATTTTCAAGAAGTATATAGAAGATAATTTCCCCAATATTGTCACAAAATCCATAGTATACCATGTTAGAAGTGAACAAGTACAATGAGAAACTTTGTTAAGTAAATTACTGGATAATTTCTATGAGCACGAGAATGCACATAGGGTTCAAAGTCAACTATGCTAGATATATATTTAGACAAAGGGTGTCATTCTTATCTTTTACAAATATATACAGATATTATAACATGAATTAATCCTAGGAAAAAAATCACTTATACAATGTTGGACCAAAATGAAGATTTGTAAGAGATTGATAATGATAGATAGGATGATCTGAAACTTAAAATGATAAAGGATGTCTAAGAAATGGTGAAACGATTGCATAAATCCTTACAATCTATTGGAAATGTAGCATATATAGTGCTAGATTTGGAGAAGAATAAACAATGCATTACTTTTGTCTGTGTTGAAGCAGAAAGACTAAGAGAAATCACATTGATGAACTAATACATTAAAAATAAAATTGTATATCACTTTAAAGGAATTTTTTTGATACACAAGAAGAATATTCTTTGTTTGAAGTCATGCAATCACCACAATACTTTAAAATTTAGGTTATTGGAACTTATGATGCCATCATAAACTGGTATGTAGAAAAAGAATACTTAGAAATATTTTAACATGCTACAAATGATATGAATAAAACCTGTGAGGTATGTAATTCCTCACATTATATTTTGTAGAATATAAGTACTACAGGAAGTACCATCACAGTCACGCTCTCCACCCCCATTAGTTCGTAAATGTCCACAATCACAAATTTATTAACAAAAGTAGAATCATAAGTATTATAATTCTTAAGATGAGCAAAATTTTTAATTTAACTATGTAATTTTGTTGACTAACTATAACTAGTCATATATATTAAGAATCTGAATGAGAAATCTATGAGAGAATTTCCACAAATTGAAAACCCAAAACTCTTCGTCATTACGATGAAATTCATGGGTGAAGTATACAAAATGCTAAAGAAGTTCATGTTATAGTCTGCTAATTAATTATGATACCTTAGCTATGTGTGCTGTTACAAAAGAACAGATCAAAGGCCCTGAAAGACAGGCCCCATGTGTTTGTCTTGATGAAGACACGAAATTATAGAGTAGGTGAAGTGTTGAGTTTTGGGACAACAAACATAAGTGCAGATTATAGAAATCAGAGTTCATTACTGAATGTTACAGGTTCTCATCAATGTTCTTTCCTTTATGATTTAAGACATTTAATTATATGACTGAGTTGTTTAGTTCATCATACACTCCATTCAGAAGCTTGAAATGCAGAAGGAAATACACAACTCAATTTCAGAATTCAATGTTTTATTCACAAGGAAGGTCAAATGTTTCCCACACAAGCCGTGGGATGTGACTAAAAGTAAAGTACATCTACTGAAGAAAGAGGTACACATGCATGAAATAGAAAGCAAAGGAATATGAGTGAACCCATCATTTCCTTTGTATATTCTTTGTTGTGTAGATTGTCCCCTTCTAGCTTGTTCCATCTTTGTCTTCACAATTCAAAGCATGGTACCTGAAAAGTAAAAGAAAAGAAACATCAATAAAGAGCTCAGGGTTAATCCATATTCCTAAAATGTCCTAATTCATGCATCTGAATCTCTAAAAAGTAGGAGATATAGACTACTTGAAGATCAAACTACATAGCTCACTCAGAAAGAAGAAATAGAAAAGAGAATAAGAAACATGGACACGAGAGAGGCAAAAAATCCTAATTATTTATAACTATTTTCTTAAAGTGTGCAGATACAGGTCGCAACTGAGAAGAAAGAAACATATAAATGCTGAAAAGAAAGACCAATGTAACTGAAACTCAGATATTTTCTACAAATGGAAGAGGAGTAAAGTACTACAGAATAGAGAATATGCTTACAGACAAGGTACATTTTCTAGATTTCAGTCAAAGGAAAGGAATTATGGGAAAATTTTGCCAAGGCTTCACCATGAAAAATCAACATTTCAAATTTTCCAGATGCAGTAAATCTATATCTGAGGAAATCAAAGCATTTAATGAAAGAAACAACAATTAAAGTATTTCAAATCAAGGCTATATGCTCAATCATGGCAGTCAGTTTCAATAAATCAAGAATTGCTTAAAATTTCAAGAAAGAAAGGTATTTTCTATCAGAGACAATACTTTCAAAAGTTACAACTGATAGTGAAAGTACCCCAGTTTTCAATTACAAGAATCAACTTTAGAGTCAGAAAATAGAAATGAGCTACATGGGAAGATATGTACTAATTGAAAGTCAAAGTGATTTTGATTATCAAGAGACAAGTTGATGTTGTAAATGAAGCAATACACTAGAATACAAAATGAAAGTAATTATAAGTTCAAAGCAAAGTATTTTTTGAAATCGATAAAATTCAAAAGAGAATCAAGATCATAGAGTTAAAAGATTCAATAACAAGTTACAAGGCTAAAGGTAACTAAAGCTCTAAAGAAAATGAACACCATGATATGAAAACATATCATAGCTTTAAGAATTATAATCAATATGACAAGGGAAATACTAGAAAAATTTACTAACATCAAAATCTGAAGACCCAAAATGATTTTAAGTTCTTAGATATACAAGAAAATGTATCCACCCAAAGAAACCTAGCTCAGAAATTCATAAAAGAACAAAAGGTAACTAAAGAATTTATCAAGGACAGAGAAAATATACAAGCTATAATAAGAATTCGAGAGAAAGAACTGACCAACATAAATGATGGAAAATTAAAATCTAAAAACCAAGAGATCATCATTGTCAGAAATGAAAAGAAGGACCCAGAATAGTCTTCAGACTCAAAGATCCCCAAAAGGAACAAGATCAAATCATGTGAAGAATGGGAAAAATCATCAGAGCCAAGTCAATAGATGATTAAAATTTTCAGTTTCTCAGAGAAAAAAACCAACCTTCATCAAAATTGCTCATCAACAGAGACCATTTTAAAGAAGCCAAAATCTTCTCAATGATTCGTCCCAAGGCACAGAGGTTGAAAACTTAAAAAGAATATCAAAATTGCTCAAAATTCTAAAGAGAATGCTTAAAGAAGATTCAAAGCTTAGAAAAAATGGCGTAAATCAATCATTCCAAAGCAACATCCAACAAAAATGTAAGAAAATTTTTTATAGAGTTTCAGCTCAAAATACAGGTGTAATTGATGCTTAAAATGAAAATGATCGAGGATGAATTCGGCCAGAATTTTACCAAGTTAAAAGAGAGCTCAACCACAGTTATGATTAATGATAAAATCACAAGGCTTCAAAGGTGAATCGATTCTCCAAATTAATCAAACCAAACAAGGGTTATAAAACAAATATACAGTCAGAAACCCTAATAGCTAAAAAAATTTAAAAATTTTCACTGGAGATCAGGCCTTGAAAATAAAAGCAAAGATCACGATCAAAATAGTCAACAAAATGGAATGGAAAAGTCATCAAGAAACAAAGGTTAGTCAATTTACCAAAATTTTAAAAGTAAAAAATTTCATCCACAGGCCCGAGAAAGACATGTGTCGTCACCATAGTGGAAGCGGAGAAATAGATGTCAAGATTCACTTAAATTTTCAAACTTTAACAAATGCAAAAGTTAAAAGTTCCACTCAAAATTTCCCGCAAGCCCAAAGAACCTCCACGATGAGAAAGTCAAAGCCGTTAGGGACAAAAGTCAAAAATCAGGCTGATTCCACATAGTATTGGTTGAGTGGTGGGCTTTCATCAAATTTTGAGACTTAATACAAAAAGGCCTAAAAACTTCAAAATGGTCTGAAAGTCCACAGGGGAAAAGACTTCAAAAAGGTCCGAGTCCCAAAGCAAAGGACTTAAATTTTTTGAAAATTTTCATGCATGCCCATAAAATTCGACAAGGAAATAATAATCAAAGTGGATGAGTATTATAATGTGCCATATGTGTATTCAAAGTGGGGTAAATTCTTTGGACTATGTTAGTACTATATTCTAAGGTCGGATAATCAAGAGTGGCCAAACCAATGAAGACTAATGGTCAAGTTCAAAGGTGGTCCCCACTAGTGGGAAGGTTAGAGATAATTTACACTGTGCTATCCATGTGATCACTAGAAGATAGAACAAGTGTCAACATCAGAGACAAAGGTGGTCCCAATCAGGATAGATATTTGGATGAATTATTTTGCAAAGTATTGCAATTAATGTAATTTATTTTTTCTCAATACACAGGAGTATTTTTGCATGCCTTCACAACAGGACAAAATAGAGAAGAAGACAGAGTTGCATGTTCATGGAGAGAGACTTGCCTAGCAAGCAATCTTATTTTTAGCAAATTATTCACCCTTCTTTCTTAAAAATAGAACAGTCAACTTCAGTTTGACTGTATTGTAATCAAGGCTATTAATGCCTATTTGTAATTGCATGTTCTATTTTTATTCCTTTATCTATTATTAAATAAAGGATAAAAATAAATGCATGGGTGAGTACAAGCCTTAGGCTATTTTTAGGAAGAGGGTAAATTTATTTTTTCTATATATTGTGTTCCTTTGCAAAGCACAAGGGGGAACTTCTAGAGGACTTTTTTTGATATAGGAGTACTGAAGCAAAATTTTTCTAGTTTTTCCTTTTGAGTGTGAAGAATTTCTACCTCACCAATTATTTGTAGTCTTGTGTATGTTTCTATTAGTGTTGTGAATTTTAATTCCCTGATCAATCATCTTACCCTGCTGCAAATTTAGTATTTTCTGCATAATTTTAATGTGCATGTTAACTTATTAGTATTGTTGTGATATTCTCCCTCAGTACAACCAAGTGTTTTTCCCTTAAATTCTGTAGAAAAACTATTGGTTCGTGCATCAAAAATCCTTCACATATCAATTGTGCATATACTCAGTCAAAGCCCTCATACAAATTTGGTGTATCACCTTAGTTTTAATTACTTTACAGTCATCTTTTACCTCAAACCCCAGAAATCAGTTTAGGATACACCAATAAGGAACCGACCTTTTAATCCGGAGACTCACCTCAAAATAGGTATACCCACAGACCTGAGGTGTTTCCATTGTATCTACGAAAGAGAGAGATCAATTGTGCAAGCTTAGAAAACCTGCAACCATCTCTCTACAGGGTGCACTTTCGAGAGATAACAGTTTTTGGCACACCCGGTGGGACACTCACACAACTAAAAGTTTCACTTTCAGAGGTGTTTCATCATTCAAGCAGATCAGACACCATGCATAGTAGTTTTGGAAAGAACTACTATTGATGCATTCTGAAGATTCAAGATCTGAAGCAGAACTCATCTGGTGACTCCGTAAATCTGATTCCAGATCAGTATAGCACTTTTCAACAAGTATTAAAATTTTTAGCTGTAGTCTTCAGGTATTTTTCAAGAAATTTAGATATGTTATTTTGTTGTTATCAGTTGTTTTGTGAACAACAAACTATTTTTCATAAGTTTAGTATTTTATGAGGTCCTGTAACCATGAATCCTCACTTTCAGCAATATTATCAGCCAAACCAGCAGTCCTTTTATCCACCTTCTCCTTCAGATCAGTTTTATAACCCTTATCAGAATGAATACCCTTATAACCCAAACCCTGTATATCAAAATGATTACCAATATGAGGGTTATGTTGTTCAAGGTCAAAGTTATGCAGAGGGTTATGCTGAGTATGAAAGGTGAAGAAATCTTAGAATTGAGTTTAATAGTTTGAAGTAGCAATATTTAGCTATCAAGGAACAAATTGAGAAATCGAAAGAAATGAAGAATGATAGGTGTTAGGATAGGGAACCCTATCAATGGGATGTTCCTGCTTACCCTCCCTATGAAAATTCAATGCCTATAAATTCTCCTTGCCAGCCAATGCAGCCTATTCCTCAGTTTCCTAACTATCAAGCTGCTGCAATTCCTACTTTTTCTACCCCACCATCACATACTGAAGTCAAAATTAAGTGTCCAAGTTGGCATTCAGAAGTTGTTCCAAATGCATATCTTATTCCCAACCTCTTGTCCAAAATTTTCCAGTTGAATCTGAAACTAAGCCCACTCCTTCTTTACCCATACTTCCAGTTCAGGAAATAGAGAATCAAAAGATCAAGCAGGAGGGGCAGCTATCAGAAGACAATGATAGGCTGGAATTTTTGTAGAACTTGCATGGATGGACATCAAAGTTTCAGTTTGATTTTATTCCAGAATTGGAAAAAGGAACCATGCAAGAGGTACAATCTATTTTTCCAATAGATCAAGAGAAGTTGGAAGATGATCAACAATCTGCATATTCTGAGTGTAGTGTGCATGAAGGCACCATACTCACGTAGCTTACAGCCATATCAGAAGAGGATAGATCAATTTCGAATAAAAAGGAGGTTGAAATTAAAGAAAATTGTGTTTCAAATTTACAGCTTGAGGTTGATGATTTCTTGTCAGACTTGGAAAACTGCATAGGTGAAGAACAACCTATAGAACTAACTGATTTTGTAGTTTCAGCATTCAAAGAACCTCTGGTTGATAAGTTCCCTCTTGTACTTGAAAAGGAGGAAGAGATGCTATTAAATACATATCTTTATTTTCCCCTCCTGGAAGAACCATTTTGGGAGAAGAATGTCTCAGAACAGCATGCTGCTCAAATCAGATCTTGTGCAGAAAAACCAGACAATTTTGATCTTACAGATTATGTGTCAAACCAGAATGATCAAGATGAAAGATCAGTTGTGGTACAATAGTTTGAAGGAGCTGAAGTATGTTCAGATCAGTTTCAGAATGTCCAACAGGCTGATTCAGAACAACAACTTCATATAAGTACCTATGAAAATGAAGAAGATGATCTTCAGTTTTTTGACTGTACCATGTATCTGGATAGTGCATGTGAAGAAGAAGAGGAGGAACTTGAGTTTTTAGACTGCATGGATGATCTGAACAATGCAGAATCATTTGATAAAAGAGTTGAAAGGTCACTTACAATAGTCATTGAACAACAACTTACAGAACAGAAGCAGGTCTCAATACAGTTTCAAGATGAGTTACAACAGGTGGAAAACACAAAACATCCTCCAGGACAGCTTCAGAAAGAACTCATTGTTGAAAATAATATTCATGATTCAGAAAATCAAAACTGTTTTTCTACGAAGAGGCCTTGCCCTATCCGGTATTTTTCTGATTCTCACCCAGCTACGGTATTGCCATATTTCATGCTTGCCTTGGAGCACAAAAGTGAGTTATTTTTTCTCAATATAAAGCCTCAAATCATGCCAGAATAGATTACAGATCAGATAGAGGTGCTTCCCACTTCATGGACTGATCTGATGAGTGAAATAAAGGTACATGTCTCATTCCTAGCTATGTCACTTTGCTGGTTTCTAGAGATGAATTCATGGCCTCAGTTTTGGAGAAAAGGAAGCTACTTTTCACTACCTGTTTCAGGTTTTGTTTAGCCTCAGTTGCTGTAGTTAGAGTAGGGTAGATTAGGATTTCCTTTTAATAAGTGCAGTTCCTACACATTGCAATGTTTTTCAATTCAATAAGTGCATTCATGCACATGATCTGGTTTACCAGATCCTTTCCCAGCTTTAGTTTGTTTTGGAAGGGTTGGACCTTTCAAAAAGGTAGATTTTGGTTATATGCTTTGGACTCCATGCCCAATGGACAAGAGCAAGGCACTAGTCTTTAAGCTAGCAGGCAGCTTTCCCCACAGGATCACTAGAAATGTTGACAATTTTTGCACTTGTGCAAAAATGGGCAACTCGAAACTTCATCGTTACGATGAAAGTCATGGGTGAAGTATACCTAAGCTAAGGAAGTTCTGATGTTATTAGTTACTACTGAATTAATTAATGATTAAGTGAAATCTATAGCTATGTGTGTTGTTACAAAACATAACAGATCACATAGTCTGCAATTTCATGATACCTTCAGCAAAAGAACACAAAGGCCCCAAAGGACAGATGTGTTGTCTTGATGAAGACACCGAATTACAGAGTAGGTGAAGTGTTGAGTTTTGGGACAACAAACATAAGTGCAGATTACAGAAATCAGAGTTCATTACTGAATGTTACAGGTTCTCATTAATGTTCTTTCCTTTATGATTAAGACATTCAATTATATGACTGAGTTGTTTAGTTCATCATACACTCCATTCAAAAGCTTGAAATGCAGAAGGAAATACACAACTCAATTTCAGAATTCAATGTTTTATTCACAAGGAAGGTCAAATGTTTCCCACACAAGCCATGGGATGTGACTAAAAGTAAAGTACATCTACTGAAGAAAGAGGTACACATGCATGAAATAGAAAGCAAAGGAATATGAGTGAACCCATCATTGCCTTTGTATATTATTCATTGTGTAGATTGTCCCCCTTCCAGCTTGTTCCATCTTTGTCTTCACAATTCAAAGCATGGTACCTGAAAAGTAAAAGATAAGAACCATCAATAAAGAGCTCAGGGTTAATCCATATTCCTACATTGTCCTAATTCATGCATATGGATCTCTAACCAAATAGAAGATATGGAGTTCCTGAAGATCAAACTGCATAGCCCACTCAGGAAGTAGAAATAGAAAAGAGAATAAGAAACATGGACACAAGAGAGGCCAAAAATCCTAATTATTTCTAACTATTTTCTTAAAGTGTGCAGATACAGGTTGTAGCCAAGAAGAAAGAAGCATATACATGCTGAAAAGGAAGACCAATGTAACTGAAACTCAGATATTTTCTACAAATGGAAGAGGATTACAGTACTACAGAACAAAGAATATGCTTGCAGACAAGGTACATTTTCTAGATTTCAGTCAAAGGAAAGGAATTCTGGGAAAATTTTGACAGGGCTTTGCCATGAAAAATCAACATTTCAAATTTTCCAGCATGCCAAAAATACTAATATCCAATAAATAAAGCAATCTAAATGAAAGAAACAAGATTATTAGTGTTTCAACAAGGCATCTGAATCATGGTACCACATAAATAAAGAGATGCTTGCAATTTCCAGAAAAGACTTGCAAGGTACAAAATATCAGAGAAGAATACTTCGGTTACAACTGATAAATCTAGTTCAGTTTTCAGTTACGGAATCAACTTTAGAGTGAAAAATACAAATGGGTTACAAGAAAGTATCAAGTAAATTGAATCATACATGTGAGGTCATAGCAAAAACACAAGGTATAGTTAAAGAAGCTACACTAGGAATAGTGAACAAAGAAGTTTACCTTTCCAGGTTATCCATCAATAAATGATTCATCAAAGAGAAGGAAGATCAAGGTTTTGCAAAATCTTGGAAGTTATAAGTATTAAGGTTCAAGAGGACATTACAAATCATGCTACAACTATCATCTTCAGAATTACACAAGATTTAAATAGCAAAAAGGAATGACATATATGAATGGAAACCATGAGAGAGACCCTCTACACCGAGTTTTATACTTGAGATTAGGAGAAAATGTATACCCAAAGAATAGATTCGAAATGTAGAAGTTACATCAGGTTAAGCTGAAACATATCTAAAAACATAGCACAAATATACAAGTATTTGAAAGTCGAGAGAAAGAACTAACCAACTAAAATGGATCTATCAAAGCTGATCAAACACTCAAGAGATCATCATTGTCACAACAAAAGAAGGACCCATAACATTTCAAATCAAAAACTCCCCAAAAGGAATCAAAGATCAAAGAAATATGTGAACTGATAAAAATATCAAGTGTTTTGAAGTCAAGATGATAAAAATAATGTAGTTGAAAAACTAAAAGATTAGAAAGCTTGCCATTCCTTCATCAAAATAGTAATGCTCATCACACAAAGACTAAGTAATGAAGCTTCAATTTCTCAATGATTACGGAAAAGGAGAACACAAAGTTCCACTGTAGAACCCTTGTAGAAATTTACAGAGAATATTTTCCATGCCATTAGAAATCTGAGCTCACAAAAGCTTAGAATCATCAATGGTGTTCAACATCCAACCTCCTCCTAAGAAAACTCAGATAAAGGAAGAGCTACAAAATACATGTGTAATCGAAGCTCAAAAAACACTAACAATGGTGTTGGGAGAAATCGGCCAAAAATTTTCCAAGACAAACAGAGAGATCAAAATGATTATGCAGAAATGACAAGGTTTCCAAAGTTTTACGAATCTAATTATCAAATTTAATCAAACCGAACCAGGGTTAATTAAGTACATACATTTCAATTTACAAAAAACCCTAATTCACTTGAGTCACCATAGTTTCAAAAAAGGAGGCCACCGATAAAACATTCCAAGTGGAATGGCGGTCATTGGTCGAACTTAGTCAATTTACCAAAATTTCCAATTGTAAAACTTTCATCCGCATGACGATAGGCCCGAGAAAGACATGTGTCATCATCACAATGAAAGTGGACAAATGGAGGTCAGGGTTTACTTAAGTTTTCAAACTTTAAAAAATGTAAAAGTTAAAATTTTCAAAACCAAGCCCAGCCTCCACGATGAGAAAGTCAAAGCTGTGGGGAGAAAAGTCAAAATCAATTCCACATAGTTTCAGTGGAGCGGCAGGCTTTCTCAATGTTTTGAGACTTAATACAAATAGGCCTAGAAACTTCAAAAGGTCCGAAAGTCCACATAAGGGACAAAACTTAAAAAACATTTGAAAGTTCGCAAAGGACTTAAAATTTTCAAAATTTTGCCCACATACCTTTAAAAGCCGACAAGGAAATAATAATCAAAGTGGCTGAGTATTATAATGTGCCATATGTGTATTCAAAGGGGCCGAATTCATTGGACTATGTTAGTACTATAGTCTAAGGTCAGATAATCAAGAGTGGCCAAACCAATGAAGACTAATGGTCAAGTTCAAAGGTGGTCCCCACTAGTGGGAAGGTTAGAGATAATTTACACTGTGTTATCCATGTGATCACTAGAAGACAGAACAAGTGTCAACATCAGAGACAAAGGTGGTCCCAATCAGGATAGATATTTGGATGAATTATTTTGCAAAGTATTGCAATTAATGTAATTTATTTTTTCACTCAATACACAGGAGTATTTTTGCATGCCTTCACAACAGGACAAAATAGAGAAGAAGACAGAGTTGCATGTTCATGGAGAGAGACTTGCCTAATAAGAAATCTTATTTTTAGCAAATTATTCACCCTTCTTTTCTTAAAAATAGAACAGTCAACTTCAGTTTGACTGTATTGTAATTAAGGCTATTAATGCCTATTTGTAATTGCATGCTCTATTTTTATTCCTTTATCTATTATTAAATAAAGGATAAAAATAAATGCATGGGCGAGTACAAGCCTTAGGCTATTTTTAGGAAGAGGGTGAATTTTATTTTCGCTATATATTGTGTGCCTTTACAAAGCACAGAGGGAACTTCTGGAGGAAATTTTTGATATATGAGTACTGAAGCAAATTTTTTCCAGTTTTCCCTTCTGAGTGTGAAGAATTTCTGCCTTCCCAATTATTTCTAGTCTTGTATATGTTTCTATTAGTCTTGTGAATGCAAATTCCCTGATCAATCATCTTACCCTGCTACAAATTCAGTATTTTCTGCATAATTTTAATGTGCATGTTAACTTATCAGTGTTGTTGTGATATTCTTCCCTCAGTACAACCAAGTGTTTTCCCTTAAATTCTATAGAAAACTATTGGCTCGTGCATCAAAAATCCTTTCACATATCAATTGTGCATATACTCAGTCAAAGCCCTCATACAAATTTGGTGTATCACCTTAGTTTTAATTACTTTACAGTCATCTTTTACCCTTAAACCCCATAGAAATCAAATTTAGGATACATCAATAAGGAACCGAACCTTTTAATCCCAGAGACTCACCTCAAAATAGGTATACCCACAGACCTGAGGTGTTTCCATTGTATCTACAAAAGAGAGAGATCAATTGTGCAAGCTTAGAAAACCTTATAGCCATCTCTCTACAGGGTGCACTTTCGAGAGATGACTTTTACGAATAGCTTGAAGACATCACAATATTCCGATATAGTTTGTCTCCTGATGGCATACCAATTTTTTTGGTCTAGCTCTAGGTTCTTCTAATAGTGTTTACTAATGGTCTTGAATCTCAAATCCTCTAAGTTACATTGAAACCCTTGGTGGTATTTCCCAAAGTTGGTACTTATATCTTCCATTAGCATAGCCTAAGTTGGCTAACTTGTGTCCTAATCCTCTTGGGACTGTCAGGTACCCATTTATGACATTCTTGATTGAGATCTCAGTCCTTTGCTATTATGATAAACAATAATGATGCATTATTCTTGCTAAGAAACCTTCCAATACTCTCCATGAACTAAGGATATTTCTCTAGTGAGTCAACAAGAAGGTCTAAAATCAACTATAAGATTGAGAAGGATTGATACTATACCCCTGTGATTACAAAGATCTATCTTGGTGTTATCGTACTCAATTAACCTTATATTATTGATAAAAATATTGATTGCATGATGAGACAATTGCTCAGTCCAACTCACAAGGTTTCCCTCTTTTATTTCTAGCTAATCAAGACACTATCTTGCAATCTAGTAGTGCCGGTCAAATTATCGGAAATTTTAGTGTATAGTTTTAGGACCAAGAATGCCTTGATTTATCATGCATAATACATTTTTCAATATCTTGTTTATGAAGAATATCAAACCATAATTTTACTATCCCATACGTTGTCGCACATTTCACATTTCTTTATTTGATTAATTGAGGACTATTTAGTTTGCATGGTCTACCTCCTATGAGGAACGTTAATTACATCTCCTCCATAAGAAGTTGAATAGCTCTATAATCAGCCTTTTCAAAACTTAAGAAGGCATGCCCTATCATATAGATGAATTCTATCAAACATTGGGACAGATTTGGATAGATCTGTAAGTTGGCAAAGATATCAGAAATTTTGTTTAGGAAACTCCAATCTTCGGGGTTTTGGAATAATTTTTATCCTGAAGAGCAAATAAGTTGGTACACATCCAACCGAATCTCATTTATTCAGATTTATGCTTTCATTCACAAATACGATCCGGCTTAGGTGAATTTGGAATTTGCACTCAAGATATTTTTGTTGTTGCTAACATTTTGCATTCCTTTCTACTTTTTGTCGACATAGCTTTGGCTCATTTGGAATGATATGCATACATGTATGTGGTATACTTCACAGGACGAAAGATACACACACACACACACACAAGTTCACATATATGTATATATATGTATATGTGATATATATACATATATGGTATGTACTACATATACAGGGACATATACATACACATACAGTATACACACACACACACACACACACACACACACACACACACATCACATGGTAGCGATCCTAAAAGATGAGGTTTTATTTTGTGTTTTTTCCTTAGTTTTTTCTTAGCTGCTGGTGGAGGCTACTTCATTTGATCTTCATTATTATAAATTTTATCCTATTGTAAATGGGGTTTTTTGTCCCCTCAATACTAAAATAATTACCTAATTAAAAAAATGGTTTGGTATATTGTGCATAATATAAAATATTTTTGAATAGACTAATTAGGAAAAAAATAGGAGTTATGTAAACCTCCTCTATTATAGGAAGAGAATGTGATGAGTTCTACTAGCCAAGAAAGTTAACATGAATTGAAAAGAAGATCAAGAGTCACTTGGAACTATATAAAATTATGTAAGCATATTGCATAAAAGGTTTATTACTGATCTTGATTTATGACTTGAATATATTTGATATTTATTTAGCTATTTTTGTAACATACTTTTGGATTAAGTGAATTATATGTCTCTCTAGTTTATATTTTAACTTTTGTAATTTCTATAAATGTATCTATTGTACAATATGTCTGATATTATAACTAGTTTTACTAAGTAGTATTTTAAGTTTTGTAAATGAATTGAATATATGTAAATCCCTTAAAATACAAATATAGGTTGTTTTGATGAGTGATTATAGTCTCATTTCCAATACTATGGTCTAACAATCCTTTGGAATAATTTCAATATTTAATCAAGGGTCTAAATATGCAATCTTATTATTTTTTTATGGTTCCTCATATCAAACCTATGATTAGGTTGTGTCGAACCTAGTGGAAGTTAAAACTCAAAAAGTTCCTTGTTTTAGGTAAGTATATTTAACCTCTCTTATTCTAGTATTTTCATTTCATATTTCAATGGTGTAGATGTTGTCATGCGTAGATTAATAAAGGGCATGATATATATATTTTTTCATTATTAATCTATCAATCCTTACATTACAATTTTTGCACAATCTTGCACACCAAGAAGTGACCACTCCTCTTTGACATTGATATTATTATGATTTTTCTTATTATGGATTGGATTTATTGTAATGCCCCACCTAAAAATTTAGGTTATTTGGCATAATTTAATTTTTTTCCAATTAAAAAAAGGGTTTTGTGCTAGAAATGGTTGGTGAATGGAATAAGTGACCCATGTGAAGGCATGTGGGAGTGTAGTCTTGAAGGGTCAGCTGATAGTGAATTTTTAGGTGGTGGCGTGCAAAGTGGGCTTCCCTTACATCTTACAGACCTGTCATGTTCCTTGTATAATAATAGAAGCACATTAATTATGAATTCATGGCCTTTGACCACATTGGGAACTAGGTTAACACTGCCAACTTAATAGTAATCCCTTAGTTGCAACAAATGCCTATCTCAGAACTTGGGTGCTATTATAGCCTTTGACTGAGTGAAAGAACAAGACAACTTCATAGGGAATATGTTGTAGCAATGATCAGAAGGCATGGGATCCTTTATGAGACACTCACATTATCCCAAAAATGAGATACACAAGTCTCCAACTTGATCCATTTTCTCCGCTACACACTCCCATCCGGTGTCAATATCCAAGCATTGGAATAGGGTATAAGCATCCATCAAAGCAAAAGGATATAGGAATTCTGTTTGACATTTCAGTTGAAATTTCTCTTATGGTAAGTATGGAAAATGTGGAAGCATGTGCTTCGAATGTGAACTGTTTGATTTAATGCATGAAAGAAATACAGTCTCATGGAATGCCATGGTTGCAGGATTAGTGGAAAAGGATTGTAATTACTACCATATCAATGTATTTCTTATAAAATTACTCCTAGAATAAAATATTATGTTTGCTTGGTCACATTCTTTGTTGTGATGACTATCTTGAGGAAAATCTAAACTTTATCATCAACACACCAATTAAACCTATGGTGGATATGTGGATGTGTTTGTTTGGTACCTCTATAGAGCACATAGGAATACAAAGTTACAATAATTTTCTACAACTCTTCTTTTGGGTTGGATCGTCAAAATGATGCAACTCAGCCTAAGATCTCTGTAAATTTCCATGATTTAGTTGTAAGCTCACTTGTATTTGTACTAGGGTTTGAGTTTTGGGAGTTCACCATTTGATACTACTAGCTCGGGCCTGGCTTCATATTTGTATTAGATCTTGGCATTTCATCATGGCTTGAGACCTTTTTTATTATTTCTCTCCTCCAAACTAGGGTTTGTGGAGGGCTCATTTTAACTTTATCATATATTTAATGAGCTAAGTTTGAAAATTGGGAGAACCCATCTGTAAATGCTATAAAAATTGGATGAAATATATGTGATCTCGAGATCTTCCTGCTTTTACTCAGCCAGCTCACTTTCAACTTTGTAGCTTGGTTCATTTTCTTTAGGACCCATCTCGGCTATTTTTTTCAAGGATCTAGATTTGTAATTACTCTTACATAGCTTGGGTGTGAGGTTTGATGTTCTACACTCACTCGCCATTTCATAGAAGGGTATATGGAGTAGTAACATGGAATAATCTAGAGCATCAGCCAACAAGGAAGGGGTATCGTCCACCAGGTAGGTGGAGTAGTTGTGAATGAAGATAGATACTTTTTCCAAATGCATGTAACCATTTGAAGAAATGCCTAGCTATGAGGTAGGACATAGTCCCTTAATTTTCAACCTACTTCATTTCTCAAGGCATGGTTCATCTTATCTCTTCCTTCATAATTCTCATACTTTAGTCTTACATTTACAAATTAATAAATTTAAAACTTTAGAGTATCTCACATTCGATTATTATATATAATCTTTTTTTACAAAACAATAAAATAAAATATGGAACTTATGTTATCCAAATAACACTTGGTAACCAAGCATAAACTTAAACCCCTCCTTCAAACACAATTTAGTAAACTTTGTAACCAGTCCTTCAGCGTGAAATAATAAAAATCATAGTTCATATTTTAGGAGTGTTTGTTCTATTTTATCCCTTTATTTTCTCTTCCTTGGTGTATTCCATTATTCTCTCACCTTCTTCCAAATCTTCCTCCTTCAGTTTAGGGGAATGTAGTTGATTATTTCTCCTATATAATGTACGTGCTTCTTCATAATAAAATCAATGTGTGTAGAGTACTTCACTCCACATTCTTCTCTCCTATCTGCCTCCTACATTTTGGTATCAGAGCAAACATATCTCTGACCTGTGTGCAGTGAAGTTTTCCTCTGGTGTTTTTCCCTTGTTGCTGTGTAAAGATTATTCTACTTGTGTGAAGAGGAGATGCTTGATGATCTTCAGCCAGCGTGGTAATGTGCAGGAGAGCTATGCGTGAGAGAAAATACACCACAACCTATGCTAAAGAAAAAAAATATATACTTCTTTTGCATGGAGTTGGAGCAGCCTGCAACTAAGAGGAGCCTGTTGCATGGAAAGGAGAAAAAGAAACCTACGCAAGAAAAGATAAAGCATTTTGTTTTAAATGTGGACATTAAAAAAAAAGCGTTGTTTTTGTTTTGTCTTTTACCTGTGCATGGTTTCTTATTTTCTGCGCTGAAAGGTGAAGACATCCACCTGCTGTGTGAAGGAATATTTGCAAAACAAGTTAAATATACTCTTGTGTGGAATTATGTGAAGAGATCAAAATGTGGAAGAACTTATACCCGACTGTTTATGTGGAGAGGCTGGTAAAGCTACGTGCAAGAAGACAAAATTGTATTCTTTTCCCTTCCTGTATGGATTGTTGCTGCATGATCTGGAGGAAAAGAGAGTGACCTGCATTGTTTCGACCTACGTGAAGGGTTGTGCATGGAAAGAGATGTTCAAGTCTTCTGCATGGAGAGTTGTATTCAAAAGTTGTTGTTAATAATAAAAACGTGGCCAGCATATTTGATTCCTTCATAGAAGTCTAAAACTATGTTTGAAGCATTTCTCTACTCAAAGCCACATGGGAAGATAGTCATTGTTATAGTGTAGAAGATCTGTAATGCCTGTTTCTTGATCTGCATGTCTTTAGAAAAGAGTTGGAATTGAACTACTGCGTGGAAGTTTGATACTCTACCAAGGCAACGTGAAGCTGATCCTACAACACTTCACCGAATGTCGAGTGTAGACAACTCGATTGAGAGCGTCAATAACATGGTCGCCACAGCTGAAAGCTAGAATATCAACTCGCCAGTCAGAGAACACCATGAAGAAGCCCCTGAGAGCTCTGGGTTCTACTTTGCTTTGCTGAACGAGCTTCGGAATACTGGCAATCTAGCCTTCGACAAGCTAGTTCGAGAAGGACTTCTTGAATACTTCCTTTTCAACATCAGCTACCAAGCAAAGTGAGTACGGGAAGAATTAGAAGCCGGGTACGATGCCGACTGTGATGATGAAGAAGAACACCCTACAAAGCATCACCATCTCACAGCACGTGAATATCGCGAGCATCTACGAGCCAGTAATTCTCATCAGTGAGTCAAAGTTGTAATAACTCTTGAAATAAATAAATAAATATTTTTTTATTACAATGTCTGCTCCGAAGTTACTTCTTTCCGATGCTCAGTTGCTCAAAGGGTCCAATTTTGTGGCCTGGAAGACAAAAATGAAGACAATCCTTCAGTTTGAAGGATTATGGGGAATTGTCACAGGGTCTGTGCCCACTCCCACAGCCCCCGATGAACTAATAAAATATGAGATGGCTAGTGCTAAAGCCTTGATGCTGATAATGCTCAGTATCAGTGACGATGTGCAACCACATGTTCAGAATGTGGAGAAACCAAAGGAGGTCTGGGACAAGTTGGCAACCATTTATGAAGCCAAAAATCAGACGAAGATTCTTCATCTTCAGTCCAAGCTGCACACCCTCTCTATGGGGTCAGATGAGAAAGTGGAGGAGTTCTTACGTCGTGTGGCTGAGCTGAGATCAGAGTTATTAGCACTTGGTGAAATGGTGGATGATAAACTTCTCATCACAATCACCTTGAGAGCACTCCCTTCTCAATTCTGAGTGTTTGTTATGACACTGAATGTGTCTAAACAAACAGTGACATTCAAAGAGCTTGTGAATTTGCTGCAGCAGGAAGAGGCCATCACTTCATCCCATGAGGAGTCTCAGGATAAAGCCCTATTCTCAAAGCCTTACCGTGGCCAGAAGAATCGGAAGGGTCCCCTAGAGAAGCCAAATCAAGTGCAACCAAAACAACAACAGAAAGATCAAAAGTCAAAGAGATGGTGTCACATTTGTAGAACCAATACTCATGACACTGATCACTACTGGCATAATAGCTTGAAACAGGGGTCTTCAAGCCATACAAGCACATCTGGGTGTGAAGATTTTCAAAATTCCAAATGACGTCCCCACTGGAGAAAGCAGAAGGGACATCTCACAGCCCAAGAAGATGATGAATCTGATGAGGAGACATCAGAAGGAGCCCATTGTGGTAAGAACCTTGTACTCGTCTCTCAAACTTCTCAGCCCATGAAGAAAGTCTGGTTGATAGACTCTGGTGCAAGCAAGCATATGTCAGGTGACAAGAAGCTGTTTGATTCACTACACAAAGAACCAACTGGAGATCAAGTTCGGATAGCGGATGACAAAGAGTACATTGTAGAAGGAATAGGGAATGTCACCATTCCTCTGGGACCACGAAAATGTACACTTACAAAGGTACTATATGTTCCTGGCTTGACTAGCAACCTCTTGTCAGTTACTCAGCTCTTGAATCATCACCTTAAGGTAGAATTTCTTGTTCAAAATGGCATTAAATCATGCTTAATCTCCAGAAAAGGTACGGTTCTTGCTAAAGCATTTGTAAAAGATAAGTTATTTGCTTTAGATATTGTTTCATCTTCTGCAGTAGCTTTATCTGCTTCAATAATAGAATCAACTGCCCTATGGCATTTTAGATATGGACACTTGTCGGTCAGTTCATTGCACCAGATGAGTTCAAAAGCAATGGTCCATGGACTACCCAAATTATCCAGTTCCTTGCCTATTTTCCCTGGCAGTCTTGCAGGAAAACAACACAGAGATCCATTTCAAGCGAGCACCTTCCATGCCAAGAAGTGTCTGGAGGTAGTTCATACCGATCTGAATGGCCCATTGCCTACTTCATTTTCAGGATACAAGTACTTCCAACTATTCATGGATGACCACTCTCACAAGATGTGGGTATATTTCCTAAAGAAGAAAAGTGAGGCTCTTCAACATTTCCAGAACTTCTATCATCGTGTTGTGAAAGAGACTGGACAACCACTTCTTCTACTTCACTCAGATCGAGGGGGGAATTTACATCAAAGAAGTTCTTGGCCTTCCTGAACCAACATGGCATTAAGCAGCACCTGACTACTCCCTACATGCCCCAAGCAAAATGGCATTGTTGAGTGTCGTAATCACACAGTGATGGAGATGGCTTGCTGCATGCTATCAACTACAAAGCTAGGAGAACGTTATTGGGCTGAAGTAGTACAAATGGTTGTATATCTTCTCCACAGGGCACTGAAAAATATTCTACAGAACAAAACACCAGAAGAGGTATGGAGTGGTAGAAAGCCATCAATTTCTCATTTACGAGTATTTGGTTGCACAACATACATGCATGTCCCAGCTCAGAAGAGAAAGAAGGTTGAGCCAAAAACACTCTCGTGCATCCTACTTGGCTACAACACTACCTCGAAGGCATACCATCTCATGGATCCTGAGACAAAGAAAATATACAAGAGTTGGACATGGTTTGTGACGAGTCATCCTTTGACTCAATAGTATCAACAGAAGATCCACTTCCAACCACATCTCACCGATTAGTCTCTGAATCAGATGATGAGCCAGAGGAGACTACTCAGAGAAAAGAAATGCTGCCAGGAGAGCTATTTGTTGACCTTGGAGAACTAGAGAATGTGACTCCACATCAATCCACATGGCAACGACACAGTTCTTCTCAAAAGTAGCCAAGTTCTCGTCTGAAGTGGGTACAAAGCACTATCAAGGACTCACATTTGCAACAACTCCCAGATACATCATCCGGAGTCAAAACAAGGAGTCAAACAAGAAATGAGGTAAAATTTGCACTCATGAGTTCACTGATGAATAGCTCCGAGCCAGATAATGTTCGTGAAGCACTCAGTCAACCTCAGTGGAAGGAAGCCATGGATACATAATATGACTCACTCATGAAAAATCAGACATGGGAACTTGTCGATCTGCCTATAGGAAAGAAACCCATAGGCTGTAAATGGGTTTTCAAGACAAAATATAAGGTAGATGGATCCATCGACAAACATAAAGCATGACTTGTAGCAAAAGGATATGCTCAGAAAGAGGGCATCGACTATGAAGAAACCTTTGCACCCACTGCAAAGATGAAGACCATCAGAGTAGTTTGCGCACTTGCAGCACAGAAAGGATGGAGACTTCAGTAGATGGACATCAAGAGTGCTTTCCTAAATGGTGATCTAAAAGAAGAAGTATACATGACCCAACCTGAAGGATTTGTTGATGAAGAGCAGCCTAAGAAGGTATGTCGTCTCATCAAATCACTTTACGGACTGAAACAAGCTCCCAGGGCATGGTATATCAAGATCAACGATCACCTTTTGTAGCATGGGTTCACTCGTAGCCCCTCAGATTCCAATTTGTATATAAAGAAGGTAGGAAAAGAAATTGTCATTCTTGTTGTGTATGTAGATGATCTTGTGATCACTGGAAGTTCAGAAGATCAAGTTGATATTGTAAAGAATGATCTCAAAAGAACCTTCGACATGACAGATTTGGGGCTACTACATTACTGTCTTGGCTTGGAGATATGGCAAAAGGAGCATCACATTTTTGTCTCCCAGACAAAGTATGCCAAGACACTCCTGGAAAAGTATAGAATGTCTGACTGTAAACCTATATCCACTCCCATGGAAAAAGGCTTGCAACTTTCAAGATTCCAGGACTCACCTCAAGTAGATGCTACTCTCTACAGGAGATTTGTTGGAGGGCTCATCTATTTGACATATACCAGACCAGATCTCTGCTATGCTGTCAGCTATCTTTCCAGGTTCATGCAGGAGCCGAAGAAATGTCACTGGAATGCAGCAAAGCATGTTTTGAGATATGTCTGAGGAACAACTGATTATGGTCTGGAATATAAGAAGAATGATCAATTCTTCTTACAGGGATACGTCGACTCGGACCACGCCGGATCTGTTGATGACAGGAAGTCAACTACAGGATACATATTTCATCTCAGATCTGGACCTATCTCATGGATAAGCAAGAAAGTAGAATGTTGTTTCTATCTCATCCACAGAGGCAGAATATCACACTGCACGAGGAGCTGTGTGCAAGTGATATGGTTACGTCACATTTTGGATGACCTGGGAATTCCTGAAAAATAGTCACCTATTCTCTATTGTGACAATCAGAGTGTGTTGAAGCTCATGTAGAATCTAGTCTTTCATGAATGAACAAAGCATATTGAAATTGACTGCCATTTCATTCGAGAGCATGTCTTGAACCATCAAATTCAGCTCCAGTACTGTCCTACAGAAGCACAAGTTGCCGACATTCTCACTAAATCTCTTGGAAAAGTGAAATTTGAACTTTTCAGGGGTCACATTTGCAAGAATAATGTAATAAGGGGGGGAATGTTAGCATACGTTGCATAGTTCATATTTTAGGAGTGTTTGTTCTATTTTATCCCTTTATTATCTCTTCCTTGGTGTATTCCATTATTCTCTCACCTTCTTCCAAATCTTCGTCCTTCAGTTTAGGGGAATGTAGTTGATTATTTCTCCTATATAATGTACGTGCTTCTTCATAATAAAATCAATGTGTGTAGAGTACTTCACTCCACATTCTTCTCTCCTATCTGCCTCTTATAAATCATTTGCCCATTATTAATCTTGTTAGTTCCTATGAATTCTTGGTATATAAGAGCTCATATAGAAACTTATCTGTGGTGTTTTTTCTCATCAGAGGACAACGTTTGAAAGTGATTTCTTCCCCTTCGACCCTAAATCGAATTTTTTTGAAACTAGTAGGAAAACATAAAAATAAAAAGTTATAGGACCCTGTTGGGTTTTGAAAACATCGTGGAAACTTCTTGAAACTCTACTATGTGACTCTTGTGTAAAATTGAACGTTTTGTAAAATAGTGTTTCTCTCCCTCTTTCCTTTCTCCTTCTCTCTCATGTGTTATGAAATGAAGTTAAATTAAATGAAATGAATGCATGTCTCTAAACATTTTGTTTGGATTCAAATTATAATCATGATTATATGTAAATGAGAAACTAAAAAACATTAATTATTCTAGATTAGGGTGGATGCCATGCCAGAAATTTATCATTGATTTCATCCTCGCATGGTTTTGTAGGATGTAAGAAAGATGGCGAAAAGAGCATTGTGAAATTATTATTATTATAATTTATATAGGTCATTGTAAAAGGTATATAAGTAGAATGTAGTCCCATGTTATAGAAAAGTTGTATTTAAAATTTGCTAATATGTATGAGATGCTAGTTTTAGGGATATCTTATGAAATGTGCATTTAATCATAGGTTCAATTTGATTCATAGTTGTGTATGGTAAAAAAAGGATTGATATATATATATATATATATATATACATATATATATATATATATGTATATGTATGTATGTATGTATGTTAAACAAATATAAATTTAATATCTTGTAGTGCATTTCTAGTGTGCCATAGATGATTAAATATATGGGTGTTGTGTTTCTTACCTTGGAAATTTAATAGAGGAAACTAACCACAACAGCGAACCCTAGTATAAGATTCATGCATAAATTTTCTTCATGTGTGACTCTTCTTAGCGTAGAATAATTTTAAACAGTAGAATAAACTTACACTCTTGTTAATGATCTCACTAGTTCCTCACAGGTAAATGGGTTATCTTGGTTACTAGCAACATAACACCTTGGTATTTATTGAAGTTCGTTAACATAAATTTTGTTCTCTCACCTTAAACTCATATTTAGTTAGTGCGTTGATCCTTAGGTACACTTGGAATTAAACCAATCCTTGGCTGATTAAGGGGTTAACTTATGAGTGGAAATTGTTCATAACTCTTAGCAAATGTAATTGTACTTTTAAATTAAGTTGACTTAAGAGAAGTGTAGAAACAAAAAAAATAGTCTTGTTACCCCTTATGCCTGGTTTCCCTTTGTACCATAGTGAGTGGCCCAAAATGGAACATAGGTAGTAGGTTATATTCCTATGATTGATCTCATGATGGGATTTAAATGACACAAGTTAGATGTCTTGTGCTAGGTTACACTCTTTGTAGTAGTGAATCCATTAGTGAAAAGTATGTTTTATTTTGTTTACAAATGTTATAAAATAATGCTAACAATTAGACCATAATGTGATGTAAGAGTAAAGCATATAAGAGTAAAACGAGATTTGAGGTTAGGAATGATGTCACTCTTGGAGTCCTTATAACTCAATTAAACATTTTCATGTGTTACAAAGAATATGAATTTCCTTGGTGAGATCAAACTTCGAGAAAACAAAAGATATATGTGTATATAAATATATAAACCTAAATAGAATTTCTCGATGTGGAAAATGTTGAATGGATTCTACAAGTTATGAAACTATATTAACCATGATAGGGAAATAAAGATACCATGATCGAAGAATGTTTATGGGAAAAGGTATCTTGAATCTAAATCTCCCTTAAATCCTAATATTTCTTTCTTGACATCATCTCAGATTCAGTTATGTATTAAGGGTAAAATTTAAACATTGAATGAATGTCTAAGAAGTATAAGATTAACATAAGAATGAGAGAATTAGGAACTTTGTATGTAATTTGAAATATGCCAAATAATTATGTAAGTTATGGAGATTGTCATAAGAGATAAAGAGCCAACTTAAATGGTCAAACTATAAGTTGAATGTGAAATGAATTTAAGAATATGTAGGTGGAAAAAGGATAAAATTATCCTTGCATAATAATGTTCTTGGAATGTTAATCGTAACTAAGATGTAATCATGGTAATGATGTGTTGTGGGTTTGCCAATCCTTGAGTCCCTTTCTTGTGGTGGGGTCATTACTAGCATTCGTTCATTGGGAAAGTGTGGCATCGACATGTATATGGTGTTGTCATGTGTCTATGTGAGTTCGATGAATTATGTAAGTGTCGTACGTGTTGTTGAGTCTTCTTTTCTTGGAGCCCTTGTGGTGTTGTGTAGTGAGCAATGTAAGTAAAATAAATTTAAAAATATCGTGGTATTTTTACTATTGTTTTTTTGTGTGTGTAACATGTGGGCGTTACATTTGGTATCAGAGCAAAGGTTCATGCTCTCAAACCTCTTGGGATAGATTGGAGTTGTGATGGTGTTTATGGTGGTGGTGGATATTGGAAGAGTAATGTGATATAAGTTGTGATGTGAACAATGTCATAATTGTGATATTATGAATGCACATGTTGTGCATGTCACTTAGTGTGTATTTTTTATCATGTTGATGTGCTTGTGATGAGATTATTCTCTCTCCTTTTCATGGATTCAATGAGGAATTCACGTGTGATGTACCACCTTGTTGTGTGTGAAAAAGAATGTTATTGTGGATTACAGAGTGTTGGAGCATTTTTGCATTATGTGATATGAAGGTGTATTGATGTATTGTATGAAAAAATCTATGTAAAGTGAATTAGATTATATCATGATGTCATCCTCATGTTTTGATGAATTGTGTGCATCACCATGTTGTATTGCAATTGACTATATGTTGTAATGTTAGACATTGTGTTCCTCATACGTATAATTCATGTAATATGTGATGGTTCATGTCGTGATTTAGGGGCATATGGTGAGCGTATGATCCCTATTGTACAGTGATTGCACTTTGGGTGCATAATGTGGTAATGTGATGTATCGTAACCCGTGAAAGTAATGATTGTGTTTTACCCTGTATATATACCATGCGTAAGATGTTATGGTTAATTTGTGTGAATCACCATTGTGTTAGTGATGTAGTTATGTGTTATGTTGTGGACCCTACACTAACCAACCCTAAGGGAAATGGTAAAAGGTGTATGTTTGGAGTGAGGAAATGTGTACCGTTGACCAGTCACTCAAGTCAAGTCTGAGATAGGAAGTGGAGCCTTACATAGGTTGAAAACCCACTTTTGTTCATTTGGTATGTGTGGCACTTTCTCAACGGGTGTCATGCATATTGTGTTTCGCGGACACCTTAGGCTCAGTAGATGGTGACTTGTACTCCTTTCTCTCTCCCAATATGGTTATCATATGGATTCAACCTATGTGATTTTGACTATGTTGAGCCTTGTCAAAGTGGTGGTGGGATGATTCAGACAGAGATGATGACAGTTGTATTATTGATATGATATTTTATGAGCTAAGGCTCGATGTTTCTGAGTGCCAGCAACTCGTTGAGTACCCCTTTGGTGGCTGTATAAGGCCACATAGTTATTGTAATGTGTTATTCCTATACATGTATTTTATTCATAAATCAAACACTTTCCCTTTTCTTGCTAGAACCAAGTAGTTTTCTTGATTGACATGTTCTTATATTTTGGGCATTTATTTGGTTGTTGCACTAACATTTAGATTTTTCACTAACCATGGCTAATTAGCCATTTGTTTTCTTAGTTTTAAATTGTGTATCAAGTTTAAAAAATTTATAGCCTAGCCCAAGGCTTGGGATTATTGCCACTTGGCATTTGATATGGATTGTTATGTTGGTTCTAATGTCGTAATGTGTTGAATAGGGTCATGGGATTCACCATGGAGTGGTGGAACCTATGGACCCACTTCATTGTATGGGGGTACACCCCAAGGAGTTACAGATAACTAGCAGGTTGTTGAACCATGAGTTATTATGTCACTTGGGTTAGAGGTATCTGGACTCTATGCACCTAGGGCCATAGGGTGACCGACCTCTTTTGGGGAGTGAAAAGGAAAAATTTATCTTTATTTTATTTAAGAGACTTGAGGGAGGCATTTAGGGAGGCATAAGAGACTTGAGGGAGGCATAAGAGATTTGTGTGGGTGTGATTGATGCTTTGGGAGGTATATGGAGTTTCTTTGTGATGCTTTGGGAGGTATATGTACTTTGTTTTGTGTGTTTGGGAGGTATATGGAGTTGTTTTGTGATGCTTGGGAGGTATATGTATTTGTTTGTGATGTTTGGGAGGTATATGGAGTGTTTTGTGATGTTTTGTGAGGTGTATGGTGTTTTATGATTTTTGAGTATGTGAGTCTACTTCTTGTGAGTTTATTTTGTTTTGTGATGTGTTTCCATCATTTAAGTATATAGTGATAATATGTGGATTTTGAGTTGGTGAAACAGTATATGTGTACTTGTTGGAAATTCTTGTTATGTTCACTATGTTTGCTTATTCCTATATAATTGTTGTTTGAAGGATCGCTATGTATGTGACTTGGAATTAAATGTCTTGATGGAATTAAAATTCTTGTGAATGTCTTTTCATATAGTTTTCTATGTATGTATATAGATGATGTTTGTGTTGGTTGCACCTTGTGTGTACATATTGATGTCATTACATTGGCCACCCATGAACATAAGATTGAAAAAATCTTAAACAATGAAATACTAAGAGTTTGAGATTAATAAATACTTGTTAAGGAAAATGATAAAATAAGTAATAAAGTAAAAGAGAACTACCAATCTTCACAGACCATTAAAATTTAAGATATTTTCAAAATTAGTCCTTCTTCCTTGTGGTCATGTTGTTACCAATATTTGTTTTCATTAAAAGACATGTGTCATTATTACTTCTCCTTGCTCTTGTACCCTTCAAGCTTGGTATTGTGTCACATCAAGGATGATGCTCTTATAAGGGGAGGGAAATGTAGTTCCTCGAATGAAATTTATAAGTTGAGGGAAATTTAATAAAATTAATTGAAAAATAAAATTTTTAAAAATAAAATGAAGGAATAAGTGATTGTGAATGATGTGGACATGTATTCTGTGTTGGGGGCAAGGTTATGTGAACCCATTAAGGACGTGGCATGCAAATAGGTTTTTCACCATCCGACTTAACCTCATACCTGTTGACCTTTCCTTGGCCTAATAATAAATGCATTAATTATGAGATCCATGAGGCTTTGACCATGTTGGGAACCCAAGCTTGATGTTGTAAATTTAATAATTAATATTGTTGCAAGGGCAAACAACCTATGCAAAAGGACTTGTGCATTGGTTGCATGGTTATAGTGTTTGACTAGAATGAAAGAATGAGACAGGTTTTAGGGAATATGTTGTAGCAGTGCAAAAGAAAATGCATGATTTTCCTTCAAAACACTCATGTTTTCCTAAATAATGTAAACACAGGTCTCCAACTGATCCAGTTTCATTTAATGCACTAAATCCCATCTGCCAATATGAGCTCTTGGAACAGGGTACAAACATCCATTTTTTGGAAGCATAAAAGGATATAGGAATTTGCATGTTGATGTTGTATTAGAAATGATCTTGGGAACATTTATGTAAAATGTGGAAGCATGCATTGGCATAAAATGGGAACATGTTTGAGGTAAAATGTCCTGAAATTAAGTTCTGGAACCATGGTTGAGGCTTATGAGGAAAAATGGTTTTATTGACCAATCTAGAAACTGCTGCTTTAAGTTCTGCCTAGAAAATGAAACAAATTGTTTTCAATCCTTTCAATTCTATATTTTTAAGCTGACTAAAATTTGAAATGGATGATAGATTTGCCATTTATCATTGGAACATGACTTCTTTAAAATGGTGCATGATTAGATGTGATATTTTTTTAGATAATTTTAGTAGCACATTAGGAATACATGGTCGTTCATCCATTGACAATAATGTTTACCTTGGGTTTTCACAGAAAGGATCGATACCATTCTCTATTCACAACTCACGCCTGAAATGCTATGTAACTTGTCCATGATTTTTTCAGTAAGATTGGCTTGTATTTTTACTAGGGTTCTAGATGGGAGTTCACCATTTGAGACTACTAGCTTAAAGACTTGAATTCAAAGATTCTTGTAGATTGATGGCATTTCATCATGGATCCAACTTTTTTTAAGTTATTTTCTCCTGGTGGTGGCAAAAACAAACCGATAATTTGTAGAAGGTTCATTTTAAATATATTTAATGAGATCAACTGCAATTTTCTTCCTAGAGAACCATTTCTACATGTTTTATAAAAGCTCGAGATGAATAAAATGTGATCTCGAGTTGGGGAAGAAGATTAAATAAAAAGTGGGTTCATATCAACCTTGTAGTCCCTGCTCTTTTTTTAGGACCATAAAATGGATTTTTTTTTTGAGCTAGATCTGTTTACTTGGGTTGGGTGTGAGGGTTAATGTTTTACACTAAACACCATTTCATGGTTCAAGGGTATATGGGTAGCTTGGAATAATCTAGATCATCATGCCTACAAGGAAGATTGGTATCTAATTTGGGATTGCCAGCATTGTAACAATTGTGAATGAAATGGATAAGTTTTCTGAATGTGTGCAATCATTTGAAGAAATGCTTAATGGATATGATGTAGACCTGGAACCCACTCAATTTTTAACCCGATTCATCATTCTTCTTGGTGGTTCATCTCACCTTGTCCTTCATATTTTTGTACTTTAGTTTTACATTTGTAAATAAATAAATATAAAACCTTACAGTATGTCACCATTCGATTGTTTTATATAATCTTATTTTTCAAAACAATAAAATTAAATGTGGAACTTATGTAATCCAAATAACACTTGGTAACCATGCATAAACATAAACCCTCCTTCGGACAAAATTTAGTAAACTTTGTAACCAATCCCTTAGTGCAAAACAATGCAACTCCTCCTTAAGATTTACTTTTCTGACGTGTAATTTGATCGTCATTCGTGGTTGTAACCACAACCTTCTAACACTGCTAGACCTAGTTATCAAAATTAGGTTCTCTGTGCCTCCATTGGTATTGGCAGAGCTAGATGACTCGTCAAGTAAAAAAACCTTTGTGTCTACCTTGTAAGTAAGAAAAAAATGTAATTTCCATAGACTTGTAAAAAAACAATCTAAACCCTATTCATGAGATGTCAAACATCGTTTGTGTTCAATATTAGGTAGATATTCACATCAAGCATTAGATAAACCTCGTTTGACTATTTTTGCTCTCTTCACTACTTCTTTAGGATCCCTGTCACTCTGTTTTACACTTTTAGGGAGCTGTTAAAACTAAAAAGTTGGCTTTCATTTTGACCACCATTCAATCCTTGAGCAACAAAAACGCTTATCATCCTTCGTAAATATCTAGTATTTTTACTAGACAATTTCTTGGAACCTTTGATTATAGGAAATAATTTTTTTGTTTACTTTGGCTAATAGGTTTTTTATGACTCTAGTCGTAGTTTTGATTAGGTTAAACTAGACCAATTATGAATTCTCCATGACCTCATGTAAAACTATTGCCGTTCAATCATCAAACGTTTCGTTCCCCTCAAGCTTCTAAATTTGGTCAATTCCTATGAATTTATGTTCATATAGGAGTTCATGTAGAGACTTACTTGTGGTTTTTTTTCTCATTAGAAGACAACGTTTGAAAGTGGTTTCTTCCCATCTGAGCCTAAATCGAACATTTTGCCAATAGTAGGAAAACATAAAAAATGAAATTTATAGGACCCCTGTTGGGTTGCCAAACCATCATGGAAGATTGTTGAAACTTGTAAATAACTACTTGAACTCTATTGTGTGACTGTTTTGTGAAATTGAACATTTTTAAAAATAGTTTTTCTCTCCCTCTTTCCATTCTTCTTCTCTCTCATTGGTTATGAAATGAAGTGAAATGAAATGAAAATAATACATGTATCTAAACCTTTTATTCAAATTCAAACTATAATCATGATTATATGTAAATGGGAAACTGAAAAATGATTAATTATGCTAGATTAGGGTGGATGCCATGCCAGTGATTTATCACTGATTTCATGCTCACATGGTTTTGCAGGATGCAAGAAAGATGGTGAAAAGGCGTTGTGTAATTCATTGTTTATTATTGTAATTTATATAGGTCATTGTAAAATGTATATATGTATAATGTAGTCTCATGTTACACAAAATTTATATTTGAAATTTTCTAATATGTATGAGATGCTAGTTTTAGGGATATCTTATGAAATGTACATTTAATCATAGGTTCAATTTGATACATAGTTACATATGGTAAAAAAAGGATTGATGTATATATATATTTATATATATATGTTAAATGAATAAAATTTAATATCTTGTAGTGTGTTTCTAGTGTGCAATAGATGATTAAATAAATGGGTGTTGTGTTTCTTACCTTGTAAATGTAATAAAGGAATCTAACCACAACAACCAACCCTAGTATAAGATTCATACATAACTTGTCTTCATGTGTGACCCTTCTTAGCATAGAAGAATTTAAAACCATAGAATAAACTTACACTCTTTTTAATTATCTCTTTAGTTCCTCATAGGTAAATTGGTTACATTGGTTACTAGCAACATAACACCTTCGTCTTACTTGAAGGTCGTTAACATAAATGTTGTTCTCTCCCCTTAAACTCATATTTAGTTGGGGCATTTATCCTTAGGTAAAATTGGAATCAAACCAATCCTTGGTTGATTAAGGGGTTAACTTATGAGTGGAAATTATTCATAACTCTTAGAAAATGCAATTGTATTATTAAATTAAGTTGGCTTAAGAGAAGTGTAGAAACAAAAAAAATAGTCTCGTTACCCCTTATGCCTAATTGCCCTTTGTACCCTACTGAGTGGCCCAAAATGAAACAAAGGTAGTAGGTGATATTCCTATGATTTATCTCATGGTGGGATTTAAATGACACAAGGGGGATGTTTCATGCTAGGTTAAACTCCTTGTGGTAGTGAACCCATTAGTGAAAAGTATGTTGTTTTTTTTTTACAAATGTTATAAAATAATGCTAACAATGAGACCATAGTGCGATGTAAGAGTAAAGAATATTAGAGTAAAAAAATATTTGAGGTTAGGAATGATGTCACTCTTGGAGTCCTTATAACTCAATTAAACATTTTCATGTGTTACAAAGAATATGAATTGCCTTTGGTGAGATCAAACTTTGAGAAAACAAAAGATATATATATATATATATATATAAACCTAAATAGAATTTCTTGATGTGGAAAATGTTGAATGGATTCTACAAGTTATTGAACTATATTTTACTATGATAGGGAAATAAATATACCATGATCGAAGAATGTTTATGGGAAAAGGTATCTTGAACCTAAATCTCCCTCAAATCCTAATTTTTCTTCCTTGATATCATGCCATATTCACTTATGTAGTAAGGTTAAAAGTTAAACTTCATATACACATTTGAGAAGTATAAGCTTAACATAAGAATGATATAATTAGGAACTTTGTATACAATTTGAAATATGCCAAATAATTATGTAAGTTATAAAGATTGTCGTAATGGATAACGAGCTAACTTAAATGGTCGAACTGTAAGTTGAATGTGAAATGAATTTAAGAACCTGTAGGTGGAAAAAGGATAAAATTATCCTTGCATAATAATGTTCTTAGAATGTTAATCGTAACTAAGATGTAATCATGGTAATGATGTGTTGTGGGTTTTCCAATCCTTGAGTCCCTTTCTTGTGTTGGTGTCATTACTAGTATTCGTTCATTGGGGAAAGTGTGGCATCAACATGTATATGGTGTTGTCATGTGTCTATGTGAGTCGATGACTTATGTAAGTGTCTTATGCATTGTTGTGTTTCTCTTCTTGGAGCCCTTTTGGTGTTGTGTAGTGAGCAATGTAAGTTAAAACAAAAATATGGTATTTTAACTGTTGTATTTGTTTCCTTTTTTTGAGCATTACACTTATAGATATTGTTATCACATTTTAGAAATTGACAAATGAAGATTGTTCTATTTGATTAGTTTATTTTATAGACAATATGGATGTTTAGACATATGACAAACAAAAGGGGGATAGGAGACCAACTGTGAAGGAATTTGGGTTATTGGAGACAGGTCACCTTGGAAACTAGTGTAAGTGTGTGATGTTATTGTTGTTTGATTGTTATGAGGTCCCCATTTGGGGCGGCCTCAAATGTGACATTGGGTAAGTTGTGGTTTTTCCATTTTGATTTTATTTATTTATGAGTAATTATATTTTGGTAGTATTTATGGAGTCACATTTAGTTTTTTGTTAAGTACTCCATTTGTAATGCCTCGTTCCCCATTTACTCCAGTTCTCGCTTCATTGACACTCTTGCTAAGCATTGAATTTTTTTGTGTGCTCTCGCAATTTGTTAGTTGGCTTCGACCTCATTGCAGAGAAAAATTATCACACTCCCTCTCTTTCTTTCCTTTTCATGTTGTGGTTGATGTTTTTAGTTGTGGGCCTCTGTAGCGTCCTTTATGATTATCCTATTAAAGGAAAGTCATATTCTAAAATCTAAAGAGGTAGCTTGAATGATGTTTTGTTGTTGCAGCTCTTATCGAATATCCAATTATTTAGGATGTTAGGGTGTGTCCTTTTTAAAGAAATATCTATATAATAATAATTATTACGAACTGTTGATAATTGATTACTATCATTATTTGTCGAGCTTGACTTTCGATCATTACTAATATGGTTAAGAATTATTTTTAATCCATAATAATAATAATAATATTTTTAATGTCGATAGATGATTAGTTTTATTATTATTTTATTGTTGATTATTATCAATATTATTATTAATTATCTTTAAGCTATTTTATTATATTATTGATAATTCTCGTAGAAGGAGCCTCGATTTACGTAAAGGAAGAGGATACCATGGTAGTGGTACCATGGTCTTTAGGGTTTTTTGTTGTCATGTTTTTGCATTCGAAACTTATAACCACCATTCCCCCTCACTTGGCTCTATCCATGCTTTCAATTTAATGTCAATTTATTGGTAACATTTGTGGAGATATCCACCCACAAATCAGCCATTTCTTGTGTTTGGCATGGGGGATAAGCTTATCTTTGGGATAAAAATTTATTGTCTTGATTTCTTTTTGAGGGGTGGGAGTGATTGAGCTCTTGCCATTGTTTTTAATACGTTTATTGGACTCCTCACCATATACCTTTCCCTTGCTGGCTACATACTAATTTAATTGTTTACTCTTTTCCACTTTGGTTTTATCTTCTCTTTGGTTGAGTGCATATTCCTTTTTGATTTGGTCGTATGAGATGTGGAGATTTTCACATGGGGTTGAGGGAAAGAGGCAGTTGAAACACTCATTTCTATGCATGCTTTTTGTATTCCTTCCAGGGTGCTTGTTGCTGAAATGTTTGATAAATTTCCTCCCTTGTGGTTCGTTGGATGTCCATTCCTGTTTCAAAGCCTCCATTTAGCATTGGCTATGTACATACTGGAAAAGGAAAACTGAATAGACTGGACACCTATTGGTTTCCTAGGGTGAATAAGGATTGATTTAGAAGATCCCTTTTTGTGCATATCATGCAATCACGACAATCTCTTGAGACCCTGTCTATTTGAGGAATATTTTCAAAAAAATTCATGCCTCAGCTATCCTTGATGTTTTTCATACTTGGCCCCTGAGGCACCTCCAACTACATCTTTCAAAAAAATTATTTCCATTGTGCTCTTATAGATGTTCATGTCCTACTGTAGTGTCCCATTCTAACGCAGGCTGGGTGGATGTTCGCAAGGTTCATGAGTCTAATTTTCATCTTGTCAATCACGTTTAATTGAATTTTCACGGGCCTTTTTATTCAATCCATTTTGGTGTATATACTACAATCAATGTAGTCCTTAAGACCATAGTCCTTTCAGGAATATGTAACTTGTGGTTTTGGAAATCCCTACCTATTGCAACGTGGGAGTGAGTAAAGATATAGCGCCAACATGTATGTGGATAGAGATTTGACTATAGGTTTGTTGTTGCAGGTCTATGAGGTGCTTATGTGTCTTGTTGAAGATGGAAACCAAGCAAGATAAACCTACCCTTTTGTTATAATTGCTAAGATCTAATAATATTATAAAAAAAACATTCTCTTTCCTGAAATTGTTATGTCTCTATTTTTTTTGGTAGGTTTCGACGCCTTGCTGGGAAATCTCTCATTTTCCCTTGAAATCTTCTTGTTATAGATATAATAGTTGTCAATGCTAATATTTGACAACATAGATTGATCCCTCTTACTCTTGCTATTGCATTTTCATACTTGAGTGAACAACCTTCTACCATTATTATCTACATTTCTTTGACTGAGTAACAAGGTTATTAAGTTGTTTATAACTAGTAAATTTTGTAGTGAAAGAAATCATGTTGTAACTATAAACCTCTTTATTTTCATACGACCTGACTATTTTAGATTTGATTTTCTTTTGGGTATGCATGTTGTTTCTAAAATCAAATGTTTATAGCCCCCCACTTTGCATTTATTCCTTAATAAACTAGTTAAGTTGGAATAAAGGCTAGTCTGGTTTTACTTTTTGTTTATGGGTATGTATATAAAATTTGTCTTTTATTAAATGAGTTTAGAGAGGGTAACAATTACGTCTATTTGTTTACTTCAGATGTGTTGGTATCCAAATTGATTCTCCATTGGAAGCTGAGATACATCACAGATGTAGCAAGACAATTGGAGACAGATAGATCATATTATGAGTCATTTTGTATTTGGGGAGGGGATTCATCTGACTGTTTGTCACTCGAGAATCAGAGAAATGGATGGAACATTCATTAAGGATTTGATCTATCCTCGCTGCTTTAGGCCATGAATTTTGACCAGGGTGAGAGGAATCATTTTGTAACCTTTGTTGGTGAAGGAGAATGAAGATATCCTTCTTTGCAAAAATTTTAATGGCGACCCTAAGAAAATATGATCAATGCACCATAATTTAACTCTCACAAGTTGTCACTTCTAAAGATGGTGATCTTTTCTAAACAAGGCTAAGGTTACTGTTGGTGCTCAATTTGATCTCACCCCATTTGTCATTGAAATTCTTCATTTTACGGGCTCAGTCATCTTTTCTATCTCCCCGTATTGATAAATGAAATTTTTTTCCTGCATTTGGTTTCCATGATTAGTCACTTCCTTTGGTCACGGATCACTTTAAATCTAGAGTTTTTTATTTCTCTTTCCTTGAGAAAGATCTATAACTTGGGCGAAAACTCTAGTTTTTTCCCTTCCTTCCATTTTCCACAGTCATGTTTTGTTTTCCCTATCATTTTTGTCCCAAGTATCTATGGAAACATGATTGGATGCGGCTTGGAATATCATATTTGGTCCTTATATCTTTTCCAAAATCTTTTTCCTTGAAGAAGAATTCATTTCTAGGCACAAATAGTTATTTTCTCGCATTTTATAGTTTGATGGGTGTATTTTTCCTAGTCAAATTTATATCTCAGCACCTGTGGAAACGTGGCCCTTCATGGTTAGATGTGGTTTGGAGGGGAACTTTCAAAATTATAAGTCCCGATTCAACTCAAATATTTTCCATGTGGAGGGCCGATGCTCATCTAAAAATTCACCTTTTGGTTTGGCCTTGGAGTTTCATCAGGGAGACACGTGGAGGTTTCCACTACCTTGCGCAGACTTAGACATTTTTTTCATGTGGTTGGTACAGCTTTTGTCGACCATGGACACATGGAGGGATGATGCTCCTTTGACGATCTGCCTCAGGGTTCCACCTTAATAGAAGTGCCAGGAGGACACTTGAAGGCTTCCACCGACTCTACTTTATACTTAAAATTTTCAAAGCAATTTTCTAAGACTTGGGACACATGGACGTACTACCCCTATTTGGGGACTAGCCCCTAAATTTTATTTTGAAGAAGCACCAGGAGGACACTTGGAGGCTTCTGCTCACTCTTCTCTTGCTTGGATCAACGGCCAAGGAAAACTATCTGAAACCCTAGACACATGGCGCCTTACACTGATCCCTCAACTTTTTTAAACAACTTTGTCAGAATAAAACACGTGGTGAGCGTACGCTTGTTTGGGGTCTCTACCTTTCAGGGCCATCTCAAAGTGCACCATTGAGAAATGTGGAGGCTTTCACTAGCTCCTTTTTTAGTGAGCATTTTTCAAATGCCAAAAGAAGTTTTTCTTGTACCTAGGGCACGTGGAAGGCCTGCGCTTGTTTGGAAACTTTCCCTTGTACTTATCCTTTGTATTTTCACCAAGGAAACATGTGGATGGATATAATATAAAGTAGTGAAGGGCCAAAATTAATGCTTTTTGTGCATTACATCTATTTTTCAACCATTTTTTCTCCAAGACTCTTGGAGATGTGAATACACACTGTTTTTCATCATTTTTTGATGAAATTCCTTGTCGTTTTTATCTACAAAGTTCCATTGAATGGATTTAAAATTTTAATTTGTGAGTCCAAGGATTGTTAAGATTGATATTTTGAAGTTGGAATTGTTTGGGCACTTGCAAAAACATGAATTACCGGAGAAGATGGATGTGGGGCACAATTACAGAGGAAAAAGAGGGAAAAGGATGAAGTGATGGAGGTTACAGATGCAAAATATGAAAAAGGTGTTGCCTTGAGAGAGAAAAGGATTACCTGTTAGATCCAATTGTACAGAGCCTCTGGAAAATGAATAAAACAGGGATTTCTCACATGACAGAATCAAAATGATTAAAAGACTATAAAAAAGGTTATGGCATGATATCCTAGTCATTAGACGAGGGCCTCAGAAATGTGATCAGTTCATAATTGGTTCACCTGGTAGTTTTCAGATGTGAATTTGTTAAACATCACTTTCTGAGGAAAATTGGTAGCAAGCAAAGGTCTCTTGAATATTCTTCTTTTTTGGGGGGAAAATTTGGGATAAGTGAGCAAGTGAAATGTATAAATACAATGAGAATACTCTTGCAAATGGTCGGGGGTTGAATTCTTAAGAGAAAAATTGAGAGAGCCCATCTTCCTAAGAGACCAATCTGAGATACTTGGTTAATTTGTTTTGTGTTATATTTTCTATCATGTTAAGTTAGTTGCAGATGTATATCCATTGAAAAGCTTTGAGATTGCTCTAGAAGCTTTCCCCTACTGATGAATCTAATCAATTTCAAGTTAATTTGTGTCAATATTGGAGAAATTTGTGTTTTCTTTGTTTCAGAATGTTTGCAAGTATTTTTTCTTATTCCTATTGCAATCTTGTGTTAAAGTCCCACCAAATCACACAAGATCTCATCCCTGTGACATTTTAGTGGCATTTACAATTTCATTTCAAGAAGATCTTTCATCCTGTGATGAGATAAACAATTTAAAATCACTTCACTATCATTTGTTGATAAAGACTGTTTGTAAGCCTTCGAGTGTATCTTAGGCATGACGAACTAGGGGTCTTTGATGTTTAGTTGAGTCTTTAAACTTGAGCCTTCGTGCTAGATTACAAAATATTGTGTGGAATCGTGTAGATATGGGCCTCCATTGAAGCACACCTTCAGGTTGAAGGAATATCTTAGCTATTCCAAAGGTTTCTTTCATTTAGCTTTCCAATTCTTATGAATTCTTTTAAAGATTTGGTATAATCAATTTTATCCTTCTTAATCTCTGTTGTCATGCAAATGTACAATAGGGAAATTGATAATTTCCAAGCACAACAACGATAACCCAGTGTTAATTTTTTCAAGTCAAATCATTCCAAGAAACCCCAGGTCAAATCCATGAGTCTGATCACCCCCTATTTGATGTCAATTTTTTCTCCTAGGTGATTTTAGGGAGTTCTAAAAAAAACACTATCTCATGGAAGTATAGGGAAAGGCTATCACTGGCCTTCCTAGGACCACCATGGAATTTGATGTCCCTTATGCACCAGATGTGGGGGACATCAGACCTTGGAAAATGTTCCCATACCCCATAGGGAGTCTTCTGGACACCCATGTGACCTCCTTTCATCCCCCAGATGCATTTTTGGAGCATTCATTCCCTGTCGTTCGATTGGGTGCCACATGTCACCTCCATAACCAATGTGAAACTGATGTCCCTTATGTACTTGAGGTGGGGGACATAAGACATGGAAAAAATTTCCCATCCACTAGGAGGAGTCTTCTGGACACCCACATGACTGAATTTCAACCCACAGGTGCATTTTTCAAGCAAATCCCCTGCCTTATGATCAAGGACACATGGCCCTCATGTCCCTAAGGTCAGAGACATCAGGGACATAAAAATTTTCCCATCCCCTCCATGTGCATGTTTTTAAATTTTAAATCCGGCACTTAGCCATTTCTTCCCCCTCATTTCTCCTTCACAACTTCATACCTTGCCATGGCTCCACGCATGATTGTTCAGACACCCGGTCCACCATTGTTGCTCTGAACCATCTCAGTAATGGCCACATAAAATATCCAAACCATGAATTCATAGAAATATAGAGGCCTAAGAGAAAAATGGAGAGAAATAACAAAGAACGAAGAGAAAACTCGAGATTTTTTTCTAGATAACTATTAAGTCACCCGATCGAAAAATCCTCATATCTTGCAAGATACAAGTCAGATAGAGATGCCATATTTTGTAGAATTCCTCATTTTTTAAGGTGATCAAGACACAACAAACAAGAGGTCAAATGGTGCCCATAATCATTTGCTCTAATAAAATCCTCCCTTGGTGCACCGTTTTACATTCGTCAAATTTCCTGTAATTCCAGCAATGGAAACGAGCTACAAACTTTCACATGAGCTCCAAATGAAAAACCTATCACAATGGAGTTGTTTTCATTGAAAAAAAAGACAAAAACAAGACCTAAAAATTTTGAGGTCCATTAATGACTGATATCACAACTCTATGCCCAAAGCCACTGCCAGGTAAAAATTTCAAAATTTATTTCCAAGTATTCTAGTGGGAAAAACTATGTGAAATTTGAAGGGTGTGATCGTAACGACAAGAAGAGTAAAAAAAATTATGTTTCATCACAAATCAAGCATTGGAAACACACTTTCTAAAAATAGTAAGTTTTCCAATACATGCTTGCAATTTTTGACAAGTCTTCATCAAAAGCAACTATGGAAAGAGCAGTGTACACTTGAAGATCTCCAAAAGGATAGAATGATTATCTGGAGAAGAAACTAGTGGAAATGACCATTTACTAAAAATAGTAAGTCACATTCAAAGGGCAGTTTTGGCACAACAAGATATTCAGAACTTCATTGCATTTGGAGCTTTCCATCAATGAGGATCAACAAACTTCATTGGGAATGACATCTCATGCTCTTCTTCTCTCTCTCTATTTCTCTCTCCTCTTTCCCCCAACTTTATCTCACTTTCAAATGTTCTAATTCTTCATTGGGGTTTGCACATTTTGATATGCCTTTAAGTCACTTAAAAGTGACTTTAGAAACATAATGTAAATTAAGTCACCTTGCTATTATAAAAGGGAACTTAAATATTTGAAGTGGAATATGAAGAGTCTTAAGTCATATTAAGGTATTCGAAAGGTCATGAGGAAGATGAAGAGTCATATTTTACTCTATAAATTGTAACGCCATTTCCATTTCAAAGGGTTGGCGATTGATCTTGTAAACTCAAGAGTGCATTGTACCTAGAGAAAGCAAAGGAGATAGCCATTTTCTTCCATTTCCCCACTTCTCAAATTTCTTCCATTCTCACATTATGTGCAACTTTGATTTGAGAAATCAATACAAGAAGGAGTTTCTATCTTTCTTTGACTAAGGGGTTTCTTGGTACTTGGTGATCGTTGAATTCTATTTGGTCTTGTTGTTATTCACAAAGTTGTTTCTTCCCATAAATGCATGTGTTGAAGTTTCTAACTAGTGTGTGTGCAGGAATCTGATTTTCTACCTGAACATTAGTTCTCTTACCTCTTTTCTCACTCCCCTTTCCCACTCTAAGACGAAGACTTCCCTAGCAAGAGATTGCTAGCTTTTCTGCAGGGTCAGTGGAGTGCCCCTGTTGGATCCCTCGGTCGAAAGGCCACCATAGAAATCCACCTTTCTTGTGCATGCACATACGGCAGCTTCACCAGTTAAGTAGAGGGACTTAGATTCCCAGAGCATTGGCAAGAAATCCACAAGTTTTTCCACCCAACAAATTTTCTTGCCAACAGTTTTTGGCGCCCACCGTGGGGCAGATTTAGCAGCATCTGCACCCAATATACGACCACAAGGTCTGAAAATCATATAAAAAAATTAGAAAAGAGAGTTCATGAAGTTCCATTGCTGAAAGATACACTACTGATTTTTGCAAGTGACTTTTCTCATTCCATAGTGTCCTTTCATTTTCTGACTACAAAAGTTTCCAAAAGCTGGCTGAAGGAAGATACACCAGGTTGAGCAGGTCAAGAGGTGTTGTTGATTCCAATTTCGAGGCTTTGCAAAATCTGCAAGAATGAATTAGAGATAATCCATATTTCTTCTCTCAAGCCTCCTCTTCATCTGGCTCTTCAAGAAGTTCACCTGATAATCCTATCCAAAATCCTTCAAATTCTACAATTTTTCAACAACCATTGAACATCGAGTTCACAAGAAGAAGAAGAAAGAATTTGCAGAGGCAAGAGCTGAAGTAGAATCAGAAGAAACAATGGCAGATGAAGAAGAAATACCTCAACCCATTGTTCCATGGGGAAGGAATACATGCCCACTTGCTCTTGAACCCCCTCTTCACGATCTACCAACGGGTTCCCACAAGAACTTTCCAAAGTTCAAAGGTGACAATGTGTAACATCTAGAAGAACACATTGCTGACATCATGTGGAATTCTTGGTGTCCAACATGAAGATGTCACTGTAAGATTTTTTGTGGAGTCTGTCCAAGAAAAAGTAGCTAAATGGTTCTACCTCCTGCCTGCCCGATCCATCACTGGTTGGGATGACATCAAGGCTGCCTTCAAGGAAAGATTTAAATCAACTAAAGACTATCAAGACCTCTTGGTGCAGTTGGCTCAAATGAGGAAAGGAGAAAGTGAAACCATGAGAGACTTCATGGCTCATTTTGAATAGTTGCTTCACAGGATACCTGAAGAGGATTCACCATCTCAAAACAATGTCAAGAGATTCTTCATCAATGCCCAATCATCAGAAGTAGGATTTTTGCTGCGAAGATCCCAACCAAGGAACATTGTAGAAGCACAAAGGATGGCCATTGAACTTGATGATGATCTCATCCTCTCTGGAAAGATCAAGAATCCATCAAAGGGAAAGGCCCAACATCCTGGAGATGAGAGAACCAATCCATCGCTACAAAAGTTGACAAATGAGATGGCCTCTTTGAAGAGGGAATTATTTGAACGAGTATCTTCTCAAAGAAGCAACAAAAATCAGATTGCAAGAGCACCCCAAAGGCTCACCTTAGAAGGCCCCACCCATGAGCATAAATTACAGATTTCAAGAAAGTGAAGGAGAGTTTGAAAAAGAAAGTGAAGGTGGTGATTTCCAAGAAAGTGATGAGTTTGAGAACGATACACAAATCAGATTTTGTGAGTATTCTGGAGGTTATGAAGAAGATGAAGAAGATGCACCCAGTTTCTCATGCACGGTATTCACTCGTTCTCAGTCTAAGAAAAGAGCATCTCCCTCCACTGCTGCAAAAGAAAATAAGGTTGATGATCCTCCTGTGGAGACTCCGCAAAACAAAATAATCAGTCAAGGATCCACACTTCCATCTTCCATGAAGTCTACATTTTTGGAGCCTGATCTCGTAGCAAGTAAGAAAGCTCTCACAATCCCAAGTAAGTCTTTTGATGTCTCTTCCAAGTATGAATCTAAATCAGCTCCTAGTGTACCTTTCAAAATACCCTCCATTTCCCAAAAATCTACTCCTGCTTCCAAACATGTCCTAAATCCAAAAGTAGTCCCTTCACCCCCCTTGTCCACATCTGCTCCCTTTGACTTCATAGAATATGCAAACAAAGCCAAAGTGTAGATTACTGAAACCGAATATTTGCAGACTCATCCTAAACAATTCGAGAGGTTCGTTTGATATATCAGGAGTGGTAGTCTAACACCCAATGTTGTAACTTCTAGTTCCAAAGGCATGCTACCAAACTCACCTACACCTCCCTCACAGAACATGCTTTCTCTGAGTGCATCAAAGACTGATAAAGTTGAAACTTTCTATGTCTCCCTTCTTGTTGAAGAATATGTACTAAATAATTACATAATAGATTCTGGTGCCTCAGATAATGTGATGCCTTTGAAGGTCACCAAAGCTCTCAAACTTACAATGGCTCCACCTAGTGGCTCTTGTTACTCTTTGGAATCAAAAAAGGTCTCACTTGTAGGGAAGGTTAAAGATGCACAGGTGTCTCTCACCAGATTTCCAGACAAGAAAGTTTCAGTGATGATTTTGGTAGTAAACATCCCAACCTCATTCGAAATGTTGCTGAGTAGAAATTTCTACCGAGACTTGGGAGGTAAAAATTAGATGAATTGGTCATGTGCAACCATACCAGTGAAGGGAGACATGGAGAAATTACTTCCTGAGAAGAAGATGAGGTACACTGTATGAAATTTTGGAAGCCCAGAAGCTAACATTTTGTACCAAAATACCAGGCGGATGAATCACTTGGTGACAATTAAGGAGCAAGAAGATATTCCCATCTTGATAGGACTAGACATGCCTTCCCAAAAATATTTGGATTTTGAAGAAGCATTGAGGAGATTTGAGTTACAAGAGGGCAGCCCCAAATCACCAGATGATGCAGACCACGAGGAAGAGGAGATGGTTCTCGATGATTTTCAAGAAGATAAATCAGCTTATATGATTTTCCAAGATGAGGATTTATTCTCATTCCCATTTGGGGATGAAGATGATCTTAGTCAAGCCATCTATGGAGAGAAAAACTCAGCTTGTGATGAGCCCACGAAAGTTTTGAAAGAAATTTCTATACAAGAAATGCTTGAAGCTGCAGAAGAAACTGAAGATCCTGAGCTCAGTCTCGAGATCCTGATACAAGCCACAAATCTACAAGACAAGTGTGAAGTTGGTTTGGAAGCCTTAATTGGTGTGAAGGTTGGCCACATCAAGATAAAGCAATATGAAAAATATGATGCCACTCCAGAGCTAATGATTTATGGATGCAATAATGAAATGGAGATATTTTCATTCCCATTTGAAGATGAATCTCTTTTTGATGAAGGATCGTTAGAGTTCAGGGATTCCCAAGATGATGAGATCTCTGTGCAAGAAATATTGGACATAGTAGAAGTTTTGGAAGACCCTAAGATGATTCTTGATCTCTTCACTCATGCCATGGGCATACAAGAAAAGTATGAGGCCATGCCCAATCCCTCTGTTAGTACTCAAGCACCTCACAGTGGAGTAAAGGAAACAGATAAGTCTGAGGTTTCTCATGGAAGAGATGTCAATGAGCATAGACCTGGGAAAGAAAGTAACTCAGAAGGTTCAAGGAATTGGAAAAAAAATCAGCATTGGGGCAGTGATGAGACGCTCGATGGAGAATCAGCTATATGGATAAACATGGAAGGCAACTGGTGCTATGAGACTGATTTCAAAGAACATGAAGGCAATGGAATTTCCAAGAAAGGACTTGAGCATCAAGAAGCTCACATGGACTCACTCCTACCAAGTACACAGAAAAATTGTGAAAGCACCTGGATTTCATAAGCAGTTGAGGAGGGGAGGCTACTTTCTAGAACCCGTCAACGGCTTCGCAGAACATCATCATTCGGTGTTACCTCTTCAGGGGTAACTTTTGAGAAATGAAAAGTACTTCAGTGAAAGTGGGTTGTCCCCTGCCTTGTATCATAGGTGATTGATAGGTGTGTTTCCCTTTTTGTTGTGTGTGTTTCCCTTCTTGTTGGGTGTCGTGTGTTTCCTTTCCTTAGTTTTGTTTGTGTGTGTTTCCTTCTTCTAATCTTCCTCTCTAGAAGTTGTGCATGACTCCGCAGGGCCCAATGGATAAGGCACTGGTCAACAAATTATATGGTCTAAAATTGAGATTCTAGATTCCCATGTCATGTCTTCACTCCACTCATTCCATGTCATGTCCCCAAGCTAGAGCCAGCTGTTGTCGTGCAAATGTGCAACAGGGAAATTGACAATTTCCGAGCACGACAACTATACCCCGATGTCGAAATTTTCATGTTTTATCATTCCTAGGCACCCCAAGACAAATCCATTAGTCTGATTCCCCCCTATTTGATGTCAAATTGGTCCCCTAGGTGATTCAGGAAAGTCTACTCATTCCCCCTAGGTGATTTTAGGGAGTTCTAAAAAAAACACTATCTCATGGCAGTATAGGGAAGGGCTATCGCTGGCCTTCCCAGGACTAGATTCAACCCCCTGGAGTGGAAAAAAAGAGAAAAATAAACATGGAGGTGAATTAAATACCTTGGAACATCATGGAAATGATTTTGGAAGGTCTGGGGAAGTTCTGCAAGACTTGGAGCAGTCTGAGTAAAAAACAAGGTTCACAAGCCTAGGTGGTACACAGGCCTAAAACATCTGCTGAGCTTCAGAAGAAGATTTTGGGAGCTCTGGATGGATTTAGAAGTAAAAAAAACATCATCAAAAATAGGATTCTAATACCTACATGATGGTAAAATAATATTTTTCACAACACCTTGGTGCATATGATTGACAGGTAGTTTTTCTCAGGCACAAGTGGAGTACCAGATAAAAAATCCTCTTTTTAGGGATCATATGGCTGAATAAAGACATAAAACCCCCATAATTGGATTCAAAATGCCATTTCCAAGTCAGTATCATATAAAATTTCACCAATAAATTCCACCGGGAGCTCAAGTTATCTTCGTTCTAAGTTACCCTCTCAAACGCAGTTCAGGACTTAGTCATTTTTTCGAGAGGACACGTGTCAGCACCAGGAGCCTGGTGGGATTTCATGTCCCCAAAATCCTTGAGGTCAGGTACATCAGCCCTTGGAAAATGTTCCCAGCCCCCATGTGACCTCTGGGGCCCTCATATGACCTCCAGACTTGACAGATCAGCCCCCAGGTGCTTATTTGGAGCATGCCTTCCCTGCCGTCGGATCGGGTGCCACGTGTCAGCTCCAAGACCACCGTGGAATTTGATGTCCCTTGTGCACCTAAGGTGGGGGACATCAGACCTTGGAAAATGTTCCCAGCCCCCATAGGGAGTCTTCTGGACACCCATGTGACCTCCTTTCAGCCCCCAGGTGCATTTTTGGAGCATCCATTCCCTGTCGTTGGATCGGGCACCACATGTCACCTCCAGGACCACCGTGGAAACTGATGTCCCTTATGTACCTAAGGTGGGGGACATCAGACATGGAAAAATGTGCCCATCCCCTAGGAGGAGTCTTCTAGACACCCACGTGACCGAATTTCAGCCCCCAGGTGCATTTTTCAAGCAAATCCCCTGCCGTCGGATCGAGGACACATGGCATCACCTTGACCACCATGGAAATTGATGTCCCTCACGTCCCTAAGGTTAGGGAAATTAGGGACATAAAAATTCACCCATCCCCTCCATGTGCATGTTTTGAAATTTTAAATCTAGCACTTAGCCATTTCTTCCCCCTCATTTCTCCTTCACAACTTCATACCTTGCCATGGCTCCGTGCATGATTGTCCAGACACCCGGTCCACCATTGTTGCTCTGAACCAGCTCCTTCATGGCCACATAAACTCTCCAAACCATGAATGCATAGAAATATTTAGGCCTCAGAGAAAAATGGAGTGAAATGATGAAGAACGAAGAGAAAAATGGAGATTTTTTGCCAGATAACCGTGAAGTCACCCGATTGAAAAATCCTCATATCTTGCAAGATACAAGTCAGATCGAGATGCCATCTTTTGCAGAATTCATCATTTTTCAAGGTGATCAAGATCCAACAAACAAGAGGTCGAATGGTGCCCAAAATCATTTGCTTTAACAAAATCCTTCCTTTGTGCACCGGTTCACATTTGTCGGATTTCCCGTCATTCCGGCAATGGAAACAAGCTAAAAACTTGCACACGAGCTCCAAATGAAAAACCTATCACAATGGAGTTTTTTTCATTGTAAATGGAGACAAAAACTAGACCTGCAAATTTCGAGCTCCATTAATGGCCGCCATGACAACTCTATGCCTGAAGCCACTGCCAGGTCAAAATTTCAAAATTTATTTCCAGGTATTCTAGTGGGAAAAACTATGTGAAATTCGGAGGGTGTGATCGTAATGACAAGAAGAGTCCAAAAAAGTATGTTCCATCACAAATCAAGCACTGGAAACACACTTTCTAAAAATAGTAAGTTTTCCTATACATGCTTGCTATTTTTGGCAAGTCTTCATCAAAAGCGGCTATGGAAAGAGCAGTGTGCACTTGAAGATCTCCAAAAGGCTAGAATGATTATCTAGAGTAAAAAATAGTGGAAATGACCATTTACTAAAAATAGTAAGTCACATTCAAAGGGCAGTTTTGGCACAATGGGACATTCAAAACTTCACTGCATTTGGAGCTTTCCATCAACGAGGATCAACAGACTTCATCGGGAACGACATCTCCTCTTCTTCTTCTCTCTCTCTATTTCTCTCTCCTCTTCCCCCCAACTTTCTCTCACTTTCAAATGTTCTAATTCTTCGTTGGGGTTTGCACTTTTTGATATGCCTTTAAGTCACTTAAAAGTGACTTTAGAAACATAATGTAAATTAATTCGCCTTGCTATTATAAAAGGGACTTAAATATTTAAAGTGGAATATGACAAGTCTTAAGTCATATTAAGGTATTTGAAAGGTCATGAGGAAGATGAAGAGTCATATTCTATTCTATAAATTGTAAAGCCATTCCCATTTCAAAGGGTTGGCGATTGATCTTGTAAACTCAAGAGTGCATTGTACCTAGAGAAAGCAAAGGAGATAGCCAATTTTCTTCTACTTTCCTCCACTTCTCAATTTCTTCCATTCTCACATTATGTACAACTTTGATTTGAGCAATCAATACAAGAAGAAGGAGTTTCTAGCTTTCTTTGACTAAGGGGTTTCTTGATACTTGGTGATCATTGAATTCTATTTGGTCTTGTTGTTATTTGCAGAGTTGTTTCTTCCCATAAATGCATGTGTTGAAGTTTCTAACTAGTGTGTGTGCAGGAATCTGATTTTCTACCTGCAGCATTAGTTCTCCTACCTCTTTTCTCACTCCCTTTCCCACTTTCAGAAAAAGTCTTCCCTAGCAAGAGATTGCTAGCTTTGCCGTAGGGTCAGTGGAGTGCCCATGTTGGATCCCCGGTCGAAAGGCCACCACAGAAATCCACCTTTTCATGCATGCATATACGGTAGCTGCACCGGTTAAGTAGAGGGACTTAGATTCCCAGAGCGTTGGCAAGAAATCCACAAGTCTATATGTTGAAGAGACTATTGGTGAAAAGAAGGTTAGTGGACAAGATACTGAGCATAATTTGTGTAAAAGGAATTCTCTACAACCAAACTTGTTGATAACCATTTTTGGTGAGATGAGACTCAACAAATTTCATCTCTAACAGACTTGTTTTTCTTTGCAGTATATGTCCTTGATTTTATGGCTCGAGTTATCTTTCATGCATCTAATCAGAATTGTTTTAAAATATCACAAATCGAAAAAATGATCACATCGTACTAAAGACATGAAAAGAATCAAACATAAACTTCTAGAAATAATGGTGTATAATTTTTATTCATTTTATGCCAAAATAATATGTAGGGAACCCTAATATGCCCATAGTACAGGTGGAATTCAATATTTTTCTTGTAATTTTGGTGGGAGAGTAAATTGTAGGATAAACTTTATTTTGGAAAATAAAGAAGTGAGAAACTTCACAACAATTGGAAAACTAAATGACAGAATGAGCTTCATAACAGCTAAAATATTCCTTCTCCCAAAGGTGTGCATGAATCGAGGCCCAGATTTGCATGGTTTCACATCAATCTGCAATTTTTTAACATGAAGGAAAGCTAAAGACTCAATTAAATATTAAATACCAAATTCCTCACACCTAAGATACACTCAAATGACATAGAATATTTTATCAACAAATGATAGTAAAGTGATTTTAAATTGTTTATCTCATTATTGGATGAAGACTCTTCTTGTAATGAAATTGAAAATTCCACTAAACTATCACAGGGACAACATGTTGTGTGATTTGGAGGGATTTTAACACAAGATTGCAATAGGAACAAGAAAAAATACTTCCAGACATTCTGAAATAAAACAGACACAAATTGGCCCAAGATTAACACGGATTAATTTTAAATTGATTAGATTCGTCAGCAGGGGAAATTTTGTTTGAACAATCTTAGAGCTTGTCAATGGCTCTACACTCAGTAACCAACTTGACGTGATTGAAATCGAAAACATAAGAGATTAACAGGTTTTTCATATGGTCTCTCAGGAAGATGGGATTTCTCAAATTTTCTCTTAAAAATTCAATCTTCAACCATTTGGAAGAATATTCTCATTGCATTTATACAATTCATTCACTCACTCATCCCAAATTTTCCCTCCAAAAAGAAGAATATTCAAGGAATCCTTTGCTTATTACCAATTTGTCTTAGAATGTGATGTTTAACAAATTCGCACACACAACTGCCAGGTGGAATAATCATGAACTAATCACATTTCTCAGGCTATTAACTAATGATTGGGATGCCATGCCAGTAATATTTTGAAAAATAGTATGTTCTAATCAATCTTTATTGCTATCATGCAAGAAAGCCCCATTTTTAATAATTTTCCGGTGGATCTGTATAGCTAGGTCTGACAAGAAATCCTTATCACTCTCGACGAAACACCTTTTTCATCCTTTGCACCTGCAACCTCCATTATTTCATCCTTTTCCCATTCTTTCCTCTATAACTCTGCTCTGTATCCAGCTTCACTTGTAATTCATATTTGTTTCAAGTGCTTGATCAATTCCAATTTTGGAATATCAACCTTTACAATCCTTAGACTCATAAATTAAGCTCTAAGTCCATTCTATTGCACTTTTCAAACAAAAACGAGAAGGAATTTCATCAAAAAACAATGCGTATTCACATCTCATGGAGTTTTAGAGAAAAAATGATGACAAAATGAGATGTAATCACATCAACCGTCAATTTTCCCCTTTCTCAACTTTAGCTTAGATCCTTCTACTTGTTTCCTTAGTGAAACTTAAAAAGTGAGCTACAGAGGTAACTTTCCAAACAAGAGCGGGTCTTTCACGTGCCCTGGGCCCAAGAAAAATGCCTTTTGGCCTTTGAAAAGTCTCAGTATAAAAAGAGCCAACTGAAGCCTCCACCTATCTCACTAGCAAACTTTTGATATGGTGCCCAAAAATGGAGACCTCAAATAAGCACATGCTCATAGTGTGTCTCAGTCTGGTAGAGTTGTTAAAAACATTTAAGGACCAATGGAAGGTGCCATGTGTCCAGGTTCTAAGAAATTTTCTTCGGTCGTTGAAAATTCTAAGCAAGGGAAGAGTGAGCAGAAAATTACACATGTCTCCATGGTGCTCTTTCAAAAATAAAATTCAAGAGCAGGTCCCCAAATAGGCGCAAGCCCTCCACATGTCCCAGGCCTTATAATTTTATTTGAAAAGAGTAAATATAGAGAGGACCTATGTCGTCAACATGTGTCTCCTTGGCGTAGCTTTGAGATGGTGCCCAAAAGTGGAGACCCTGAAAAATCACGGGATCACCATGTGTCTCCTTGGTGCAACTGCTAAGGTAGGACCTAGAGGCAGATCATTAAATGAGCATCAACCCTCCACATGTCCATGGTCTTACAAATCTACATTGGCTGCATGAAAAATGTCTAAGTCTAGGAAGGGCCAGTGGAAACCTCCATGTGTCTCCCTGGCACAACTCCAAAGGTCAAACCAAGAGGAAAATTTCTAGATGAGCATAAGCCCTATATGTGGACAAGACTTGAGTTTAGTTGAGATATAAATTGATGGGGAAAACACACCCGTCAAATTGTAAAATGCAGGTAAATCACCATTTGCACCGGGAAATGAATCTTTCTTTAAGGAAAGAGATAAGTTTGGAAATGATATAAGGCCCAAATGTAGATCCATGACCATGGAGAAGGATCTTTTCTGTCCAACATACTAATGGAAAAAACTTTTAACAAATGCCATGTTGGCAAATAGAAAATATTGTTTAATCCTTTAAGAATTTTTAGAGAAAATGGGGCAAGATCAAATTGAGCACCAAGATTGGTTCCGATTCAGGGATCAACTCCCAACGAGTGCCATAAGAGAAAATAGCAGACCAAGTGTGAAAAATAAACCTTTGGGCAATAGATTCGTGAGAAAACCTTCCAGGAATAAACTGAGAAACTAGCAAAAATGACCGCCAAGGGCCAGGGTGAACGAAAATAGAAAAACACGAAAGTAAAACAAAACCATAAGACTATACACTATAAAATTGTGAGAAGCTTGATTCAGAGAAAAAACTAAAGGAAAATATTCAATTGCCTTCAATTCTTGATATGACCATGCTAAACAATTATGATAGGTCTTTAAGAACTGGTCATATCATTATTTCTCTACTCCATCCAAGTTTCTATCTGACCACATTTTTTCAGGCTTATCCTTTGTGCATGTGTCAATTTTTTCAACATATCTCAAAATTGTATTAAACATCAAAGTCCTAGTAAAAACAATCTGCTCAGGATATCTATGTTGATCAATTTCATACTCCTTAAGAGCAACATAGCTTGCAGAGTTATCAACATCAGTGTCTATGTGCAATACTTCATAAGAAGGATTTTCGGGGTCCTTAATGAGATATAACATTTTATTTTCACCAAGTAATTTCACAATGATGCCCTCAATTAGCATGGTTGCATAAGACATGTCCATTTGCACACTTCCACCCACACTAGCATCCCATTTTCTTGATAAGAGTGTTCCCCATTTGGCAAGGAAATCAACAATAACAACATCTATCTTTAAGTTCTTTCCTGGGTAGGTTACAAGTTGCACTATCAAACCCTTGACACATCCAACCACTAGAACCTTTCTGGAATCCATGGCAGTGCACTTCTCATAAGTTTTTGTTACTTTGAGATCCAACTCATTCATTACCTCAATAGGTGTAACATTTCATGATTCTCCAGAATCAAACATACCGTCGTGTAATAGCTTATCCTTAATAATAAAAGTACTTAAAATGAATCTACCTTCAGATAAGACTCAACTAACGATGTTCCCAAATATACTTCAAGTGGCTGACCTAGTTCATCCAGCACCTGGAGTTTTTCTAACTCTACAATGGTAGGAGGAGCCTCTAAATTGTTTACTTTTTTACCCCGGGTGACCTTTTCTTCTTTAAATCCCAAATATTCAAATGATTTTCTCCTATGCTCATGTATTCTAAGCAATTCAACAATTGGAATAGAAATATTGATCTGACTGAAGACTTGGGCAATGTCAAACGGAACATATTTAAGTAATGCAATGTTAGAAGGTAGGATTACAAATTCATCTGATGACACATGATTTCTCATAGTCTGAGCATGGGGAGGAACACAAGTTTTATTTGGGGTGAAAAATCCTTTACTAGATACATATTTTTTAGGGGTTTCCTTAGAGATAATGGTAAGCATTGGAATTTTTGGTTTGGCCTGAGGCCCTGCCCCTTTGAGAACTTTGCTCCTGATATTATACTCTTTTTCATGGCCAACTACTGCATTCATTAACAACTGTTTGTCCTCTTCTAAAGGAATTCCTCCATAATTTTCAATCATTAATGACCTTAAGTATTTAAAATCATTATTAGGAAATTCAAAATCTTGAACCATATAAATTTTAGAAGTGTGAGTGGGAGGAAGAGATAATACCCAATGAATGCAATCCCATAAATCTTTAACAGTTATGACACTCATCAGCTCAATTGAGGTTGCTCCTTGTTGTGAACTTGTAGAGGAATCCATCATGCGTGCATCATCATCTATCTCATCTTCATTAGTTTCTCCCTCAACTCCCCTTTCAACAACACATGGTGAATGTGGAAAGAAATAGTTATCACACCACTCAATTTCATGAGCTTCATCAACAACAGCAACTCTAACATCTAAAGTATTAGGCACCAATTTGTTTTCCCTGGGTTACGGTTGTATGTTCCTTGATCCTACAAGTCCTTTTCCTCTGTCATCATATCTCTAATCACCCCTAGGATGATTTTCAAATCATTCTTGACCTTGTGATTTATTCTGACCTTGGGAACTTTGTCCAATCCCCTTCTCTACCCTATCTAGTTTATAGAATGTTTCCTTGACAACCTCCTCCAGATCCACAACTTTCCTTGACTGAGGCTTATCTGGATTGATTAGCTTGATGCCTTCTCTCTTATGAGTCTTACGAAATACTTTGATATTGTTTTCAATATTCAAAGTCATGGTGAAGGCCTACCTCAATGATGTTGGGTTCCTATCCCTCAAATAATAGGTAGCCTTCTTATCAAAAGCATTAGAGTATTTTATTAAACAAGAAACATCACTTGGCCTCAGGATTATAGGTAGCCTATTCAAGGTCTTATTGAACCTTTTATTGAATTCATGAATAGACTCATTATGATTCTTTTTAATATTTTAAAATTATGAAAAAAGAAACCTAGGGTCTATTTTATCTCCATATTGCAATCTATAAGAATTCTTCATCTCTGTCCATAAATCAATGGAGTTTTCTGGAAAATATTTTTAACAGTCGCTTGCATCCTCCTATACAGTATGAATAAAGAAATTTATGTACACATCCTAGAATTCAATCTCAAATTCTTCCATAATATTTAGAAAAAGCTTTAAGTGTTGATCACCAATAATGGCATTATTTCCTTGAAATTTAGGCAATCTATTTCTAACATCTTGGGGCACAACATTTGGATATCCATCCATAACTCTGAAATCGATAAGACCAAACGTTTTCACAACAAACAAAGGTCTAGGTGGGGGTTGGGCCATATTTTGGGGAGGATATCTATAGGAGAAAAAAATGATGGGGAGTGAGGGGTCTTTGGGGCACATGAATGCAATTCTAAAAATGAATGTTCTCTAAAAACTTTATTTCTTAGAAGATCCTATCAGCTTTGGAGAACATAGGGACAAAATGAGACACAAATTTTTCAAATACAATAGAAGGCCGCTATCCAAATGGAGAATTCATATCTATAAAAATACTACCTGATCCAGAAGAACTTAAGGAAGTATGGGAGTCTTCAATGATAGGCTGATCAATTTCCACAATTGATAACTCCTTTTTTTTATTTTTGATCTCCAAGAACTTTCAAGATTCTTCTTCTTTCAGAATTTGTCTTTCCCAATTCTTGAAACAACCTTTTAGCAAGTTATTCAATGAAGAGAGATCTTCTTCCTTCCAGCTTTGCAAATATTAGTGATAAATTTCAATTAACAGAAGTTAAGACACTGGAATTTATCAAAATTTAATTCAAAATTGAGTCACCACTAAGGCTTTTCACCTTAGTTGTGCAAATGCACTAAAATTGGCCTGTCAAATGTCTATTAACACTAAATTCATGCAAAGCTTCACAAATCTGACCTTCCTTTACCCATATTTAACATTGATGATGTAAACTTAGTGTAAAAACCAATAGAAAATGGAAATGTTGCACGCAGAACTTGTAACTTATCTTGATTCTTACAAATTTGGACACAGGATGACGTTTCAACAACGTATTTGCACTTTAAGTATGTAAGAAGAATTACCAAGCCCAAATATAAGATTTCCTTTGAAGATCCCTGATAATGACGCCAATCTGGTGTTGTTGCCACACAAATAGGTTTTGAAGCTCAAATAATCCTCGGTAATGCTAATAAGTCCCTGACAATGGTGCCAATCTGGTGTTGTTTCTACACAAATAAATCTTAGAGCTTAAATAATCCCTAGAAATGTAAATCAAATCCCTGGACACTACATCAATCTGGTTTTGGTATCTAAATTGATTCTCCCATGGAAGTCGAGAAGCATCACAGATGTAGCAAGACACTGAGAGACAAACATATCAGATTATGAGTCATTTTTTAGCTAGGGAGGTGATTCATCTGACTCTTTGTCACTCATGCATTAGAGAAATGATAGCAACTTCCTTAAGGATTTGATAGAATCATCACTTCTTAAGGCCGTGCATTTTAACCAGGGTGAGAGAACCCATTTTGAAACCTCTATCGGTGAAGGAGAATGAAGATATCCTTCTTTGCATGAATTTGAAAGGAGAACCTGAGAAAATATGATCAATGCACCACAATTTAACTCTCATGAGTTATCACTTCTAAAGAATGGTAATATTTTCTAAACGGAGTTAAGGTTACTAAAGACATTATGGAATCCTGATTGCTTCTACATATTTTGGTAGCAGAATTTATTCATTTGTGGAAATACTGTGCAAACAGGGGTAGTTCAGGTGGGATTCATTTTTTTTGAATAATTTTGGTGGGAGATTAAGAAGGATAAACTTGATTTTTCCAGATCTTTGAGAAACTTCACAAAAATTGGAAAACTAAATAACATAATGCTTTAGAACAACTAAAATATTCCTTCTACCAGAAGGTGTGCTTCAATGGAGGCCAAGATTTTTATGGTTTCACACAATATCCAAGAATTTAACAAGAATTCTAGAGCTGAAGACTCAATTAAACATTAAATACCCCTGGTTCCTCATGCCTAAGATACACTCAAAGGATTACAGACAATATTTATTAACAAATAACACTAAAGTGATTTTAAATTGTTTATCTCATTACACATTACAAGATATTCTTGTAAAGAAGTTGCAAATGCCACTAAACTATCATAGCAACAAGATCCTGTGTGATTTGGAGGGATTTTAACACAAGATTGCAATAGGAACAAGAAAAACTACTTGTAGACATTTTGAAATAAATCAAACACAAATTGGCCCAAGATTAACATAGATGAATTCGAAATTGATTAGATTCATCAGCAAGGGAAAGTTTATTTGAATAGTCTTAGAGATTATTAATGGATGTACACTTCTAACCAACTTGACATGATCAAATCTAAAACATAAGAGATTAAGAGTTTTCTCATGTGGTCTCTCAGGAAGATAGGATTTCTAAAATTTTCTCTTAAAAACTCAACTCCCGATCATTTCTAAGAGTATTCTCATTGCATTTATACAATTCACTCACACACTCATCACAAAATTTCCTCCCAAAAAGAAGAATATTAGAGGAATCCTTTACTTGTTACCAATTTATTTCATAAATGGAATTTTAACAAATTTACACTTGTAGCTGCCAGGTGGAAAAATAACGAAGTGGTCACATTTCTCAAACCATCAACTATTGACTAAGATGCCATGCCACAACATTTTGATAGTTCTGTTGGTGCTCAATTTGATCTCATCTTGTTTGTCCTTGAAATTATTCAGTTTGTGGGCTATGTCATATTTTCTATCTCCCTGTGTTGATGCATGAAAGTTGTTTCCTTCATTTTGTTGCCATGATCAGTATTTTCCTTTGGTTGAGGATCACTTAAAGTATAAAATTTGTTTTCCATTCCTCATTCCATGTGAAATAATTTGTATCTTGGGTGTAAATTTGGTTATTTTCCCTTCCTTCCATTTTTCCAAAGTCACGTTTTGTTTTCCCTGTCAATTTTTGTCCCAATACCTATGGAAAAGTGGTCTTTTCTGATTGGATTTGGCTCAGTGGATCACATTTGGGCTTTATATCATCTCTAAATTATCTGTCCTTAAAGAAAGATTCATTTCAGGGCGTAAATGGTGATTTCCCTGCATTTTATGATTTCAAAGGTGTATTTTCCCCGTCAAATTTATATCTCAACATTTGTGGAAACGTGGCCCTGTCTTATTGGATGTAGCTCGGTGGGGCACTTTGAAACTCTAAGGCCTGATTCAACTCAAGTTTTGTCCACCTAGAGGGCCTACGCTCATCTGAAAAGTTGCCTCTTGGTTTGACCTTTAGAGTTGTGCCAGGGAGACATGTGGAGGTTTTTGCTACCTTGCCCAGACTTAGACATTTATTTCATGCAGCCGGTGCATCTTTGTCAAACCATAGACATGTGGAAGGCCAATGCTCATTTGAGTATCTACCTCTAGGTCCTACCTTAGCAGTTGCGCTAAGGAGACATGTGTTGAGCCTGTGCTTGTTTGGGGTCTCCATTTTTTGGGACAATCTCAAAGTTGTGCAAAGGAGACACGTGGAGGATTCCGTTGGCTCCTCTTTATATTTAAACTTTTCAAGAAAATTTCTAAGGCCGGGGACATGTGGAGGGCCCACACCTATTTGGGGACATGCACCTAAATTTTATTGTTAAAAGAGCACCATGGGGAGACATGGAAGTTTCCACCCACTCTGGCATTGCTTGGACTTTTCAACAACCAAGGAAAACTATCTCAGACCCTAGACACATGGCGCCTTCCACTGGTCCTTAAATTTTTTAAACAACTCTATCATAATGAGACATGTGGTGAGCCTACCCTTGTTTGGGGTCTTCACTTTTGGGCACCATACCAAAGGTGTGCTAAGGAGACACGTAGAGGCTTCCACTGGCTCCTTTTATACTGAGACTTTTCAAAGGGAAAAGGTGTTTTTCTTGGGCCCATGGCACATGGAAGGCCTGTGCTTGTTTTTAAACTCACCTCTGTACCTCACCTTTGTAGTTGTACCAAAGAAACATGTGGACGACTCTAATCTAAAGTTGAGAAGGGGAATAATCAACGGTTGTTATGCATTCCATCTATTTTTCTGCCATTTTTTCTCCAAGACTCCTACAGATGTAAAGACGCATTGTTTTTCATTATTTTTTGATGAAATTCCTTTTTGTTTTTGTCTGTAAATTGCCATTGAATGGATTTAGAACTTAATTTGTGAGTCTAAGGATTGTTAAGGGTGATATTTTGAAGTTCGAATTTATCGAGCACTTGTAAAAAGGAGAATTACTAGGGAAGCTGGATGCAGAGTAGAGTTACAGAGGAAAGAATGGGAAAAGGATGAAATGATGGAGGTTGTAGGTACAAAGGATGAAAAAGGTGTTGCCTCAAGGGTGAAAAGGATTTCCGATCAGATCCAGCTATAAAGGGCCACAGGAAAATGATTTAAACAAGGATTTATCACATGAAAGAATAAGAATGATTAGAAGAAATGTCAAAAAGTTGTGGCATGAAATCCTATTCATTAGTCAAGGGTCTAAGAAATGTGATCAAATCATAATTTGTCCACCTGCCAGTTTTCAGGTATGAATTTGTTAAACGTCACTTTCTGAGGAAAATTGCTAACAAGCAAAGGTTCCTGAAATATTATTCTATTTACAGGGAAATTTTTGGATGAGTGAGTGATTGAAATGTATAAATGAAATGAGAATACTCTTCCAAAGGGTCAGGGTTTAATTTTTATGAGAAAATTTGAGAAAGCCCATCTTCTTGAGAGACCAATCTGAGAAACCTATTAATTTCCTATGTTTTAGATTTCAGTCACATCAAGTTGGTTGCGAGTGTACAACCATTGAAAATATCTGAGACTATTCGAAGAAACTCTTCCTTGCTAATGAATTTAATCAACTTTGAATTAATCTGTGTCAATCTTAGACAAATTTGTGTTTGCTTTATTTCAAAATGTTTGCAAATAGATTTTCTTTTTCCCATTGTAATCATGTGTTAAATTCCCTCTAAATCGTATAGGATCTCATCCCTATGACAATTTAGTGGCATTTGTAATTTTATTTTGAGAAGATCATTCACCCTGTGATGTGATAAACGATTTAAAATCACTTTTTTGTCATTTTTTGATAAATATTGTTTGTAATCCTTTGAGTGTATCTTAGGCATGAGGAACCAGGGGTCTTTAATGTTTAATTAAATTTTTATCTTGAGCCTTTGTGTTAAATTCTTGGAGATTGTGTGAAACTATGTAAATCCGGGCCTCCATTGATGCACACCTTCTAGTTGAAGGAATATTTTAGCTATTTTAAAGCATTATGTCATTTTTTTTTCCAAATATTGTGAAGGTTCTCGAAGATCTGGCATAATCAATTTTATCCTTTTTAATCTCCCATCAAAATTATTCCAAACAATGAATCCTACATGAACTAGTATGTATATCCCTGTATGTCCAAAAATGTGTAAATCCTACTGCCAAAATATGCAGAAGCAATCAAGATTCCATAATGTCTCTTGTAACCTTAGCCCTGTTTAGAAAATATCACCATTCTTTATAAGTGACAACTCATGAGAGTTAAATTGTGGTGCATTGATCATATTTTCTCAGGGTATTTTTTAAAATTTGTGCAAATAAGGATATCATCAATTTCCTTCACCGACAGAGGTTATAAAATGGGTCCCCTCACCCTTGTTGAAAGGCATTGCCTAAATTAGTGAGGATAGATCAAATCCTTAATGAAGGTTCTATCCATTTTTCCGATGCCTGAGTGCCAAAGAGTCAAACATATCCCCTCCCCGGCTACAAAATGACTCATAATAAGATATGCATTTATCTCAATGTATTGCTAAATCTGTGATGCTACTCAGTTTCCCAGGAAGAATCAATTTGGATACCAACACCAGAATGGTGCCGTTGCAGGGGAACTGATTTGTGTTACTTGAGATTATTTGAGCTCCAAGATTTATTTGTGCCGTAACAACACCTGACTGGCACCATTTCCAGGAACTGATTTACATTGCTAGGGATTGATTGAGCTTTGAAATTTATTTGTGTGGCAACAACACCTAATTGATGCAATTTCCGGGGAACTAATTTGCATTATCAGGGATTATTTGAGCTCTGAGATTTATTTTTGTGGCAACAATAATAGAATGGTGTCATTTCCAGGTACATGAAGTTGTGTGCAAAGTTTAAACACCATTAGCAATGCATATAGACCCTGGTAAATTCCTCTTACAAATTTTAAAGTATGAATACGTTGTTAAAAAGTCATCTTGTGTCTTGATTTGTAAGAATTGAGAAAAGTTACAATTTCTGCATGCAATGTATCTAGTTTCTATTTTTTTTACACTAATTTTACATCAACAATATTAAATACGGGTAAAGGAAGGTCCGATCTATGAAGCTTTGCATGAATTTAGTATTGACAGACATTTGACAGAACAATTTTAGTGCATTTGCACAACTAAGGTGAAAATCCTTAATGGGGACTCTGTGTTGAATTAATTTTATATAAATGCCACTGTCTTAACGTCTGTTAATTGAAAATTTAATACTCATCTATGTAAATATGGAAGGAAGAAGATATTTATTTGTTAAAGACCCTGATAGAATGTTGTTTTTAGAGCTAGGAAAGACAAATTCTGAAAGAAGAAGAATCTGGAAAGTTGTTGGAGATCTGAAATCAAGAAAAAAGTTATCAATTATGGAAACTGATCAACCTATCATTGAATATTTCCATACTTCCTTAAGTGCTTCTGAATGAGGTAGTATCTTTGTAAATCAGAATTATCCAACTGGAGAGGGTCCTTCAATTATATTTGAAAAAAATTCATCTCATTTTATCCCTGTGTTCTCCAAATTTGATAGGATCTTCCAAGAAATAGATTATTTAGATAACATTCATTCTGAGAATTACATTCATGTGCCCCATAGACCCCTCACTCCCTATCATTATGTTTCTCCTATAAAATCACCTCCCCAAAATAGTACAACCCAGCCCCCACCTAGACCTCCATTTGTTGTGAACACTTTTCGTCCTATATATTTTAGAGGTATGGTTGGGTATCCAAATGTTGTGCCCCAAGATGTTAGAAATAGATTTCCTAAATTTCAAGGAAATAATGCTATTACTGGTGATCAGCACCTAAATATTTTTTTCAATATGATGGAAGACTTTGATATTGAATTTTAGGATGTGTACATAATTTTTTTTATTCACACTCTAGAGGAGGATGCCTGGGACTGGTATAAATATTTACCAGACAATTCCATTGATTCATGGATAGAAATGAAGAATGCTTTTAGATTGCAATATGGAGATAAAATAGAACCTAGGTTTCTTTTATAAGATTTTAAAAATATAAAAAATAATCCTAATGAATCTATTCATGACTTCAATACAAGGTTCAATAAGACCCTAAATAGGTTGCCTATGATCTTGAGGCCAAGTGATGTTTCTTGTCTAATAAAATACTATGATGCTTTTGATAAGAAGGTTACCTATTATTTGAGGGATAAGAACTCAACAACATTGAGATGGGCATTCACCATGGCTTTGTAGATTGAAAATAACATCAAGGCAATTGGTAAACCTCCTAAGAGAGAATTCATCAAGATTATCAATCCAAACAAGCCTCAATCAAGTAAGTCTATGGATCTAGAAGAGGTTGTAAAAACATTGGTTGGAGTTGTTAAGGAAATATCCTATAAACTAGATAAAGAAGAGAAGGGAATGGGACAAGGTTCCCAAGGTCATCATAAAGCACAAGGTCAATAAATATTTACAAATCATCCTAGGGGTGATCAGAGATTTGATGATAGAGGAAAATAACTTGTGGGATCATGGAATAGACAGCCCCAAGCCCGTGAGAATAGAATTGTGCCTGATCCTTTGACTACCAGAGTTATTGTTGTGGAAAAATCCAATGAAATTGAATAGTTTGACATATGTTTCTTGTCACATGCCCCATGTGATGAAGATAAATAATTTGAGGAAGCTGATGATGACACTAATGATGATGTGTGCATGGTGGGGTTCTCTACAAGCTCAGAACAAGGAGCAACTTTGAATGAATTAATCAGTGCCAGAACTACTGCAGATTTCTTGGGTTGCATCCACCAGGTATTAGCCCTTACACCAAAGTACTGGAAGAATTGTGTGAGCCACCTGAAGTATATTTGGGAACATCCTTAGTTGAGTCCTAACTTAATGTAGATCCATTTTTCACTACTCTGATTTTTAGGGACATGCTAGTACACAACTGTATGTTTGATTTTGGAACATCATGCAATGTTATGCCTTTTGAGTTCATGAATGAATTAGATATAAAAGTGAAAACATCTTATGGGAAGTGCACTACCATGGATTCAAGAGAGGTGCCAATAGTTGGATGTGTCAAGGGTTTGATAGTGAAACTTGTAGCCTACCCAGGAAAGAACTTAAAAGTAGATTTTGTTATTGTTGATTGCCTTGCCAAATGGGGAATGTTATTATCAAGAAAATGGGTTGCTAGTGTGGGTGGTAGTGTGCAAATGGATATGTATTTCTCCACTATACCTATTGAGGGAAGCCTTATAATATTGTATGGTGAAAAGAAGATGCTACATCTCATTGAAGATCCCAATAAAGCTTCCTATGAAGTGTTATGCATTGACACTGATGTACATAAATTTGTTGGATTTTCTTATGGTGAAGAGCACAAAATTGATCAATGCAAGTCTCTTAATCAAGTAGGTTCTCCTTGGACTTTTTTTTTTAATGGGGCTTGCTCTAAATTTGGAAATGGTGCTAGTATTATTGTGATATCTCCACGCTAGGAAGAGTTTGTTTTCTATTTTAAAATCAACTTTGAGTTCACTAACAATATTGCTGAATATGAAGCACTCCTCTTGGGTCTAAGAATTTCTTGGAAATATGGTATTAGAGACATCATTGTTAAAGGAGATTCAGAGCTAATTGTGAAGCAGGGTATAAACATGTATGCAACAAAAAATTAGAAAATGAAGTAGTATAAGCATGTAGTCTTAGATTTCATTGAAATGTTTGACTCCTTCAACATAATACATCACGATAGGAAGTAGAATACTTTAGTAGATAAATTGGCCATATTGGGGTCCAGATTTGAAAATTATACTGTATCCCCTATTGTGATTATAATATTGAGGTATTTCCTAGGCCATATGTTCCTAACAATGTTAAACATTGGAAAGTGTTCAAAGATGATGCCCAGGTGCAAAGGTTTTTATAGAACCAAAGAGAATTTTTTGATCAACGTATAGATTGGGAGCCAATGGTTTGTGTGACTGATGGAAAGGAGACTTTATTTGGCAAAGACATCATTCAGTTGAAGACTAATACTATCCCCAAAGGTTTGGTAGCACTTGAACCAAACTTTTATAATGTTGATTGTATTGTCAAAAGACAAATGTCATCCTCGACGGATATTGAAGAGCATGACCTAGGCACAAAGGATAAACCACGTAAGATTTGGCTAGGTGGCAATCTGAGAAAGGAAGAAAAGAAGTTGTATGTCCAATTGTTGAAGAAATACCAGGACTTCTTAACACGGTCTTATTCCGAACTAAAATCATATAGAGAGGATCTTTTCTAGCGTGAAACTCTCTTGGAAGCTTCTTCCAAGCCATTTACGCAAAAACAGAGGTCGGTCGATCCAATCCTTTCCCTGAATATGTAAGAATAATTGAAAATTTTGAGGGATGGAAGATTCATACAGCCCACAAGGTACTCATCATGGGTTGTAAAATTAGTACCTGTTACAAAGAAGAATTGAGAGATAAGGTTGTGTGTGGAATTTAGAAACTTGAATAGAGCATCAATGAAGGATAACTACCCTTTGCCAAATATGGACAATATGTTACAATTGGTTACTAGTTCAGAGTTTTTATACACCTTGACTAGGTTTTCTGGATATAACCAGGTAGGTGTGAAGGAATCAAAGTGAATCAAGAATGCCTTTACCACTCCTTGGGGAACATATGTATATGTCAGAATGCCTTTTGGTCTAATGAATGTTGGATCCAATTTTCAAAGAGTAATGGATGTAGCTTTCTCTAGCTATATTAATGATTTCATTGTTGCATATCTAGATGATCTGACTGTTTTTTCCAAAAAATGGGTGACCACCTGCAACACTTGAAAAAATGTTTGTAAGATTCTGGGATTATGATATTTCAATAAATCCCAAGAAGTGTCATTTTGGAGTTTAGAAAGAAAATCTGTTTGGACACATTGTGTCAAAGGAAGGGGTCATGATTGATCCCAAAATGGTAGAAGCGATTAGAAAAGTTCCTATTCCAAGAACCAATAATGGAATTCAATATTGTTTTGGGCAGATTAATTTTATTCAGAGATTTATCTCCAACTTTGCTGAACTAACTATCCCTATCACTAGCATGCTGAAGAAAGACCAAAGCATCAAATGGGAAGAAACAACTATTCAAGCTTTTGCTAGGATCAAAGAAGCATTAAAAAATGCCCCCATTTTAATATCTCCAGATTATAAGAAGGATTTCCAAAAGTTTTCTTTTTCTTTAGGAATTACTATTGCATTTATGTTGTTGTAGAAGGATGATGAGGGAGCTGAAAGACCAATTGCCTTTTTCAATAAGGCATAACAAGGAATTGAGCTAAAGTATACTATCGTGGAGAAGTAGAAAATTTCTTTGGTAATAGAAACAAAGGTCTTTAGACAATATATTCTGAGTTTTAAATTCATTGCTTAAGTTCCACACACCATGGTGAAATATATCCTATTAGAAATGGAGGTTTTAAGCAAGAGATGTCGATCGGTAAACAAATTACAAGAGTATGATATGGATATCCAAATAAAAAAATTAGTCAGAGGTTTGGGCCTGGAAAAATTGATGGTAGAGAGCAATCTACATAGAATTGAGGTAAATGAAGTTGAAGAAGTAAGGATGAATGTCCTTGAAAAACTAATAAATTATAAATGGTACAAGGACATCATTTTTTATCTCAAACATTTACAGTTCCCTAAACATTTGAGCAAGAATAAAAAAAGATCACGTAAGTTAGCTTCCTAAAAATATGTCATTATTGATTTTGGGTTAGCTTAGAAGAACCCTGAGGTAGTTATGTTAAGATGCATTGCTAAAAACAAATTGCCTAAGATAATTGATGATCTCCATAGAGAATTTTTTGGGGGGCATTGTTTTGGAAGAGTCACGACTCATAAGATCTTAAGGGTTGGTTATTGGTGGCCAAATATTTTCAAGGATACAAATTTATTGGTAAGAAAATGTGAAAGTTTCCAATGCTTTTCTGGTAGACTAAAAGCTTCAGGCTACCTTCCTTTGTAGTTTATATAAGTTAAATCCTGATTTAGGCAATGGGGAATGGATTTCATTGGGGAAATTTCTAATCCTTCAAGTGTAGGAAATAAGTGGATACTAGTGGCCACAGATTAATTCACCAAGTGGGTGGAGGTAATCCCCACCAAGAAAGTAACTCGCCAAATTAGCATGGATTTTTTTTTGAATCATATCATTTGTAGGTTTTGATTGCCTGCCAAAATAGTTGTTGATAATGCCATGAGCTTCCAGGATAAACCTTTGAAGGCCATGTGCCATGAATATGGGATCAATTTGACATATTCTTCTAATTATAATCCCCAAGGAAATGGACAAGAAAAGTCCAAAAATTAAAATATGTTGAAGATAATTAGAAGAACTTTGGAGTTGAACAAAAGGAAGTGGAGTGAGCAGTTGAAGTTTTTTGTTTGGGCTGATTGAATCACTATTAAACGAGCTACTAGAAAAATCCCATTTGAGTTGGTGTATGGAACTCAAGCCTTGCTTCCCCTGCATATGGAATTATATTCATTTAAATTTCTTCAACAACTAGAAGATCAAGTGGTTAGTCCCTATGATTCTTGCATCAATTAGATTGTTGAGTTAGATGAAGAAAGAAGGGAATTCCATCAAAGACATGTAAAATTCAGAGAGAAATTAAAGAAGTTGTTTGATAAGAAGGTGACTCCAAGATCCTTCAGTGTGGGATATCTTGTGCTATTATGGGATAGCAGGCATGAGGATAAGGGAAAACATGGAAAGTGTGATGCATTATGGATGGGCCCTTATTTAGTTGACATTCGAATTGGTGAACATACCATCTTCTTAAAAGACTTAGATGGGAAATTTCTTGAGTTTCTTATTAATGACATGCATTTGAAACATTTCCTTGATTGATTTCTCAGAATCAAGGTATACACCATTGTACATTGTATAGTATTTTGTTTTCTTTCTGCTTTCATGCTTTTCTATTTTGCTTCACCCTGGTCCTTGGTGGCCGTTTTTTTGGTTTCTCGGTTTATCCTTGTGGGAGTTGGTTATTATTGTTCTACTCTGTAATATTTTTTTTACTCCATTTCCCAATGGTTTATTTTTGGCACTTAGTATACTATTTGTTCTTGTGGCACTCACAGGGAGTGCCCATCCCTGAGTTAGATCTGATGTTGGTGCTCAATTTGATCTCTCCCTAATTGTCCTTGAAATTCTTCAGTTTGTGGGATCTGTCATATTTTCTTTCTCCCCATGTTGATGCATGAAAGATTTGTCCTTAATTTGGTTGCCATGATCAGTCTTTTCCTTTAGTCAAGGATCACTTAAAGTCGAGAATTTTTTTCCATCCCTCTGTTCATGTGAAAGAATTTGTAACTTTGGTGTAAATTCAGGTTTTTTCCATTCCTTCCATTTTTCCACAGTCACATTTTGTTTTCCCTGTCAAATTTTATCCCAATACCTATTTAAAATGGTCCTTTCTGACATGTGGAGGGCTCGTGCTTGTTTGGGGACTTTCCCCTAAATTTAATTGTTGTAAGCAAACCATGGGGACACGTTGAAGTTTCCACTCACTCTTCCCTTGCTTGGACTTTTCAATGGCCAAGGAAAACTATCTCGGACCCTAGACACATGGTGCCTTCTGCTAGTCCTTAAACTTTTTCAAAAAAATCTACCAGACTGAGACACATGGTGAGCCCGCGCTTGTTTGGGGTCTCCTCTTCTGGGCACCATACCAAAGGTGTGCCAAGGAGACACGTGGAGGTTTCCCCTAGCTCCTTTTATACTAAGACTTTTCAAAGTCAAAAGACATTTTTCTTTGGCCCAAGGCACATGGAAGGCCTGCTTTTGTTTCAAAACTTGCCTCTATACCTCACCTTTACAGTTGCACTAAGGAAATAGGTGGACGGATCTAATCTAAAGTTGAGAAGGGGTAGAATTAATGTTTGTTGTGCATTGCATCTGATTTTACCACCATTTTTTCTCTAAATATCCTGGAGATGCAAATACGCATTGTTTTTCATCATATTTTGATGAAATTCCTTTTTATTTTTGTCTACAAAGTGCAATAGAATAGACTTAGAGCTTAATTTGTGAGTCTAAGGATTGTAAAGGTTGATATTTCAAAATTGGAATTGCTCTGGTACTTGCGAAAATGTGAATTATAAAAGAATCTAGATACAGAGAAAATTTGTAAAGGAAATAATGGGAAAAGAATGAAATGATGGAGGTTGCAGGCACAAAGGATGAAAAAGGTGTTGCCTCGAGAGTTAAAAGGTGTCTAAGCAAGGGTACAGTGAGAGGAAACTTTCATGTGTCTCCATGGCATTGTTTCAAAAATAAAATTTAAGGGGAGGTCCCAAATAGGCGCGCGCCCTCCATGTGTCCTAGGCCTTATAGAGTTACTTGAAAAGTTTAATTATAGAGAGGATCCGGTGGAAGCCTCCATGTGTCTCCTTGGCGCAACTTTGATATGGTTCCTAAAAGAAGAGACCCTAAACAACCACATGCTCATAATGTGTCTCCCTGACACAACTGCTAAGCTAGGACCTAGATACGGATCCTCAGATGAGCACCGACCCTCTACATGTCCATGGTTTAACAAAGATACATTGGCCGCATGAAAAAATGTCTAAGTCTGAGAAGGGCTACTGAAAACCTCCACGTGTCTCCCTGGTGATACTCCAAAGGTCAAACCAAGATATGAACTTTTAGATAGTGCAGACCCTCTACATGGAAAACACTTCAGTTGAGTTGAGATATAAATTGATGGGGAAAAAACACCCATCCAACCGTAAAATGTAGGGAAATCACCATTTATGCCCAGAAATGAATCTTTCTTTAAGGACAGAGAATTTGGAAATGATATAAGGCCCAAATGTGATCTAGGACCATAGAGAAAGTTCTTTCAACAACATACAAATGAAGAAAACTTTTCACACATCCATTCAGGGAAATATAAAATACAACAGATCCCGTATATTGAAGAATTTTTAGAGCAAACGGGGCGAGATCAAATTGAGTACCAACAAGATGAATCACACTCAAACCCCTTTGATAAAATTTTCCCCCTAGGAAAGAAGGGTTTTAGGTTTGAAGTGATTCATACTTGGGCTAAGCCGGGTTAGATTTTTAGTATAAAAACTGTTAGAATGTAGAATTTTTAGTGCAATGTATTCAGATGTTTCTTGTTTAATATTCCCATTGATTATCATAACTATTCCAGGACTTTTAAATCCTTCCGTATGAGGTACCTTGACCATCCTTATCAATCTTGAACCTTAACTAGTATTGGATCACCAAATTCCAAAGATACAATTGTGCAATTATAGTACCTAGTTATTATTAGAACTAGTTTGGTTTAGTTCCCGTTCGGGAACAATTTTGGTGGAATATTCTAATTTCTATCTCACAGTTTTCTCTTTCATAATGTTAAGGATCTTATTTAAAATTGGTCGAATTCTATACATATAAATACCTTGCTGGTTTACGATGGAAACTGATATGAATGTTAATGAAATTTGGGGAAATTAAATATGCGTCGATACCTTGTTCATTTATGATGGAAAGTATTGTTATGATAATAATATATGTTAATTCCTATGTAAGAACAATTTTGATTATGTTATCATGTGTTACTTTAAAATATCTTGTGTTGAGAAAGTGATAATTCCATTTAATTCAACTGAAACTATAGACTTATTGAGGAGGTTTACAAATCCTTAGTGTTATAAAACATGGATGGATGTTTAGGATGCTAACTTTTCTAACGGAACTCTCTTTTACACTCGCTTGTTGTTACTAGCCTATAAGGGCAATGGCCAAAACTAGTATTTATTTTTCCTCCCATTTGAAAATAATGATGAGTGGTGGTTATGTATTAGATTTCAATCGTATAATCTATATGATTACATTATTGATATTTTAATACACTCAATTTTTCATGTTTAACCTTTGAATCCCATGGTTCCTCCTAGATTGATTGTCCAACTTTTGTCATTATAGAAATACAGTATCGTAGCCTATGCTTTTGGTTTCTCTTGATAATTTCATATTGTTAGTGGTGTATTAGACTTAAACCATATAATACACATGATTACATGGTTGAGAGTTCAATACTCTCATCCTTTTAATCTCACTCCTAAGGATATGTTTCCTCCTTTGTTGGGAGTAAAAAAAAATTTCTTTCAGGACATTCCTGCTCTTAGCAACTTATGAATTTCTACTAAGATAGTATGGTGAAGATGTTATTTTTGTTCGTAGAAGTTAAGTAAGTATATTATTAATCAAATAATACACAGAATTAAATGATTGAAAACCCCTTACACTCAATATGTTATTGCTAACTCTTACAGTATGTGACCTTCTTGATCAGTTGTTACACTTTTGTTGAATAAAGATAGTAGTCTTATTTGAAACATATGTCTTCCTTCTTAGTAGCATGGTAGAAACTTTACTTTTTGTCTTAAAAAGTGGATCAGTGGATAGATCCTCTTCTTCCTTTCTTGAAATAAAATCTTTCCTTTCATGAGATTGTTAGATAGAAGATTATTGTTGCTTTCTCTAGTCTTATCTTTCTTAGTTCTCACAAACTGAATCTAGTTAATGATTTGTTGCAGATGGATTTTATGAGTAGATGAGGGAAAGACTTGAGGAAATTTTCATCAGTCTTGGTTATGAATATATCTTGTACGAATGATTTTTATGTTGTAAAACTATGGAATGGAGTCCATGGAAATTTTAGAAGATGATCAGTGCATTAGTATTATGTTTTGTGGAGTAATTATTATCCAAATAAATCTCCTAGCTATTTGGATGAATTTTACTCTCACTCTGGCTCTGATGCTTAACATTGCTCATCTAGAAAATTTCATAGGTTATAGTCCTTCTGTATGCTCCCTGCACCATGTAATTCTTCCATGTACCCCTTAGAAGACACCTTCCAAATTGGCTAAGTTATGGGTCTTCCTATCGCGTACCCTTTTTTATTTCTATCATCGCATGCCCTTCTTCAGTTTGATATTCTTGCCCTACTTCCATACTCTTCTTTCACATTATTATATCCTTCCATTTTCCCATTTCGTGCTTCTCTCTTGCACGCGTGCCCTCCTCGCGCTTGCCTTCCCTTTGTTTCCCTATTGTGCCTTGTGCCTGACTCTCAAAATTTAAAATAGAGCTTTCAAAATTGATCTGGGAGTGAGTCAAATCGAAGCAAAACAAAAGAGGCAGTGGAAGCCTCCACGTGCCTCATCAACACACCTTCAAAAGGTACGAAAAAAGTGGGGTCCCCATATGAGCGCAAGCTCTCCACGTGGTCAGATCCTGAGAAAGGTAGAATCGGCCATTGAAAAGTCTAAGCATGTGAAGATCCGGTGGAAGCACATCCATATGTCAAATCAGCATACCTTCAAAAGTAGGTCCCCAAATGATAATTGGACCTCCACGTGTCAGAGCCCGATATAGTTGCACCGGCCTGAGAAAATTATCTAAGTATAAAAAAAGGCTAGTGGAAGCCTCCACATGTTTCTTCGGCACACTTTTATTATGATGCTTAAAAGAAAGGCCCCAAAATGAGTGTTGGCCCTCCATGTGGTCAGAGCCCAATAAAGTTACACCAGTCATCGAAAAGGAATAAGTATAAAAAATTCTAGCGGAATACTCCACGTGTCTCTTTGGCACACTTTTGGTATGATACTTAAAATACAGGCCCCCAAATGAGCACAGGCTTGCCACATGGTAAGATCCTGATAAAGTTGCATCATCTATTGAAAATTCTAAGAGATAGAAGAAGCCTCCAGATGCCTCATCGCCATAACTTCAAAGGTGTGACAAAAGTGGAGACCCCAAACAAGTGCAGGCTCTCCATATGTCTAGAGCCTGAGAAAGTGGCACTGGCCATTGAAAATTCTAAGAGCTAGCGGAAGCCTCCACGTGCCTCATCAGCGCAACTTCAAAGGTAAAATCCAAAGGAAGGTCCCCAAAATGAGCACAGGCTCTCCACATGGTCAGAGGCCCGAGAAAGGCAGAACCAGGTCCATTGAAAATTCTAAGCATGGGAAGAGCCAGCGGAAGCCTCCACGTGTCCTCATCAGTGCAACTTCAAAGGTAAAATCCAAAGGCAGGTTCCCAAACAAGTGTAGGCCCTCCACGTGACTAGGGTCCAGCATAGTTGCTCCTAAATGAAAAGTCCAAGAGCTTAGCCAAAACATCGATGCAACTTCAAAGGTAAAATCAAAAGGTCAGGCCCCAAACAAGTGCATGCAAGTGTCTGAAAGAGTTGCCTCCACTGTCAAGGAGAGTGAAACAAAAAGTTTTGACTCCTAAATAGGTGGGCCACCATGGATCACAAAGGAAAGAATAGGGGCTCGTGAATGATGCCAAGTGTTGGCATGTCCATTCCTAAGACCTGAAAAGGTACAAGAATTTAAGAATGCATAAAGTCTTCCACATGGATCTTGCACATGGATAGACTCCAAACCCAAACCAGTTTGGAATGATCATAACTTTCTGACTGGAAGCTCAGATTTGAGCAAGAGAGGAATTTTTGAAATCTCTTGACGTAATGTTACTACTCAATTTTTTAGGCTGTCAGGCTTCTCACCTACCACCATAATGAAGTATGGGATTCCTTTCTTTCCCAACAAGGAACAACACATGGAGGCATGGGTTTTGCAGTGGAACCCATCATTGTTGCAAGTGAATTCAATGCTTTTTGGGGTGGTTGAGGATAGAAATTCAATTCTTTTGGGGTGGTTGAGGTAGGTTTCTCTTCTTTCCTTTCTCTCATATTCTTCTCCATATATTGTAAAGAGGGGAATTTTTCTAAAGGTTGGTCATTTTTTCTCTCCTGCCCCCCTCTCTCTTTCTTCCCTAGGGTTGAATGTGGAGCTTAAGCCTCCTCTCTTTGCTTTGTAATGGAATTTTCTTGCCTCTTGCCCACTAATGATGTACTGTGTGAATTCATGGAGCAATAAAATATGTTTCGTGATGCATTTTGTCCATCCTTTTCTTATTTTATTGTCTCTTCTTTCCTCTCACCATTGCAGGGTATATTGTGCATATATCTGATGTCTATTGTAGGTTTTGGGAGCTTGTGTTTAATGGGTTTGAAGTGGTGTTCTGTGTGTGAAATTTATCTTTGGTCTGTGATGCATCTTGTCCATCCTCTCCATTTCTCACCTCTCTCCATTTCAGGTAGTTGGATTTGTGATCAACAACTTCCTTTTCTTGGTGTATCACCACTTTAGTGTAGGCTTTGTTTTCATGCACTCTCTCTCTCTCTAGTCCCTTGGAATAGTTAGATTAGGATTAGATAGTTTTTTCCTTATTAGAGTAGATTGTGGCAGGTAGTTTAGGAGAAGAACCAACCTTCTCTAGAGGATCATCTCAAGTCCTGCAAGTCCCACAGCTTGAGAGATGGTCCAATGTTATGCAGATCACACTGATTACACCCATCAAGTTGATGGGGTGTTGTGATTCCCATCAACAAACTTGGCTTCAGGTGGGACACTGGAGTTATATTTTTCTCATCTTTCCAAGGTGTCACATTATCAATAAACAAATTTTGGCACACTCAATGGGATAGGTTTGAAGCACCTTACCACTTCATCTTCAGTCAGATTGATGTGTTCTTGGTAAGATTTAACCTTTAGAGGCACATGCAAAGCACATCTGGTGACTCCATCTGGTCAACAACACATCCTCTGAGTTGCATACTTTCCTTCCATCCATTTCCATCCCATTTTCTTTCCACATCTTTCATCTTCTCGCCATTCATGAAGTTGTGTAATCATGACTTCATTCCCATCTTGGAATTCACACTTGCAGCAACAGTGGTGTAGTCCACCTCCAATGTATTTCACAACTCCTCCAGATCAGCATTATGATCAGATTCACAACCATTATGCTTACCCATATGAGTAGTGTCAAAACCATTTTGGCTATGGAGCTTATCAAGAGCAAGGGTACACATATGATGATAACAGCTATATGGAGAATGTTGATCTTTTGGAGAAGATTCAAAGAATGGAGGCTAACATGGTTCAGTCTTGGGCTATAACACAAATGAAGGCATTGTAAATTGGTTATAGGGAATCTTGTCCATGGGAAGGCCATTTTCCAAGACATTATAGTCCGTAGGAGAAGCTTGACTTCATGGTTGAAATGTTGCCTCAACTTGCATAGTGGACCGAGGAAATAGAGGCCTATGAGCTTGGTGCCAGACAACCTTGTCAATGGGTAAGTCCACCACCTCATAGCTTTTCTTTTCCTCTTTCTCAATCAGTATCATCACAGCAGTGTCATGAGTCTAGTTTCTCACTTGCTGCCCCAAGTGTTGATTTCCCTTCTCCATCTTCTAATCTTCCATCTCATCTCAATTCCTCTACCCTTTTCCCTTCCAAACAATCAGTCCCTCCACAAGAGCCAAAAGAAATACCTTCCCTCCACCACAAATAAAGCAAAAATATTGGATACCTCACCCACCACTCCTCCCACTTTCCCGAGTTCATGTCGGGAATAGATTCAAAAATCTAGTCAAGGGGAACAATAAGAAGAAGAGCCAAGAAAAGAAGAAATGATTAGAAGCTTGGTGAGCTTGGCTCTTAGATTTGGGATTAATAAAATCCCCTTGATGGTCAAGTCCCTGGAGGAGGCTGAGGTCAAGCCACAAGTGGTGGAGGCTTCAGTTACAACACAAGTGAGGGAAGAAGGAGCTACTCCAAATCCAAAAGAGGAGGAGTGCATTCTGGTTGTGGAGGAGAACCATACAGTTTTAGAGGTTTCAAGTACAAAGAAGGCCATAGAAGAACCTTCAGTTCTTCCTCCCACTTCATCCCCTTCAATCTCTAATGTCGAAGAAGAGTTTGAGCTTTCAAACTTCATGTTTGAAGATGAGGGGAACCATGGTGAGAAATTTGTAGATCAGGAGGACACCATGGAGGAGGTCGAGCACATGCAACAGGACAACAAGGAGGTAGATTATCTATCTAACTTGGAGGATTTCTTTGATGGAGAGGATCCCATGGAGATCACATCATTTTCTCCTCCATCATCCACCTTCCAAGCACATGAGTCCTGTTGTCCATGGAGGAGAGCATTCAAGGACAACAACCTACACTTCATAACAACCCTCTGGAACCAAGGTTGGAGGATCTTAATCTTCCATGTTCTTCTCAGGAAGAGGAAGGGAACAATGATGACACCATTTCCACACCAATCATCAAGGTAGAGGATAAGTTGCTTGCAAAACTCTCAATGCAAGACAAAAATCAACATGCAAGCAACCTCTTTTTTCAAGAAGGTCTAAAGAAGACTCCATTTTTGGAGTTGAATTTCAGAGCAATGGGTACATCCATCATATCAGACTATGCCCAATCAAATACTTGGCTTCATTAGAGCCAAAAGAGGAGTTTCAACACCAGTCATGCTTACTTCTGAGCATGAGGATGAGTTTCAAAGTACCAAGGATCAGCTTCAATGCCTCTTCAATCCAAATACAAGAAACTAAAAGAGGTATTTGTCTTGTTTCCAGTTGATACCTTGATGATTTGGGTGGAGGATCGGCCTCTTGTCAGTTTTTCACTCATAATAAAAGCCATGTTCAATGCCAAATCATATACATGGCTGCCTATTTTGAGAAAGGGAAGCTACTTCTCCCTACCAGTTGTAGGATTTGTTTGAGTTCCCTTTGCTTCCAGTTAGCGTAGAGTAGGTAGGTTTGTTTTCAGCAGAAGAAGTGCTTGTGCACACTCTGCATGTTCCACTTGGGGCATGTATGATCTTTCATTTTGTACATAGTGTGTTGTGGTGTTTTGTTGCTCATGCATAGTACATTGAAGGTAGCACTTGGGGAGATCAGCTCTAGTTCCAATAATGTTTCAGGTGGCTCAGGGATAGGATTTCAAAGATTCAGATCAGAATTATGTTTATCAGGCTTGAATCCATGCCCAATGGACACTCCTAAGGCCACTGATCTCTTCATCTAGCAGGAGGATGGCCCCAAAATTCACCAAATTATTATCCAAATAACTCTCCCAGCTATTTGGATGACTTTTACTCTCACTCTGGCTCTGATGCTTCACATTTCAGGTTGTGCACACCATAGGCTTGATCATTTGGGTTACTTTGCATAGGTAGTAGTCCTTCCAGTGCTCCCCACACCTTGTAATTCTTCTGCATGTTCCTTTTGCAGACACCTTCCAAATTGACTAAGTTTTGGGTCTTTCTATTACACGCCCTCTTTTCTTTCTACCATCGTGCACCCTTCCTTAGTTGGATATTCACGTCCTACTTCCATACTTTTCTTTCACATTGGTGTCTATCCTTCACATTTTCCCCTGCCCAATTCCCTTCTTAGGCTACATGTTCTGCATCTCAAATGCGCCTTCACCTTTGTTTCCAAATAAATCTCGTAGCTTTTGCGATGACTCTCTCAAACTTCTAGACGCCTCAATTTCAGGTTCACCCTAGTTTTCTTCACTCGATTGGATAGCGCCAAATTCTCTCGCACCCTCCTCATGGGGACATCCATGTGTTCATTTTTGTACCACTTGGCCATACACATTCCTCTCCACTGCCTTCCTCTCAAACAAGCATAGTCTCATCACATGTTAAGCAAGCAACATCCGTGAACCCTGCAGAACCAGTAATTGAAAATTCCTACATGGGAAGGCTTATTCAAGATCGACATGCATCCCTTACATGCCAAGAAGTAACTTGGAAGTAAGCATCCCCAAGATCAAGTGTCTCTTCCAGAAAGATCAGAGCCCGATTTCAGTTCAAATTAGCCTAAGTCTTTGAAAGGTCTTGTTGTAAGCATTCAACAGAGCTAGCAGAAGGTGCCACGTGTCTCTTTGGTGCAACTTCAAATGATGTAAAAAAAGAAAGGCCCCAAATGAGCGCTGGCTCTCCACATGGTCAGAGCCCTATAAAGGTAGGACCGAGGCCCGTTGAAAAGGGATCTAAGCATGGGAAGGCCAGCAAAAGCCTCCACATGTCTCTTCAGTGAAACTTCAAAGGTGAAATCCAAAGGAACGTTCCCAAATGAGTGCAGGCTCTCCACATGTGTCAGGGCCCAAGAAAGTTGCACCAACCATTGAAAAAGTATGAAGAGCCAGTGGAAGCCTCCACGTGTCTCATCAGTGCAACTTCAAAGGTAAATCCAAAAGCAGGGTCCCCAAATGAGTGTAGGTTCTCCACGTGTCTAGGGCCTGAGAAAGTTGCACCAGCCATTGAAAATTCTAAGAGCCAGTGGAAGTATCCATGTACCTCATTGGTGCAACTTCAAAGGTAAAATCCAAAGGTAGGTCCCCAAACGAGTGTAGCGCAGGCCCTCCACATGTCTAGGGCCCTAGAAAGGCAGAACCAGTCATTGAAAATTCTAAGCATGCTAGCAGTAGAAGCCTCCACATGCCTCATCAGCACACTTCAAAGGTAAAATCCAAAGGCAGGTCCCCAAACAAGTGCAGGCCCTCCACGTGTCTAGGGCCAACAAAGTTGCACCAAATTGAAAAGTCTAAGACCAGAAACATCCTCCAGAAAGGGGAATGCAGACTCCATCGTGCAAAACTTCAAAGGAAAAATGCCAAAGGTAGGTCCCCAAATGTGGAGCATAGGCCCTCCACGTGTCTAGGGTCCAACATAGGGTATTTGCTCCTAAATAGGAAGAAGGGCCCTTGGTACTCACACCAAGGAATGAAGATAGTAGGCTTCATGATGGTGCCAAGTGTTGTCATCATTCAAGGACCCTAAAAGGCAGTAGAAAATATTAAGAATGCAAGGGGCCCCACGTGGATCTTGCATAGACTCCAAACCCAAAGTAGTTTGGAAATGATCATAACTTTCGACTAGAAACTCAGATTTGAGTGAGAGATGAATTTTTGGAAATCTCTCAACGTCCATTTACTCAACTAAGTTTTATTGCCAATTTTGAGATCAGGCTTCTCACCTACCACCAAAATGAAGTATGGACTTCCTTTCTTTCCCAACAAGGAACACCACATGGACGCATGTGTTTTTTGAAGTGGAACCCATCATTGTTGCAGGTGAATTCAATGCTATTTTAGGGTGGTTGAGGTAGGATTTTGAATTCTCTTTCTCTCTTTTCTCTCATTCTTCTATATATTGTAAAGGAGGGGAATTTTTCTAGAGGTTGGTCATTTTTTCTCTCCTTCCCCCCCTCTCTCTTTCTTCCCTACCAGGGTCGAATGTGGAGCTTAAGCCTCCTCTCTTGCTTTGTAATGGAATTTTCTTACCTCTTTCCCACTAATGATGTACTGTGTGAACTCATGGAGCAATAAAATTTGTTTCATGATGCATTTTGTCCATCCTTTGCTTATTTTATTGTCTCTTCTTGCCTCTCACCATTGCAGGGTATATTGTGCATATCTCTGATGTCTATTGCAGGTTTTGGGAGTTGTGTTTAATGGGTTTGAAGTGGTGTTCTGTGTGAAATTTATCTTTGGTCTATGTGATGCATCTTGTCCATCCTCTCCATTTCTCACCTCTCTCCATTTCAGGAAGTTGGATTTGTGATCAGAACCTTCCTTTTCTGGTGTATCACCACTTTATTGTAGGCTTTGTTTTCATGCACTTCTCTCTCTCCCTGGTCCCTTGGAAAGTTAGATTAGGATTAGATAGTTTTCCTACATTAGAGTAGATTAGTGGTAGGTAGTTTAGGAAGAAGAAGCAACCTTTCTCTGGAGGACCATCTCAAGTCCGCAAGTCCCACAGCTTGAGAGATGGTCCAATGTTATGCAATCACACTGAGATCTCAACCCATTCAGTTGAGGCTATTCAGGGGTGTTGTGATTTTGCATCACACCAATACTGAATTTATTGTCATACATACTGACAACATAACACATGTTGTTATGGCGATCACCGGAATCCATATAGCATTTCTCATGTGGTTGGTCTCTGAGATAGTTCCCCTTAATGTATTATGTGGATCATGTTTAGGAATAGATCATAGTTTTGACATGGGAATAAGGTGTTCAGCCTTCATGATAGCCCTGATCAAAAGCATCCATAGAATTGTTTTTCCATTTCTTTTTTGCACAATCATCTACATGTGAATTAGAATCATCATGTAGGACGATGTGTATTCTTTCTCAAAATCTTGGAGTAATGGTCAATTCTCTTTGATCATATCAAAGCATTACCACCCAACTTGTTGTAAACCATTTTTGTACATGGTAATAATCCAATGACTAAACATAATAAGATGGATGGGTAATCCTTTTAAAATTTATAAAATATATATGTATATATATATCATATTGTATATGTGAGATGTCTTAATAATTTTGTTAGTTTTTCCCTCTAGGTCATCCAAGTGTATCGATCCTATCAATTGAAATAGCATTTATAGTCCATAATATATGATCTATATATCTAACTATCTATATTGTATATTATTTTAATAATATATACCATGGCTACCCCCAATCTAAGTATAATAAACTTTATCGATTATTAACAGTGAGTCCTTAAATGTGTCTTAAGGTGAAATCAATGGCATTAGATTTTCGAAGATAATAAGATATTAATAAGTAGGAGGAAATAGATTAAGAAACCATTGTAACCTAGTGCTCTAAACTGTTTTGAAAATAAATTAGTATACTTGTGTTAAACTCATCAAGTGAATCCTAAGTATAAATTTTAATGCATTTTAGAATAATTTCTTACCAACTAAAATCTTGGTTAATAACTAATGCTACTATCTTAAAGATGAATCCAATTTGTCCTTCTTCCTTAACTTTTTCCAAGGTGCTTTGTAAATCTTTTCTTAATTGTTGTATAAATGGACCACATTCTCTAAGACATGTTGTAATTATGAATGCTAAATGCTACCTTCCCTCAGACTGGGATGCCCTGTAATTCATCAATGATATGTACTACAGAGTTAGTCAAATTGATTCAGTGAAGGAGTAGGAATACAAATCCTTCGTGTCTAGGAATGGAGTCAATTTCAGTTTTGAGCTAACACTTAAGTAAGTTGTGGCCCATTGAGATATATTTGGTTGTCATTTATTTTAAAATCGTAAGATTGTATCTGTCACCTATTAGGCAAAGTCATTGAGGGAAGATGATGTTTTTTTGGGCAAGATACACTTGTGTGGATCAAAGCATGAAGGTTCTTCTTATGATCTACTTTTTCAAAAAAATTAAAGACAATTGTGAATAATTACATGAGACCTTGCTGAATACGTTTCGAAGAGTAATGTGATGCCCTAAGTGTGATGTGAATTATGTTTTAATTGTGATATTGTGAACACAGATTGTTGAACAGAAAAGTCACTTAGTGCGTGACTGGGAGGCATGTAAGATTCGTTGTTTGAATGAGAGTATTGTTCAATGACTAGGTAATTTAATGAGTTATCAGTGAGAACATTTCTTATTGTGTGCCGTGAAAATTCCATCTTGAGATATTGATCTTCAAGGAATCTAAGATTTTTCATATTTGTATGAAAATGTGTGCTTATGTGTTGTATGACAAGCCATATAGTAACGTAAGTTTATATTGATTTTCAAAGTATTCTTGTGTAATAAACAAGATTTACCCATGTTATATTTTAGATTAGCTGATTTAAGATTGTTAATTGTTTATCATGAAGGTAATGATCATGTAGGGATATGTTACCAGCAGTATACATGTCATGATTTAGGGACATATATGAGTATATGATCCCTATTGTATAGTGGATGCACTTTAGGTACAAGCCATGTGGTAATATGGTGTGTTGTAAACCATGAATGTAATCGGCATGTGCTATTGCTACCTTGCTTCTACTGGTACCATGCGTGTACGTTGTTTCGATATGGTAAATGTGCGTGAACCACTGGTATTGTGTTCAAGTAATGTTATATATGTTATGATGAAGCAATTACACTAAAGGACCACCATGAGGAAATATGGTAAAAGTGTATGTTTGGAGTGAAGAACATTATGTACATGGGCCCAATAAATACGAAACCTTCTAGGCTCAATAGATTGAAAACATGTGCTCATTCTTTCCACTCTCCTTGTTGACTTGCCAATATGGATTCAACCTATTGAAGTATGAATCCTGTTTAGCCTTGTCAATAGTTGTGGCGAAGGATGTCAACTCACATAGAGATTATGACAAGTTTTTATTGATACATTTATTTTAAGAGTTGAGGCATCGACTTCCCCATACTTAGTACCAGCTAAGTGGAGAACAATTGAGTACACACTTGGTGACAAGATAGAAGGGGAAGGCCAATTAGTCATAGTACTGTGCTATTCTTATGGGACTATGTATATTCGCTGGCCGAAATTAAATCATTTTATTTTATTTCTTGCAAAATACCAACAGTTTTCTTGATTGTCATGAATCTTATAATAAAAAAGTGAGCATTTCCTTTGTTAAGTTGGTACTAACATGTAATTTTCTTTTTGTCACTAACAATGGCTATTTGGACATTTGTTTTGCTTGGATTTAGATCTTCTTTAAATTTAATTTTCTTTTACAGACTAGCCCAAGGCTTGTAATTTTCCACTTGGCATTTGAATCAGATTGCTATGTTGGTTTATATTGTCGTGATGTGTGGAATATGGTCATGGGATGCACCATGGAATGGTTGCGACCTATGGACCAAATATTGTATATGGGGATATGCCCCAAGGAGTTAATGAAGATAACTAGCGGGTTTTGAACAATGAGTTATTATGTCACTTTTTAGGGGTGTCTGGAATCTATTATGCCTAAGGCTATAAGAAATCAACCTCTTTGTGGAGTGAAAAGGAAAACCTTTATTTATTTATTACTTCTTGGAGGGAGGCATAAGGAGAATTAAGATTCCTTGTGTGTGTGATTTCATGCTTTTTAATCTAGATATGTTGAGTTGTTGGAGATGCTTTGGGCAGTGGTGTTATGGTGTATCCTGTTACTCATGTTAGTTGGATATGTTTTAATGATGTTGTGGATAAGGTTTTGATGCCCTTGTTGACACTATGTATCTGCAGCTATTGTTTTGAGTTATGTGAAATATTCATCTTGGAATTGTGGGAATTTCTTGTTAGATTGTAGTACACTTTTCTCAAGGTGTATTATATGTCAATCATAGATGTGTGACAAGTATCTATGATATGTGGAAACATGTTATTAACATGTTCCTTCCATAATTTGGTTAAGCTCTTATGTGTAGGTACCATCATGAAAGTATGTAAAATTATTCTTGTGAATCATAGTGTTGTGTATGACCCTGGTAGGGTGTTGTTGCATAGCAGTTCATAATGGGCACCCACAAGAATGAATAAACTAAAATTCTACAACAATGAAATTTTAAAAAACTTAAATTAGGAATAATGTAAATTCTTGTTGCTCAAGAGACTAATTAAATAATGAATAAGAGGGAACATTTCAATCTTCACAGAACTTTGCAAGTTAAACATTCTGTTCCTAAAATGTTTCTAGGGATACCCAGTATCCTTGCTTTAATGATTTCCCTGCAAATTTTAATAACATAGGGGTGTACTTTCATAAACATTTGTTACTTAAGGCTTACCACCTTTCCTTCCTTCAGTGTTATTTCGCTTCAATAGGAATCCAATATTTCTTAGAGGGGAGGAGAATGTAATGCCCCGTCTCGACGTAACTTTCCAGTTATTTCTTTATGACCATGTTGCTAAGTATTTTGAACATTTGTGTGTTCTCTAGTCAAATTCGTTAGTTGGCCTTAGACCTCAAACACTGGAAAGAGAAGATTAGCATCCCATAAAAATCTATTTTGTCTTATGTTCTAATTTATTGAACATGGTTGGATGCTTCTAGTTATGGGCCCACAACTTGTTTTAGCATGCTTCCTTTACGATTTTTCATTTATTAAAGGAAAATCATGTTCTCAAATCCAAAGAGATGTTGAATGATTTTTTGGTGTTGTAGGGGATACCACATATCATACATTTTTTATAGGATGTTAGGGCATGTCACTTTTAAAATAAATATCTATATAATAATTAGTATTATAAATTGTTGATCATTAATTATTATCATTTTTTTTTGAGCTTGATTGTCAATCATTACTAATATGGTTAATAATTATTTTTAAGCTATAAAAATAATAATAATAAAAATAATAACATTATTATTATTTTAATTGTCGATCGATGATTTTTTTTATTATTATTTTATTGTCGATTTTTATCAATATTATTATTAATTATCTTTCAGTAATTTTATTGTATTATTGATCATTCCCATAGAATGAGCCTCAATTCACGCAAAATAAGAGGATACCCTATTGTGGCGCCATGGTAGGTCATTGTCCAATGTTTTCTTTTGAAACTTAAACCATTTGTTTTTCCCCACTTGGCTCCACGCATACTTTGAATTTACTGGCAATTTATTGGTAAATTTTGTGGAGATATCAACCAACCAATCTACCATTCCTTGTATTTGGCGTGTGCGAGAAGCTTATCATTGGGATAAAAAATTTATCATCTCGATTTTTTGTTGGCGGGTGGGAGTGGTTGATCTCCTACCAGTGTTTTTAATGCATTTATTGGACTCCTCACCATATACCTTTCTCCTGCTGGCTGCATACTAATTTAATTGTTTACTCTTTTATGATCTAGTTTTGTCTTCTTTTTGGTTGACTACGTATTCATTTTTGGTTTGGCCACGTGAGATAGGGAGGTTTGTGGATGGGGATTAAGGGGAAGAGGTTGTTGGAACACTCATTTTTGTGCATGTTATTTGCATTCTTTTAGGGGCGCTTGTTGTTGAAATGTTTGACTAGTTCCCTCCTCCCTTGTGCTTCATTGGATGTCCATTCCTATTTAAAATTCTCCATTTGGCACTTGTTTCATACATGTTGGAAAAGGTGAAATGAGAAGACTAGGCACCTATTGGTTTCTTAGGGTGAAGAAGGATTGATTTAGAAGATCCCTTTTTGTGTATATCCGACAATCGTGGCAATCTTTTGAGACCCCATCTCTTAGAGGAATTTTTTCAATAGTTTTTATGCCTTGGGTATCCCCCACGATTTGCATACATGGCTGCTAAGGCACCTTCAACTACATCTGAAAAAGGTTTGAGTTCCATTGTGATTTGATCTATATCCTGTCTTGCTCTTGCATCCCATTTTGACCTTGGCTGGGAGGATGTTTACAAGGTTGTGGAGTCTGGATATCCTCCTATCTTCACGTATGTTGAAGTCCTGGGATTTTTTTTTATTAAGGTCAAATAGTTTTTTGAAAGGGACTATACACTTGTACAACATTGCTCAAATGCTAGATTTGACAAATTCAGTATTTCAACAAGAGATCAAAATCAATATATAATGACAAAGCCCAACAACAGAGAAGAATCTGCCAAGATCAGAAGCAAAAACCATCAAACAAATAGCAAATAAATTACCCTTTAGTAGCATAATTGCTAATATCCTAATAATATATTGACAATAACTCTCCTTGTCCTAGAAATTAGTTAGGGTCTAATATTTTTTTGTGGGTTTCGATAACCTTAATAAAAAATCTCATGCCTTGTCCCTTGAAATAGAAAAGGTTCTAGATCCATAATAGTTTCCTGTTAATATTGGACAACATAGATTGCTCATTTCCTTCTTACACTGAGATTAGAAGAACAAATTCAATTGAATTTATAGGGATGTGGCCCACAGCAAGGAGTGTCGAATCTATCGATGAATCCATATTTTGAGGAGAGGAAGCTTTCTTCTCAGAAGTTTTCTCATCTTGCATGAGTTCTACAACCAAGTTGATATGGGGATTGATTGTTAGGTGTTCAAGAAGGGAATCCTTCCACTATGCAGGTTTGATCTGTTGTTTGGAATATTCATAATCCTCTGAAATATGACCAATTTGAAAACAACATTGACATCTGAAAGCAAGACCTACGTAGTCCAATCTCTGCACCCATATTCTATCTCAAATTTGCAGATTGATTTCTACTAGTAAATCTTGAGATGTATCAAGATCTACAAGTATTCAGGCATGCAAACACGATATATTCCAGAGATGAAATGGTAGTAGTGGAAAACGAACCCAAACATAGTAGGTATCAAAAGAATCTTATAAGGGATCAAAAGATGGATACCATGGCTTGAACATGAGCCCATGTTCCCCCCAAACCCAATATTGTTCGAAAGTCAAATCCCTATCCTTAGGGGTTTCAAAGACAATAATGAAATATGCTTTAGCAAAAGGATAAAGCTCAATCTTACCTTGTACTTTTTCTTTCCATCTTTATGCAATCCAGTCATGCAGTTGAGAGAGTTTAGGCCAAAATTTATTAAACCGTGGGACGCGAATGAGGCCAAGTTCAGTAAAGATTTTCCTCCTCTTCTTTCGCCTAGTCTGGGACATCCAGGCCAAAAGTACATGCGTGGGAAGTAGATCTTCCGGTTTTAGTGTTAGTCCATCATCTGAGAGGATTCAGGGATATTTGTGAAGTCCTACCGGGACTATCCTGGGACAGTAACTACAGCAAAGGAAGGAACTTCGATTCCTTTGAAACAGGGTAGTCCGTTCCCTTTCTTCCCAAAAGCCGTTTTCTGCTTCAAGATTCCCATCAAAATATTTGTGGAATCTACCACGTGTCTTCAGGGTAGGGTACTTAACTACATATGTCATGGAATTTTCTTCCATTCCCTGTCTGAGCTTCAGTTCCGTCCTTGCCCGCAGATTTCTTAGTTATTTCAGAGCATTCACCTTATTCTTTTGTATTGGATCCATTTCGCCATCTAGGCTTATCCCCTTTGCAAGACTCCTATTTTCTTTGGCCAAAAAACAATAGGGAAATCCATGAAATGGCTGGTCCAATGAGATCATGCTGCATGTGCACTCCAGTGGTGGAGCACCAGGGAGTTTGGCCTCTTCCTAAGTTGCCGACACCAGGGAGTTTCAGGGTTAGGAGAAAATAATGCCACGTGTCGTGGGTAGCAGGGAGGGGCCAAGGATTTTAGGGTTAGGGCAGTGTTGTGAGGAGCAGGAGCCTGGAGTGGGAGCCAAGTGGCAGAGCATATGAAAAATGTCAAGTCATTTTCATTAGACCCATTTTGTGTATAAACTGAAATCATTGTATTCCTCAAGGCCACATTCCTTTAAGGAAGATGCATCTCATGGTTTTGGAGCTCCTTTCCTATGCCAACGTGGAAAGCTGAGTAGATATTTAGTGCCAGCATGTATGTGGAAAGAGATTCAACCAGAGGTTTGTTGCTGCAGGTCTATGAGGAGTTTGTGTGTGTTGCTGAAGCTAAAAACTAGGCAATATAAACCTACCCATTTTCTATAATTTCTAAGATCTAATTATAAAATTGAACCAATATATTATAAAATTGGCCAACCTTCTCTTTCCTACCACCAATTTATTTGAATTTGTGTTTTATTTTTGTGGGTTGGACGCCTTGCTGGGAAATCTCTCCTTTTCCCTTGAAATCTTCTTGTTATAGCTATAATAGTTTTTCAGTGTTAATATTGTAAAGCATATATTTGCCCCTCTTATTCTCACTATTACAGGGTTCATACTTGAGTTCAATGACCTTCTACAATTACTATCTAATGGTTTATTTGATTAAGTAACAAGGTTATCAAGTTGTTTATAGTTAGTAAATTTTTTGGTGAAAGTAAGCATGCTGTAACTATAAACCTCTTACCTTCTTCAAAAAAGATTATTATTTTAGATTTTATTCTCTTCCTCGGTAAGTGAGTTGTTCCAATTTTTGTGACTTCTATATTTGGCTACTCTAGTAGTTACTTTATCATATAATGACTCTTCTGGGTATGTGATTTTTTTTAGTCATCAAAGGTTTGACAGACCCCACCATTTTCCTTCTCAGTGTATCACCTTAATAAACTTAGGCTTAGTTTTTCCCTTCTCTCTCTCTAGTTCCTTGGCATTTTAATTTTTATTTATGAGTATATATATAAAAGTTATCTGGAATATTAAACAGGTTTAGGAAGAGGATTCCAATTGCGTCTGGAGATTCCTTTACTTCAGATGAATTACTCTTAAAGTCCCACACTGAAAAGGATTCCATGATCCCTGGGAAATCACAGGGTTGTAGGCTTTAGAGTGATTCATACTTGGGATAAGTCAGGATGAATTTCCAGGTATGCTATGATTTTTAGAATGTAGAAGTTTGAGTACAACGTATTCGGATCTTGCTTGTTTAAAATTCTCCTAGGTCATTCAAATTATTCCTAGACTTTTAAAACCTTCCTTATGAAATACCTTGACCGTCCTTATCAAGCTAGAACCGTAACTAGTTTCGGATCAGCAAATTAGAAGATACAACTGTGTAATTCTAGTACTCAGTTATTACTAGAACTAATTTGGTTTAGTTCCCTTTCGGGAAGGCTTTTGGTGGCATATTCATTTCATTCTATCTCCTTTTTTTCTCTTTTATAATGGTAATGTTGTTATTTGAAATTGGTTAGATTATCTACATATAAATACCTTGATGGTTTATGATGGAAATTGATATGAAATGTTAATGAAATTTGGGGAAATTAAATATACATTGATACCTAGTTGATTTATGATGGGAAGTGTTGTTATGATAACAATGTTTAGTAATATATGTCAATGCCTATGTAAGAATGGTTTTGATTATATTATCGAGGGTTACTTTAAAAGATCTTGTGTTGAGAAAGTGATAATTACATTTAATTAAACCAAAACTATAGACTTATTGAGGAGGTGTGCAAATCCTTAGTGTCATAAAACTTGGATAGATGTTTAGAATGCTAACTTTTTTAATGGAAATCTCTTTTACACACACTTATTGTTACTATCCTATAAAGGAAATGGCATATTCCTGAATGATCATGGATTTTTCTTCGATTTAATGGCCAAAACTAGTATTTATTTTCCTTTCCTTTGAAAATAATGTTGAGTGGTGGTCGTGTATTAGATTTCAATCGTATAATCTATATGATTACATGATTGAAATTTAAATACACTCAAATTTTCATGTTTAACCTTTGAATCCCGTGGTTACTCCGAGACAGATTGTCCAACTTTTATCATTATATAAATCTAGTATTGTAGCATGTGCTTGTGGTGTCTCTTGATAATTTCAGATTGTTAGTGGTGTATTATACTTCAACCATATAATATGCATGATTACATAGTTGAGATTTCAATACTCTTGTTCTTTTTTCTAAATCCTAAGGCCACGTTTCCTCCTTGGTTAGGAAGTAAAAGTTTTTTCTTTCAAGGGATTATTGGTATCTATCTAGCTTATGACCTCTTACTAAGATAGTATGTTGAAGATATTTATTTTTGTCCTAAAATTTAAGTAAGCATATTTTCAATCATATAATCCACATGATTACAAGAGAAAAAATCCCTTACACTCGAAATGTTATATCTATTTCTTAAATTCTTTGACCTTCTGGATTGGTTGTAACACTTTTGTTGAATAAAGTCACTAGTCTTATTTGAAACATATGGATTCCTTCTTAGCAACATGGTAGAAAATTTAATTTTTGTCTTAAGAATTGGATCAATAGATAGGGCCTCTTCTTCCTTTCTTGAATTAAAATGTTTCCTTTCGTGATATAGTTAGATAGTATCTTATTGTTACTATATGTAGTCTTATCTTGCCCAGTTCTCGTGAACTGAATCGGGTTAATGATTTGTCGCAAATGGTTTTTATGAGTAGATGAGGGAAATACTTGTAGATATTTACATCATTCTTGGTTATGAATATATTTTTTATGAATGATTTTTATATTATACAACTATGAAATGCGTTCTGTGGAAATTTTAGAAGTGGATCAATGCATTAGTATTATGTTTTGTGGAGTAATGTATGTCATAACTACTGAAACCTTGACTTGTTTTTACTATCGTGGAAAATATAAAATTGATCACCGTATTGTTATGAGTGTTTTTAATGTATTATAAGAATTTTAAGAATAGTATAGCGTTTCTTGATAAATCTTGTTACCTTTTTTCCCCCTAGTTATAATTCCATAGAATTGTTTTATTCCTTTGGTTTGTACATCGTGTTTGAAAGAATTGATGTAACCCTGTGTATGTTTCACAAAACAAGTAATAGTAAACTTTTCTCTTGAGATAAAAAAATATGTTTTAAACCCTTCTAGGACATGGTAATAATGCAATTATAATAATAATAAAATGGATGGGTAATCATTTTAAACGTTAATATATATGTGTGTGTGTGTAATTTATATGCACATTATAGATACATAATAAACATGATACATACATACTTATTATATATATATGTATGTATGTATATATATATATACATATATACATACATACATATATATATACATACATACATACATACTATTGATAACATTTGAGTCCTTAAGTGATCAAAGAGGAAACTATCTTTCGTAAAAAAAAAAACTACCTTGTTACCTCCATCCCTCATGTTAAGTTAATAAACATTATACTTATGGTGGTGAGTCCTTAAACGATCTTAAGCTGAAATCGATTTTTAGATTTTGGAAGATAATAAGGTTATAATAATTAGGGGAAAATTGATTAAGAAACCATTCAACCTATATCAACCATTTGAAACATAAATTATATACTTTTTTCAAACTCGTCAAGTGAAGGAAAGTGAAGTTTTTAACCATTGTGGATAAATTCTTGAGCCCTAATAAAATACTGGTTAATAACTAATGAGATCGTAAAGATGAATTCAATTTGACATTCTTCCACTAAATTTTCCCAAGGTTTTTTTAATCTTCTCTTAGGTGTGTTAAATGTGAATCAATATGCAAGAGGGTTGTAGTTCCGAACCTTAAAAATTTTACACTGTGGGATGCCCCAAATTCGCAAGTATGTTCTATGGTTAGAACATGATGTTGTGTCTTGTTCGTGAAGGTTATCGTATGTTCCCTTGTGTCTAGGCAGTAAATTTTTTTCCCAGCCTATCGTGAGTAGTTGTGGCCCAATGTGATCTCTTGTGGTGTCATTTAAAATTCAAAAAAATAAAATTACTAGACATTTTTCATGTCATTCATGTGTGTGGTTTTGCAGGCATTACACCTTTTAAGTTAATTAAATTTGATTAGTTAGTGCTTATTAGGATGTGAAAAATGGGGGAAATAAATGTGAGTTGGAAATCTTGGTTTATATTGGATTTGAAAGAATTTAATTTATTTTGAGTGGTGTGTACTCAATCTTTCATGTGAATTTCGGATTTTGACTTTCTAGGCCATTTTGGAGACTTGTGGGACAAGTTAAGCTTGTCCCACACTTGTTAAATTATACAACCCACTAGGCCTATGATGTGAGGGGATTATTTTAGGCCTTTTTGTTTGTTTTCATGGAGAAAAAGAGAAATTAATTGTAGTTTTCATACAATTATGTCCTTTAGGGGTGTGGGTTTGGGTTTGAGTGTCTAAGAGGGTTTTCATTCCCTTAACCACCAATTTATTATGCTTTGGGGTTTGGGTTTGACCTAGGTGATATGTAATGGAGGAGAAATGATGTGACATCCTACATAGAGCCACATCACATATCTCTCCCTCTTTTCTATTTATTCCAATTTGTTTGAGGAATTAGGGGTAATTGTTTTAGTTTTGGTCTCTTGCATTTGGAGGTCCTTCCTTTTTGGGATTTTTTGTTAGATTTGGATATATCTTGTGATTGTTTGGGCTTAGAAATGTTGGAACTTGCTACTGGATTGTAACTCTTGCAATGGAAAGTTAGGGTCTTCACCCTTGTTGCTTTTACTATTTTTGTTTACATATTATTGTGAATGAATATTTATTGCATGTGTGAATTTCAGAAGTAGAATGGCCTTACGTTGTGTAGGGGAAAGTGAAATGGGGATAAATTTTGTTGGGAGGAATAATATTTTTTATTGGGAATTTTAGGAGGGAGTTGGGTTGGGTGCCCCAACTTGTGATCAGTAGAACTTGTGATTTTCTTGTTTGTTTTTTTCATTGTAGGAGGCATAAGAGTGAAGGAGGCATAAAATTTATTTTCTTGTAGGGAAACATAAGATTGTTGGTGTTGTGATTGATTTTTTGGAGGTTTTGAGGTGGGAACCCAAACCCTTGGGAGGAAAAAATAGAATCCCCATGTTCCTTTCTCTTTTTGGATTGAATTTAGAGCCATTGTGTTGGGAAACTTATGTGTGTGGAATTGGATTTTGTGGTTTCTCTTATTGTGTGAATGTTTGGTTTGAATGTGAATGTGGAATCCTTTTTTTGTTGCAATGGTTTTAAAATATCCCTTTTTTCTTATTTGTTGGGGCTCAAGAGCCAATGAGGAAAAAGACTTATCCTCCTCATTGGATTATTGGATGGGTGGAGATTGTTGCCTACTCCTCCATGTTGGTTGTTGTGTTTGGGCTTGGGAAGAAGGTGGAGCTCAAATGAAGAAATATTTTTGTAGCATTTGGAGAAGAGAAAAACCCTCTTGTAAATGTTTTGTCATGTTGTCTCCATTTTGAATGGAGGTCTTGTAACTTGTATTTTTTTAAAAAAATTTAGTCTTTTGCAAATATGTTGAAAAATGGTTCACTTGTATTGAGATCCCAAAATGTATATATGTGGGAAATTAGGCAAAGGAAGGTTGCAATTGTTTCTTGAAAATCCCTTCAACCTGTAAACCGCATTAAGAGTGTTTTCAATGAGAAATTTTCATTTTAAATTGTGTTAGTTTAGTGAAGGGAAAATACCAAATTTCAATTATTTAGCGAAGTAGAAAACTTGAAATGGGCTTGAAATGGAAATGCTCTTCCTTCAATTTAAATTTGTTTCATTTCCTCCAAAGTGTGATATGTTTCATATTAAAAAAATGTTGAGAACCTTGTTAAAATGCACTAATTGTTTAAAATGGTTGCCATTTATTTAGTCTAAGAAAAAGGAAAATAGTCTCTCCTCCTCATTCAAAAGATAGTATACAGGAAATTATGGATGTTTTGTTACATTTCTTAGGAGGTGTAGGAAAGAAAGTAGTTTGTCAACATTTTTAGAATGTGTAAAACACTCCCTTTGGCTAAATGTATGGAGTTGCGTAAGAAATCCTATTATTCTTTCAATTTTAATGTTCAATGGAAGAACCAATATATATATATATCCCTACCTAGATGTAACTATGATTAAGTTTAATTATATAGAATTCCTTTATAAATCTTTACATATATAAAACTTATTATTGTTTTATTTATAAAATAAACCCAAAAATAAATTAAATAAGTATGATTATTTTGATATTATTAATTTATTAATATCATTACATATTATTAATAATAGTGATATATATATATATATATATATATATCATATGCTATATAATTTTATATTAAAAAAACTTATAAATAAATAGAAATAGTGTCGAGTGTTGATTATACCATGGTTGTCATACGGCTAAGTCAAACTGTGTATTGTAATATTTGTGGGTACCCCACCCGCTTTTGTATTAATACATACGCAATGGTTTGAGTGAGGGGCGAGGCCATATATATATATATAATTTGGGGCCGACTGTGTAAAACTAGTGACCGCTTATAAATAAAGTGGTGAGAAAATGGTTTGGTGGGGGCTCGCCCCTTGACTCAAACCATTGCGTTGTCATACGGCTAAGTACAAAAGCGGGTGGGGTCATCGTAATATTTGTGGGTACCCCGTACCCGCTTTTGTATTAAACAACGCAATGGTTTGAGTGAGGGGCGAGGCCATATTTATTAATTTGGGGCCGACTGTGTAAAACTAGTGACCGCTATTTAAAGTGGTGAGAAAATGGTTTGGTGGGGGCTCGCCCCCCACTCACACCACTGCATTGTTTAATATAAAACGGGGTGGGGTCTCTGACCCTATCCCATTCCCCACAAATATTACAATACACAGTTTGACTTAGCCGTATGACAACCAAGGTATAATCAACACTCGACACTATTTCTATTTATTTATAAGTTTTTTTAATATAAAATTATATATATATATATATATATAAAATACACACACACACACAAAAACACACGCACACACTCATATACTTGTTGTATATACATTTAAATCATTTGTGAACATACCCATTTAGAATCGATATGAAAAGGGGCAAAATGCCAATATGCCCAAATAGGAAAAATACAATAAAATTGTTCAATAACAAATGAAATATTAACCAAACCCTACAAAGAACTAAAAATAGTATAAACAAAAAAATAGTGAGTATCCATCCTTAAATTCCATTATCCTCCCATGGATTCCTTCTTCTTCTCCTTCTCCTCCCATAAACCTGCAAAAATAAAAATGAGGAAATAAGTCAAAAAATGAATGAAAGCTTTCAATGAAGAAGTTTAGGGTTACGTTGATTTCCTTAGATCCAAATGCCCATATTTTATTGATCCAATGGCTAAAAATTATCCCTACAAAAGTTAGGTGAGAATTAGGTGTGAATATATTTTAAATAAAATGCATGTGTAGTTTTTGAATGTGGCCACTTAAGTGGTGTAGGAGGTGAATTTATTTTATAACCTTATTGATTAATTGGTGACTCATTAAATAAAATCCCTTGACCCCTTGTATTTTTACTAAGAATTAAATTTAATTGTACTTGATTTTATGGGAAGGAAAATTTAGAATTAACCCTCGAATAATATATTATTAAATGGCATTTGAACTATGTTATTAAATTAAATAAGGAGTAGAAGAAGGGGATTTTAAACCTGAACTGAGAAATTAAACAATATTAATTAAATTTTAATTAAATCGAAAAAAAATTAACTAGGGAATAAAATAAACCAAGCTAAATTTTGCCCCTTTTCAACCGGATCTATATAAAAAAATCATTCCGTAAGTTTTTCAATCAAGTTTTGGGTTTTGTGCGGGAAATTTTGTGGACGTTACACAAACTTTGATCTTGTTTTGCAATCTGTTGGAATTCTCTGATAATCCTTACAAATTGTTCCTAGAAATCCCTCAGATCCTTTATCTCATTACTATTTTGAATATAATATTACTTGTAACGGTATTGTCATCATTTGACAATCGATATATGATTTAGACATCATTACCCTATTCTATGTCTAGGATTTAGAACCCTATATGTCTTATAGATTGTGGAGTAATTTCTTCTAAATTCCATGTCCACACATAATGAAAATTTGATATGTTACAAATTAGTGCTATGCTCTTTGTTAGCTCTATCTAAAATACCCATATTACAAATATATGAGAGTACATGTTGTTGGGAAACTCATTATTTGCATACAAAATGAAACAAAAATGCATAAAATGATGTTTGATAGATTCCTCAAGAAGGCTTATGAATCCCGATGTAAAAATAAATTATGGTTTTTTTGCAATTTATGAAATGATAATAGTTGATAATAGTAAATGAGAATAAATCAACAAATTAAAATGATCTTTAAAAATGGTCATTACTCGTATGCCTAAATATTGTTACCAACTCTTATTTAAAAATTAAAAAAAATTAACTTTAATACATTTGATTGCAATATTTCATAAAAATGTTTTAGTTTGAAATAATTATTTGCTCCAAATTAACAGTTTCATACTGCACTTCATCCTTTACAAAAATTAGGGTTTTTCTACATACTTAGATACATACAAACAAACAATATACGTACATACATATGTACACATAGTTGTGCACACACACACACACACACACACACACACACACACAGATATATATATGTATGTATGTATGTATGCACACATGTAAGGATATACATAAACATACAAAGACATAAAGACACGTGTAATATATAAGTGATGTTTCAAAATATTAAGGATGTCTCCTATAACTTCAAGGTGAATAAGACCGACATATGTATAATAAATATGGAAAAACTTTTTCCAAACACAAGTTATAATATATCGTATAGAAATATTAAAAGCATTAATATCGATATATGTATTCAATTTGTATCAATCAACTAATGCATATTTTCACACAATTAGCCATTTTCATATAGGAGGAAATAATTTTATTTCTTTAGGGTTATAAAATATGAAGTTAATATCAACTTAGTTCATACTTTGTGGTCTTTTAATGCAAAACTAAATATTAATGGCCACATAAACTTATTTGACAAAGCATAGTCTTTCATACTAGCTCATGATATGTATGAAAAGAAAAGTCACTTGAACCATGAAAGAAAGTATGTTTCTTGGCCATGAATTTATTTAGTGGATAACTCCTTGATATTATGAAAAGTGTGCACAAAAATTTTTACTACATTATATTTGTATATAGTTGTATACTACCCATAACTATAATCATGTTTACAAAATCCATGACTAACGGTTTATCATTCAAAACACAATTGACTGTTTTAATACTAATATTTGTTTTCTTTGACAATTTTAAATAAAATGTTACAAGTATGGGATAAATTTAACGGTCTACTTTGTTTATCATAATCTTTGTTGATTACAATTCACTCATTAGTATTGACTTTTATACACAACTTAATACTAAATTTTACAGGTTCAAAATTATTACAGTTAATCTATGTAACATAAATGTCATATATGTTGTCTATTTAATTCAAAATAATTTTAAATTAAGTATATTTATTAGTGAACAAAATTAAAAGTAACATTACACATATTTTGACATTTAAAGTTACGAAATATGAATTGTAGAAAAAATAAATGAAAAAAAGATTTGCTATACAAATGATCACTAAAATAGATTAAGTTACATGACATAGTGTGTGAGGATGTCATTCAAAATATGAATAAATAAATAATATATTATACAATTTGACAATTTAATACCTAAAGAATTATACATATAGATATATAGTTATATATGTATAGGTGAATGCACATATAAATACATACATTTATCTACACACGCGTGTGCATGTGTGTGTGTGTGTGTGTGTGTGTGTGTGTGTGTGTGTGTGTGTGTGTGTGTGTGTGTGTGTGTGTGTGTGTGTGTGTGTACATAATATTGTTTAATTAAAAAGATACACATTTTTAATAAATATATAAAAAAACGTTGGGATACCTAATTCATGATGACTTACCACTTAACTTTAATGAAAGAAAAACTTGAAGAGTGGTAACTTGTAAATGAGTCTTGAAATTTTATCGTTTGTGGACTATTTTTCCATATAAGTTTAACTGTAATTTACAATTAACTAAAACTTTAAACCATCTAGTTTTCATCCAAGTTGTAAATTTGAAGGTGTATATTCTTTACAAACCGTAAAAAAATGTTAGTAGTCATAAATTATATCATGTATAAAAATCTAATGTATTAAAAATTCTAGTTTAGAAATATAATATATAATAATATGTGTATTTGAATATGGTTTTTTGTTCAAAATTAAATATGGTGAAAACTCTTCAATTACAATTTCTAACTTAAAAAATATGTTTTATTCTTTTTTCTAAGTGAAACTATAAGATTTTCTATGCTGATTTTTAAAACTATTTTGGAATTTACTATTTCAATTCCATTTTACTTAAATTTAAAATGATTATCTTGATATAATCTTTAAATCCAAACTAGCTTTTGTAGACACCTAAAGTATGCTTACACTTAGCATTTCATCCAATCCATTCAATTAACGACACTTCGTTAATTCCCCATACTTCGCTCAACTCTTGAATACCCATCTACGACACCTTCTTAGTCGTATTCCTCCTATAATCAGCTTATTTGGCTAATATCTCTCTTATTAGCTAAGCATTCCTCCTTTCAAACATTCAAAACCTCCCTAGTTCTCTCTATACCACTTCTATTGGCTTCGTAGGCTATCTATCAGTCACAATTGGTTATCTATACCCCTCCCAACTCTCAACGAGTCTCTAATCACTTGCTAATCAAGTTTAACTAGCCTAAACCCTAGTTAACTAGCATTTCATCCAATACAACCAATTAACAACACTTTGTTAATTTGACCTTCTTTTCTCCATTCTCAGATGCCCATTTACGACACCTTCCTAGTCCTATTCTTCCCATATTCAACTTATTTGGCTAATATCTCTCTTATTAGCTAAAACATTCCTCCTTTCGACCATTCAGAACCTTCTTAGTTCTCTCTAAACCACTTCTATTTGCTTTGTAGGCTATCTATCAGTCAAAATTGGTTATCAAGACCTCTCCCAACTCTCAAAAAGACTCTAATCACTTGTTAATCAAGTTTAACTAGCCTAAACCAAGATTAACCAAGCCTAAAGCATGTTTATCCTAATCTAATCCTAAATTTCTTTTTGAGTTTTAGTCCCACATGCACCCAAAGTTCAAACTCTTCCATTTGGAAAACTAAAAATACAAGGCTAAGCCTACCCATTCAAACTTACAACTTCACTCACAAGCCCTTCTCTCTCAAGCACTTTGGAAAGGCATCAGAAATCATTTGTGATAGCTTTAAGCTATAGAACATTTGGATCTTGGCCATACTCCATTGTTGAGAGCTCCCCCGTCTTGCATCCATCGACTCCATAATCGAAGTTTTAAGTAATATTGAGAGAATCATTGGCCTTGAAGCCATTAATGGTGAGACTCCATTCTTGAAAGCTTGAAACCCTTAAACAACTAATCACCCCTTTGATTCCTAAGTTGATCTTTTAAGGTTCATTTTTAGAATTAAGTAATCTAAAGAGTAGAGAGTAGTTTTAACATGTTATTTTTTATGTTTTTGTCAAAGTTATAATGCTTTCATATTAGTTTCCCTTATTTATCTCTTATCTTATGGTGCATAGTTGAGTTAGCAAAGCTTTGAGGTTATTTAGCCTCATTCCTTCATGTATTTTTGGTGATGTTAGGAATCAAAATCAAAGTGTAAATTCTCTTTCTTAAGTTTGAAAATGGAAAACTACTAAACTCGTTATCTGCAAGACCTAACGCTTGACAAAGAAAGGCGTCTAAAAAAAGACACAAAACTTCTAATACACGTGTTTTATGCAAGTTGCCAAATGGTGTGCCACTTAAAACCACATTAAGTTAAGCAAGATAAAAAAACACACCACTCCACATCACACTGTATTATAGGTTTCAGAAAAGGGTACGTCCTTATCCGCTCAACTGGAACATAACCCCTTTGGCATAACGCCTTAAGCTATAACAATGGGGGTGGTTCTAGGAACCCTAAAGTAATCCACTGATATGTAACCTCATGGATGAAACAAGAAGTGCTCTGCTTACCCACTTGACTAGTTTTCCTTATGAGTTAGCGTTACAAAGTTGTATGTATCACGACCTTGGAAAGAGTACACGATGGATGTAATTAGTGCCCACTGTACTTGAAGGGGGAAAGTAAAGCCGAGATACTCCCAAATTAGTCAGGGTGACTTTTTGGGTAAATTGTGCCGCTCTTAGACAACTTTGTGACACCTAGTTGAGAGAACTTATTAAGGAGGCCATTCTATCTTGGAGCCCACTTTACTAGTCCTTTGTCATGTCTTGGCCATCACAAAGTGATAACTTGTTTGGATTCAAAACCTTGTTTTTCGAACAAGGCAAAGAATCCACTTAAGTTGGATCTAAGTGCCTTTCATCATGGAAATTAAACAACGTTTCACTTAGCTTAGTTTCTTTCTCACCTTCGGATGAGGCAAAGCTCTACCCAAGTGACGCTTAGTTTATTTTCATATTTTGATCTAAACCTTTGCATTCTTGTTTCCCATTTGGGGCAAGAGAAGGCATCTTTCAGGAGTGTTGTCATAGATAGTGTTCACCACTTTTTTTTCCATTTACGCTCATCCATGTTTGCAGCTGAGTTATTAAACGTCTAAAGTGTGTGGATGCATCCTTATATCTTTGATGGCCACTTGATCTTGATTTCAAGATCATCATCATAGTTAGGATTGATTCATCATTTGATCTCCCTTTGACGTGTTACCTTGTTTTCATTGTCTTTGACACAATTAAGATACTTACATTCATGTTTCTCGTAAACATGATCTAAGTATCCACATTGTGGTGTTACATTGCCCACATTTTAGCACATCCTTAGTATAATTTGCCTTATTTTAATTTCAAACATTGTCCCAAATATTGAAAGGTGTCACTTAATTTTTTTATGTTGTTTCAATACCACTTTGACACTAATATCTCACTTCTCCGTGAAGCTTGATAGATGTGTCCAATTGGTGTGGTTATGTGGCTTAAATTTGTAAACCTCACCCTTTGACATTTAGGCCTTGTTGGTTGTTGAAATTTTCATGGTATCCTTTGATTGGGAGTCACATCTACCCTTTGTTAATATTTACACCTTGTTCATTTCAAGCTTGATGTAAATATTGACATTGTGTTGATCATATTTGCATCGAACTATCATTTTGCACACACATTTTACATAGGGTGTATTTCCTTATTGATTGGCTTTGTGTTTCACACTTGCATGATTGTTCCTTGTGATCATTCATCTGGAAAACTTATTTTCTAGGACAATCCTTTTTTATCTCATCGAGATTACATCATCACGATGTCTATTTTCCTTATACCTTCTTCAGAAAATCACACACGCATCTCCATACTTACAAATGTCTATTTGTTGTCATTATGCTACCCAAATCGGCATGGATGTCACTTCCTTCACTTTGAAGGATTTCCATCACACTATCTAGGTCTAGGACATTTATGCTTAAACATGACCAAACAATGACTGACTATCACGTGGTTTCTCACACTTACAAAATATGGAATCTAGGTTTTGGAATTCAAATCAAAATATTCCCATTAGAACTAAACCTCGTTTGGTTCTTCAGGCTAGAGAACCCATTCAGGCACCTTATTCCCCACCTTCAGCTCATATTTTATGGTATGGTTTGGATGCTTCTGATCCAAATTATTATTCAGGTTCCCCCCACTCTTCTTCTGATTTAGATCCAAACCACCATTTGGATTCCCACTCTTCTTCTAAAGATTTGGATCCCAACTATTATTCAGATACCCCTAGATCAAATCTTGAATCACGGTCCTCCCTTCCTTCACAGACCTTTATTCCAAATCACCTCAACAAAGTCTTCCTCCTTTGAAGACTCATGTAACTCCAAGTTCCATCAATCGAACATCTAATTCAATTCTTGAGTCATGGTCCTCCCTATCTTCGTAGGACCTCCTTCATCAGTCATCTCAACGACCTCTTCCTCCATCAAAGAGTTCCACAACTCATGATTCCCTCTAGTCAATCATCTAATTTGACTCCTACATCATAACTTAATGGATGGCTATGTGATCCTATTTTATCTCCTACATTATGTCATCTTCTAGAAAAATGATCTAGGTCTGGATCCAAATCATCCATTCATGAGATGCCTACCACCAAGCCTACTTCCTCTCTTGATTCATCTTCTGCTATCAGTTAACCAAATTCAATACCTCTTTGGCCCTTGATCCCTTTCAACCATATAGTACCATTTCCTCATTCATCTTCTAAAGATCAATGTCTGCAACCATGTCGAACCATTAGAAAAAATCCATGTGCTAGGATATCCTTTCATAGCACAATCAAAAATCTTCATGGGAGTGATAAGGTCAAGCCTTCCCCTCATCTACATATCGACATCTTCATCTTCTTCTATCAATCAATCTTCCCCTCGCTTATCAAACTTTCTTCTAGTCAATCTCCTATGGTCAAAGAACAACAACCTCTACTGATTGATTTCCCTCAGGATGAAGGAACAATTAGACTACACAATGATATCTGTCTAGAGGATTGCAAACAAGGATTCTCTCTAGAACTCAATACATTCGTGTATGGGGAGGAAGAAGTTGATTCCTTTTATCAGAACATAGAGGAAGATCCTAAAGTCATGGAACTTGATTCTTCTTCTATTATTCCATCTTCACCTTCCTCTGAGCATGATGAGATGTCGGGGTCTAGCATTGATCCATGGCCTATCTTCTCATTACCAAATCATTCCTTATCTATCATCATTCCTCAATCAAAATCTCACCTTGGGTCGCCACTGAGTAGCCCATTATCTTCTTCTATCCTAGAGACACCCCTGGGTAGCCCTCCATTTTCTACTTATGGGTCACCTCCTGGTAGCCCATTACCTTCTATTCTTGGGCCGCATCCTAGTATCCATTCATCCTCTTCTATCTATGGGACCACCTACCCAGTAGTCCCTTCCTCATCTATACTTGGCCCACGCCCTAGTATTCCTTCCTCATCTTCTTCTATTCTTGGGCCATGTCCTCATAGCCCAATTTATTCCATCTTACGGCCATATCCTCTAGTAGCCCTTCCTCATATTTTATTAGTGGCTCACCTCCTGGTAGCCCATCCTCTTCAATTCTTGGACCATATCCTTTTCATCCATCACATCATCCTTCTATCAATGATTGAGGGAAAGCCCACCATCATTTCTCTCGTTCCTATCATCAATCATAAATGTTCACTTACTTCTCCCACTTCTCAGGATCAGACAAGTCACACATTATCTTATAAGAAACCCAAACAGGTTCTTATCAAGCTCAGTCAAAACTTCCAAGAGCTCCAAAGCTCCCAACAACTCGAACAATCTTAAAATTGTAAATCAAACATGATTCAAGAATGCACATCAATGCAACCATCAAGTATGGCACAAAGTACATAAACCTTTGGATATGGAACTCAAGCTCCCACATATGAAATCCATGTTTCAAGATAAATCACAGTCATTTGTTGAGTATGAGCTCACCACGATCATCGAGATCGGGGATAACATGACTCTTGATAAAAAAAAATATGCCTAGTCTCCCTTATCAAGGAAGTCACAAACATTGTTGTTGGATCTTACCACACAGAGTGACTTTTTTAGTCCCAACCTTTCCAAAAACCATCAAAAATCTAAAAATCAAAACAAATTAAAAAATACAAAAAAATTGAGAAAACACAAAAAAATCAAAGGTACAAAGATCAAACATTGCAATCAGGTATTGCGTACACATGGATGTTTCTTTCTTCCCTTCCTTGCTATTTTTCTGAAAGTCTTCCTACCATTTTCATCCCTTTGGTGATATTTTGGTTAGCCTTTTCACATGCATTTTGTGACATTTATCTCTATGGTATCTGTTTGACCTTGGTCTTTCATCACCTTGGTAAATTAAAGAATGACTGACCTCTTAGAGATCCTATCACATTCAACATCTAATAAACTTGTTGCGAAGAAATTTTGGACATATTTTTTGACACTAGCCAATGTCATCATCACAATCACTTCCACCTCCTTCCATCAAGCCATCTGTGGTTCTTAACCCCTTGTCAAACAAGAGAGCTGAAATAAGTTTTCAGAAAGTAAAAGAATCAAAATCAATCAAAAAATCAAAAGCTAAAAGTTGCAAAGCAAAAGAAAATTGATATATTACTCTCTCTTGGGGTATTTCCAATAATCTCTATTGGGGCTATGGACGCCTGACTGGCAGTAGAGAAATGTTGCGATTAGAATCAAATACATCTCCATCGAGGCTATGGATGCCTGGCTGGTAGTGGAGCAATGTACGGCTATCCTTCCACCCTCCATTCACAAAAACCTATCACCTTTCACAATCAATCATTCCTACACATTGGCTAGGGTGTCTTCACTTGTTGTCTATTAAATCTTCCCTTCAAGAGGTAATTAATTTCCATGTGCACACACTGGATCTCTATGAGTAAACAGGATTAGTATGTTACCAAGTGTCTTTTTTGGACCTTGTTCAGACTCTTACTTTAGTCCATATCTCATCTCACAATTTGTGCCTTTGGCTAATCACTTCTTCATCGCAAGGCTTCTAAGCTACATTCATATCATTCACATCATTCTTCTACTTCATTCAGAACATCCATGTGTATAAGATTACATTTTTTGCCATGTTTTTGGACACCTTTGTCCCCTTTCACAAAAAAATCGTTGGGGAATCCTCCTTCCTTTCTATCATGTGCTTTTAGGCCAACTTACGCTGGGGGCATCCTTGCTTCTTCCCAGCACTTCATTGGTTTACGTTCATCATCATGTTGAACCTATCCATAATGGCCTTGGGTCCCACTTCTACAGTGTGAAGAGTTTACCTTTGAATACTCCCACCTAATCACTGGGGCATTTCCACATCTTCACCTTTCTCGTACGCATGTGGCCTTTTGCCCTTGTACATCCCATCTATCACTAGGGGCATCCATGCTTCTTTGTCTTCCTATACATAGTTTCAGAAAACTTTCAAAATAACAAAAAAACATTCAAATATGTTATAAAAAAATCAAAAAACATTCAAATATGTTAGAAAAAAATCAAAACATTCAAATATGTTTCAGAAAACATAAAAAAAATATAAATCATCCTACAAAATGTCGCTCTTTGGTTCTCACATGTTCATGTGTGCAACTCGCAGATCATCTTGATCTACCTCCATCAACAAAAGCTAGGCTGCTTACTTCGTCTGTACTCTGGGGCACAACGAGTTGCCTGGTACTGTTTCGTAGTGCACATTGCTTTTTCATTAGACCCAAGTGTCCTCCATTATTCCCCTCACATGTATCCTTGCTTGGGGCACCATCATTAACCCTTGTCGTTAATTCAAATAGGTTGGAACTGAAGCTCGATAACAAAAACATTACATTATGTTTCTCTATTAGGTTAGCTTGTTTACTTTCTCGTATTGCATTGCATTATGTATGTTGCATGGAGTTAGGCATCTTTTACTTTCTCGTATTGCATTTTGTATTTTGTATGTTGCATGGAGTTGGTGTTTTTAGCAATGGACATTTGTTCGTATATGGCTTTTCATGTCATACTACACTTTTGTTCATTATTTTTAAATAAGAATCGATGATGAAGATCACTAGCAATATGATGACAAATAAAGTTGTTTAAAAGGCACTTGGATGGATGTTGGCTCATTCCCCCTTCTTCATACTCCTTTTTCTTCTATATCCCCTTTTTTCTTCTTCTTGACACTATTATTTCTTCTGTTCTCTTTCTGTCATCTTTTCAATCGTCGATCAAGTTCTTCTATCACCCCATCGACAATCGAGGGGGCATCCTTCATTCTACTCATTTTTCTTCTATCCCTTCAAAATTTTCTACTTGTTTATGCTTGTCTACTTTCTTTGAAGTGACGTCACTTACGCCACCCCAAAGAGGGGAAAATGTAGACACCTAAAATATGCTTACACTTAGCATTTCCTCCAATTCAGTTAATTAATGACACTTCATTAATTAACCCACTCTTCGCTCCATTCTCGGATGCCCATTTACGACACCTTCTTGGTCATATTCCTCCTATAATCATCTAATTTGGCTAATATCTCTCTTATTAGCTAAACATTCCTCCTTTTGACCATTCAGAACCTCCCTAGTTCTCTCTAGACCACTTCTATTGGCTTCTTAGGCTATCTATCAGTCACAATTGATTAATCCAGACCCCTCCCAACTCTCAATGAGTCTCTAATCACTTGTTAATCAAGTTTAACTAGCCTAATCCTATCTTAACTAGTCCTAAAAGCAATGTTTATCCTAATCTAATCCTAAAGTGATTTTTTAGACTTTAGTCCCACATGCACCCAAATTCCAAACTCTTCCAAGTGAAAAACTATAAATAGAAGGCTAAGCCTACCCATTCAAACTTACAACTTTACATAACACAAAACCAATCTCTCAAGCACTTTGGAAAGGCATTAGAAATCATTTGTGATAGCTTTAAGCTAATTAGACATTTGATCTTGGCTTACCTTCCTCCATTGTTGAGCTAGCTCCTCCATCTTGCATCCATCCACTCCAAATAGTTTTGAGTAATATGGAGAGAACCATTGGCCTTGAAGCCATTAATGGTGAGACTCCATTCTTGAAAGCTTGAGAAACATAAACAAAATCACACCTTTGATTGCTAAGTTGATCTTTCTAGGTTCAATTTCTTAATTAAGTAATCTAAAGAGTAGAGAGTAGTATATATGCTAGTTTTTGATGTTTTTGTCAAAGTTATGATGCATGTATAGGATTTCTTGTTTAGCTCTTATCTCATGGTGCATGGATGAGTTAGCAAAGATTTGAGGTTCTTTAGCCTCATTCCATAGCTTTTGCAACATATTGTTTAAATTGTAATTTTTTGTGACATTCTTAAATATTATTCAAAAAGTAAATATAAAGGCATATATATAACTTGACCGTCACATATTTTCCTTTTGGGAGGCGGGGTGATCGTCAAATTAAAGACACAGTGAATATTAATAGGAAGACCTAACTAGCGTGCAATTAAAGACACAGTGACTGATGCGTTAGAATGCCCTGAATTGGCTGATGTTGAGGGATTGCCATTGGCATCTATAAAAGCCGGTTGTGTAGGCCGCACAGGAATCTCGGAATCGCTTAATAACATGGACACAATCTGCGACATTGCGGGACGTAGCGCTGGTGCGGCTTGTGTGCAAAGAAGGGCAATCGTAATCACCTTCATCATTTGCTCTTTTGGATAATCTTCTCCTAAACACGGATCAACAATGCCTAAAACATTGTTGCTTTCGTAATGTATCCAAGCCTGCAACGTCAACGTCTTTGTTAATAACCACAAATATATTTTCATGCTTTATAAATAAGCTTTCTACAGTCACATTCAACGACGTACCAATTGCAAAAGAAGTTGCAGAGGCTCCGGCAATTTCAGATCGCTGCACTTTCTTCCACTCACAATCTCAAGAATCACTATCCCATAACTGTAAACGTCAGCTTTTTCACTCAATTGCCCCTGCAAGGCATATTCTGGAGCGGTATACCCTCTGCTTGAAAACAATAGAGCCACGGATAAAATAACAAATCAATAACGTCTCGTAGCAGAGTAACATTAATACGCTTTAAAAGCACAAATTCACTTACATTGTTCCTCCAATTCGACTAAAAACTTGCGTTTCACCTTCAGGAAAGAACTTAGCCAAACCAAAATCTGCTATTCTAGGCTGAAATTTGTCGTCAAGAAGTATATTTGCAGCTTTGATATCTCTGTGTATAATCCGAACGTTGGAATCGTCGTGGAGATATGCAAGGCCTCGAGCAGTGCCCAGTACGATGCCGAAACGAACATCCCACTGCAGCTGGTTCTTCGCATCTCCTGTAATGTTATATTTATACAACGAATTCTAAGGTTAAATATTGCATTCATTGAAGCCAAAACATACAGATTCTTCCAAAACATAAAGATTCTTCCAAAACGATTTCTCTGTTCGTCTCGTCTTCGTTGAAGAAAAAACATAAAGATTCTTCCAAAACGATTTCTCTGTTCGTCTCGTCTTGGTGTAAGGTTTGAACGGTATTCTATCAAAGAAACGGGTTTTTCTCACCGATAACATACAACTATTACGAGATACTTGCAAGGGATAGTCTAACAATATGAGTAATATTAAAAATATTCAGTTACACCTATATTCAGCAATCTACAAATCCATAAAAAATACTCACCGAAGAGATGCTTGTCGAGACTGTTGTTTGACATGAATTCGTAAACGAGCAAGCGTTCATGTCCGTGCGTACAACATCCAAGCAAACGAGCAAGATTTCGGTGACGGACGCTGCTGATGAGTTCAACTTCCTTCACAAATTCATCCATCGCCTGCGTCGATTGCCTTCCGTTCAGTTTCTTCACGGCAATAGTTCTTCCATCGACAAGTCTCCCCTGCTCGTGAAACGCTTACACTAAATATCACACAATAACAACGCAAGCACAGAACGGATCCAAAAGACAATCTTCACATTTACCTTATAAACTTCGCCGAATCCTCCTTTTCCAACCAAATTTCTGCCGTCAAAATTATCGGTCGCATTTCTGACAACCTCGTAATCGGAAAAGACTTGCTCGATTGTTTGTCTTCCGCCCAAATTCCCATCTGTATAAAACATCGTGACGCCATTTTCATCTTAGGACTACCAACTCATCTTGAAATAAATTTTCCAACATCAAAGGAAACTATTATGGATTTTTTCAGCACCTCTTTCAGAACCGCGCATCCAAAATCCATCACCTACAGAAAACCTCCTAAACATGTTTGGGGAGCATTGAAAAACGATAAAAACAAAGAGGGCCGCGATCAAGGCTGCTCCTCCAATGCTTCCAAACACTATAGGAAGTTTACTCTTCTGTTTGCTGGAGGTCGGACGCAAATTTGTTAATGCTGCAGAAACGAAATACGATATTTTATTATTCCTGTTTGGAATTTTAAAAAATAAAAATAAAATTACCTGAACAAAAAAATAGTTGTACATTTAGTGTCGCCTTCGGGAAAGAAGGAATAATTTGCGTAGCGCATAAAACAACCAGCCAGCCCACTACGTCCTGTATGACTGGGAAGACAACCTTTGACTAGGTTTATGGATGCCGTGTTCAAACAAAGTTTACATGTTGTATTATCGAGAAATTGCCAACACTGAGCAAGGGCGTATACAGAACCAGTGCCAGCAACAGTTGAGCCAACGTCATAATAATCTCTCTCAGGAGCATTATTCCCGAGCTGCTCTAGTAGTGCCTGAACATTCTCCGAGAACTCTTTTGGTCGACTGTCATGTATTGGGGAACATAAAATTGATGATGTACCATCATCTCCCTGAAGAGGGGAGATGGAATTATTTTCATAGCGAAAGAAGCACCCATTCAAATGAATTCTTGCTCCGTTCAATCCGGTACAATATTTCTTAGCTTTTTCCTTGGCTAGGTTGAAGCAGTCTAAGCACTGGACGGTTGTTAAGTAGTTCCTACACTGAACGAAGCCATACACTGGATCCGTCTTATAGATGTTGCTTGTAGAAGTAGCGAACCTGGAAACAGAGAGATTTGACTCAATATTTCTTGAAAGTCTCTCCCAATTTCTGTGGAATGCAGTGGCATTCAGATTTGTCCATGGGCTGCAGGCATGTTCCAATTCTTCACCGATTGAGTCAGATTCTTCACTGGTATTATCAACTGCTAGAGCGACGTTAGCTAATACAAATATTGCCATAAAACCCGTAACAAATACCTTTCTCCACCCCATGGCGAACGTAACTTGTGGGCTTTGATTTTGAATCCCAAGTTCATACGGGCTCGACCATATGTTGAATATCAAACTATTACTGGATGTTTTAATGGGTTGGACTCCTTTCGGTGACGTGATAACAAGGCTCATTTATGGAAATGATTATATTTAAGACTCCCATTTAGGACCATACATGTTTCGAATCATACACATACATGTGATCGTCATTTAACTTTACATGTGATTGTCATGCAACTCTTCATGTGATTGTCATGCAACTCTACATGTGATTGTCAACTTTATATGTGATTGTCAATAAAAGGTTTTATAGTGACTAATATTCCGTGGAAAGTAAATATTTTCATAGTTCAATTGAGAACTAATTCATATTGTTTTCGGTGTAAAATACAAAGATAGAAAATACCTAAAAAGACACCGGAAGAGAGAATATGTGTCTTTTGCACATCTGGTGCAGTGGAGTTAGAGAAACATTTCAGGTTGGAGTATAATGCTTATAATGATATTAGGACACAATTTGCTAGCCCGATGATTGTTGCATCCTTTCAAAATATTTTCAGCGAGAATATGGTTGAAAAAGGAGGGGAGTTTATTATCAAACTCGCCAACAGGAGATTTGAATTCGAGAAAAATTTGTAGCAAGTTGTGGTCCTTAAAATATCTTCTTCTTTCTTACATTTAATGTACGCAAGATAAACAATTTAATGATTGGCATTTAATTTTTCAGAGGATTCCTTAACTTGAGGGTGCATTCCAATTTTGAGTGATGTGTCAAGGTGTGTCCTTCTTTTACAGTAACACTAGAAAATCAACGGCCAATGGGGTCTTTGTTGATTGGTAAAGTCAGGACATTTACCACGAGGATGTCCAAGATTCAACCCCCATTGGCATATCTGTTGCATGAGGAATAGCCCAACCGACGTCCGTAAGTGTCGAAGGAGTACCCCGACCAATGTCCCTGTGTTTGTGAAAGTTGTATGATGGTGCTGTTGGAGTAGTCCGACCAATGTCCCTGAGTGTTCGTCAAATGTACGAAGGCGGTATGAAGTGTACACCAGCTGTACGAAGGTGGTATGAAACCTAAGCTTTAGCGGAATAGAGACGGTGTGAAACTTGTACACCTAGTGGCCTGTGTGTATGATAGTTGTACGATGGTGCTGCTAGAGTAGTCTGACCAACATCGCTGATTATTCAGTAGTTGTACGAAGCAGGTATGAAGTGTACACTAGCTTTATGGAGGTGATATGAAACCTAGGCTTCAGCTGAATGCAGGTAGTGTGAAACTTGTGCACCTGGTGGTCCCATCCTCACCCAAGTTAAATTCACCGAAATTGGTAGAAACTAAGCTAAAAATGTAATATGTAATGATTCCTCTAATTTCAAAACAAAACACTTAAAAATTAACAGCCCTTATTTCTACCAAATTTCAGTTTTTATTTTACTTGGAGGAGTAGCTGTCTAGGCTTCCAACCAGTTGCCCGTGTTGCTCCTGCCTGCCCGTGCTGATGTCACCGTGAAATCCCCTTAAATTTGATCTGAAGGAATATTTGGTGCTTGCGAATTGTTCGACCAAATGGTTAAATAATCATTGATTCAGGCTTCTCCATAATATTTTAATTACAGCATCTTGTTGGACTCTGGAGGATATATATTTGTTGTATATAGAACCATTAGTTGATGTTTCAATGAGTTTGACTGCTTTCTAACTTGGTGCCCCTGACAACACGGCTCGGCTATGAAAATGATATACATTTTAGGTAGATTTCCTTTTACGACAACACATTTTTCCATTCGTAGATTTAAAGTTTTTCACGTCTCTTGCATTTGTATGCAAGATAAACAATTGATTGATTGATATATAATTCGTCAAAGTGGGAGGATTACGTAAGTTGAGGGTGCGTTCCAATTTTAAGTGCCGTGTCAAGATAGGTTCTTCTTTTACAGTGACACTTGGAAATTAAAGGCCATTATGCTTACCAATTTCTCGTTTTTGTTTTATTTCCAAGACTTCCAGCCAATTGCCCCTGGCGGATGTCACCGTGAAATCCCCGCAAATGTGATCTAACAGAATATTTGCTACTTGCAAATTGTTTGACCAAATCGCTTAATATCCATTCACACAGGTCTACTATGCGAGAGTCCTTCTGCACAGATTTACATGCACAGAAACTAAATTAACAATGAAACGAACTTTAGAAAATCACCAAAGAATAATTTTATATTGTAGGCTTTTTGGAGGGGGTAATTTTTATTTTTTTAAAGCGAGTTTAATAAAATAATGTGTTTTTGAGCAAGGATATATTTTTTGGCTTAAACAATTCTTAATATATTAGTTTTATTTTTTAAAATAGAAGGACTCATCCATGTGGGATAATACTTAATAGCTTACGGGACAACTTACAAAGCATACACATTCATTGTATCAATTATATTACTAATGCAATGAGAAAGGTAAAGACGGAGAGTTTTTAAATTCTGTACCCCTTAAAAAAACATTCTCCTCAAAGTTGTAATTGTGGGAAGCATTGTTGAATCTAGAGAAGGGGCTTCCAAGTTGCATCTTCTTGTTGCATGCCTTGCCACTAGATTAAGACCTCTATGATAAAGTGGTTGCTTAGTTGGCAGGAGCACTTATCGAGAATTGTGGACAGCTCAATAATTATGGATCCTTCATTATCAAGCTCTGGTAGTACTGTTTGTGTCACGTAATGTTTTCACCCAAAACATTCTTCAAATAGGAGACATGAAAGACAAGATGAACTCACAAGTTGGGTGGAAGCTCAAGCTTGTATACAGTGACACCTATCTTTTGGGAAACTTTGTAGGTTCCATTGGGCAAGCTTTTGATGCACTTTGAGTTTCAAGTAAGTTTGTTTGTATGGTTGTAAGCGCAGAAATACCATATCCTCAGGATGGAAGTTGTGATCCAAGAGGTGTTGATCTACTTGTGGTTTCATACAATTTTACGCAATATGGAGATTGTCCAAAGGGTGTGGAGTATTTGGTCCCATTGTGTGAGAGCGGCGTCAATGGCCTAAATTGAAGAACTGCCATAAACTGCTTTGTACAGAGTCATTTTGGTGGAGGTGTGATATGAGGTGTTATACCACCATTCAGCAAGAGTTGGACACTTGACCCACTGTTATTGGTGCTCAAAGGTAAAACATCAAAGGAATCTTTCCAAACATTAGTTAATAATTTTAGTTTGACAATCCATTTGCAGGTGATATCATGAACTCATCCTCAATTAGGTACCTATCCTACGAAATAATTCTGTCTAGAAATGGTTGGTAAATTTGGCATCATAGTTTGAGACAATGGAGGTTGGAATATAGTGGATGCAAAAGATTAGGTCAATGAATAGTTGGGAAATTTCTAATGTCGTATATGGGTGTGATAAGGAACAAAAATGGGCATACATGGAGAGGCAGTCCACTACGACCAGGATCATTGATTTTACCACATATTTACGTATCCCTTCGAATAAGTCCATGAAAATATAACTTCAGATCTGTATTGGAATGTGTAATGGTTGTAACAAACCTATGGTTTCCATTGTTTAAACCTTGTTGCATTGACATGCATCATCAAATTGAAGAGGATCATCTTTAGAGTGAGTTTCATTCCTTCTCTAATATTATTTGGGGTTGAAATTAGAATCTTTATGATATCATGATGGAATTTTGAGAAGCATGTATTGTGGATCATGCACACTTGTTCTCTAAATTGTTTCTTCACTTGCAATGGTTGCATACAACCAATGTGCATATTGGAGTTGGAAAATGTGATACTTGGCCTAATTTTTTTAACGTGATATATATGATATCTAGACTCTACAAATGATGCATCATGATCCATAATTTAGGAAAAAATTTGTTTGATCATTTCAATTTGTAATTGCTTGAGAGAAAGTAATTTTGGGAAGGGTACATTGTCATGTCACCTTCACAAATACAATAATCTTTGAATACCCTTACGTTATTCTCCATTTCTTGAAGGATAAAGTGATGGTATGTGGGAAATAATTTAACTTAAGTTGTCAAAAAAGTAACTTTCAATTGTATTAATAAAAAGAAATCTTATTTTATATTATTAAAAAGGCTAACATTATTGAATGCAATTCAAAAATAAAAAATTAAGTAAGGGAGATTTCTTTATGAGTGATTTTCATTGAAAATCATGAAAGTTATAATATAAAAAATGGTGTGATTTGGCTCATTTGGGAATCAATATTCAACTATATAGTGCAACCTAATTAAATAAAATAAAAAAATTATAGAAATTCATAAATCTAATATAATAAAATGAAGCTTCCCTTATTAAAATTAATGTGAGTCAGTTTATTATGGAGGTGGAGTGGAGATTTTGTTGGTGGCTGTGTAAGAGGAGAGGTATTGTGTGGTAGTGGGTGTTAGAGGATTTGATTACAGGTGGTTGGGAGGACCAGCATGGGTATGGGCAGTGCATCAAAGCACATGGCCATGATGTTTTTCCTCTCAGACCTAACACTTGCTTTGAGTAATAATTCAAGCTCTTTATTGGAGATCTAAAGACATTAACCACGCTTAAAGTTGTGTCAACATTGTAAATTTAGCTGTAGTTAGATAGTTGCAATGAGTTCAGTGTCTAAAAAGAGAGCCATTTTTACAGCGCACCCCCAAAGTTCAAGAAAGTAACAACAATGGAGGATACATGGATACACCTTAGGAAGTTACCCTTTTCAAGGCAATTCATGTATAAATTATTATGCTTTGCTATTTCAAATCCTTTCCCTAAATTTGCACCAAACTGATAGGCTAGTTTACTAGATTCAAATCTCCTAACCCTTCCCATAACTCAAGGAGGCATGTTGGAAAATGATTATGGGGGAATATTGTGGAAACATGATTGACATCAAAATTAATAAGATTTCTCGCCAAGTTCAATTCTTCCACCACTTCCTCTAACTCCAACAGACCTATTGGTGAGGTTGTGGTTTCATTATTATGAGGTGCATTGAAGAGTAATCCATGTTTGCAAACATGAGGAATGTGGTCTAAGTACGAGTCCCATGGAGGAAACTGTACGATAGAAAAGTGACATGCGAGCATGAGAATCTACAAGTAGCTCTTCTTCATACCCGACCTCCCGAGGTCGTGCCGAGACAACCGGTGGAAATGGAATATATGTGGATATAGACAAACTAGTTGGGCAATCTTATATCCTCAACACGCAATAATGGGATCTGTGAATCTAAGGAAAAGAAAGCTCTCCTAACCTGAATTGGTGTAATGGATCGTTCAGATATAATAGCTGCTCGGAGGCTCCAATCAATGTCGAGCTCTGCCAGATCCTATCTATTGGCTGTTGGATACGTGGAAAGTGACTTGTAGGTGCTTCGTATATATTTCCAGACAAGTTCATGGAAAATGGTAGTGATAGGTGTAGTGGATTTATAATAAACTATGGGTGGTTTTCTGGTCTAGCCCAGAAAATGTTGGATTGATTGGCTTCTATATTTAATACGGAAAATTGTGTTATGATATCTGGTGGGAGTGGTGAGGATCTAAATACCAGTGTTCGTAAACCGGTGTCAATACTTAACTGACTTGCAGGCCCATTGGGTTGTGGGACCTGGGGATCACAACCATGAGTTCATGGTTGTTGTGGACCTGTTATGGTCATGTGAAGAATCAATCTCTTCTTTTGACTATCCAATGGTCATAAGCCTTTTCAGCTTCTATGTTTAGTACCAGGAGTTGTGTGATTTTCTCAGAATACCTTACGGGTGTTCTGGCAACTTGTATACGTAACCCTGTGTCTATGTCGATGAGAAGGTCTCCTGCATCTGGCTGTGGAACTAATGGATCACAGCCAAATATTTGTTCTCTTTCGGGTTCTTGTATGGTCATGCGGATATCCTATCAAGGCAGTCTATAGTTGGGTTGACTTGACCAAAATGTGTATGCTTTGTCGTCTTCAATATTCAATTGTCTCAATTGTTCACTAATTGCTTGTTGGTTTATTGTCATTTGAAAGACCTGAATCCTAAGCCCTTGATCTATATCCGTTAACATTGTGAAGAGATTTGGTTGAGATACTACCGGTTCAAATACGTATTCCCTGGGCTCTCTGGGTCCCGTAATTTTCATGCAAAAGAAGATTAAACTTTAACTAAAACAAGTAAACTAACTATGAAAGATATATCTAAACTATGCTTATATTTCTCTTATTTTTGTATTTTCAATGATGTGTATTTGAACGAAATTAAAAGAGTAGCTATTCTAATATATTCAGATAATGGACAATTAGTCTAATAACAAAATTAAAACAAGCAAGTTAGTCTGGTATAGCTATTTGCCTGTGCAGTTGTGAATTTATCCTAAATATTTAAATAACTAACTAGTTTAATTGAAAGACTTCCAATTCTACCTCAGAAGTGAGGAATGAATCATAGTTTCTCATAAAACTATCATTCCCCATAGCTTCCCTGGCAATATTGAAAGTGAGCTTTAACTAAAGTAAAATGATTTGCTACTCTATTTGATATGTTGTAACTACAACTTTGATAGCTCAAACCTGGAGTTTACAGAACAGTGGTAAATCCAGTCGTATCATGACTTGTCCCCTCAGTGTGATCTCCTTGTTCCTTCATGTTCTCATGAATCCAGAAAAGTGTGAGTGTGATAGTGTCAACAGAAGAAGATACTTGAAACAATGGCAGCTTTGGATATAAACCGAATACAATGCAAGTAAGAGAGGGATAGTGCAAGTGAACAGAGCTTGACTATGCAATTCCTAGTAGGATTTATTGTGGGGATACAACGCAAAATACCGAGAATTCTGGGATCTATTTCTTGTGACAAAACAAAACCTACAACTCTAAGATTATCAAATGGATTCTAATCTAGAACTGAAACTACCTTATGCTAAGCTGATTGTATGGGACAACAATGAAGTAAAATGAAAGCAAGAAGATCAAATGATCTCTAAAGCAGAAAGGAGAGGCTGAGAATTCATGCAAAATATAAAACTATTGAAACTCATGCAAGAACTTCAAACAAACTGAATAATCAAACATGGAAGGAGAGGGGCCATTTGCTTGTGGACAAGCTGGGTATTTATAGCATTTGGATTTACCAGAGGGTAAGTCTAAATTGAACTCTTCTAATATAAACAAAGGGAAAACACTATTTACCAGGTGGCCAAAACATAAATGCAAGCTTTAGTGGTTGAGAAATGTGGGTGAAATTTGAATTTTTACGTTTGACGAAATCATCGGAACGTTCTGGAAAACACACACAGGACCACCACCCTGCACAGGGAGGCAGTTACAGGACCGCCACCCTGTCCTGGGCGGTGGTCACGGGACCGCCACCCAGGCAGGGTGGTGGTTCTGTAACTTAAAGACAAAATGCAAGGAAAAAGGGGGCAGAGGTTAGAACAAAACATGCAAAAGCTAGACAAGGCTTTCTAGGATGCAAATGTATACTTGGCGAGCTTTTCTGGATTCCGAACACCTTGCGAAGAGATCTGAATCATCATTGGGGTTTCTGTAACCTCTTTCCGGTAGTACAATACCTACATTTTTGGGTACGTACATATTTCCCCCTCGGAGAAGCATTTTAGCCATGAAGAGGCATAAAACGGTGGGTCCGAGTATGGTGGTCCCAAAATGGGGAGTTAGAAGCTATACCTGACATGCCCGTGTGTCGAAATGTCACCATCCAAATTCCCGCTATCTGTAAAATGAAAAGAGGACTCAAGTGTAGATAGATAAAATAAATCAAAAAATAAATACTAAATTAACATGAAATGAGGACTTACCATTTGCGCGGGGATAAGAACTTACCTCCGTCAGCGCTCCAACTCTGCGTAAGAACACTCAAAACAAAATTAGAATACTATATATATATATAATATAATGACGAACTCATTTTACTATTCATTTACGCGTGTTGATTTGGTGGTTTTTTGAGCTCTGGGATCCACGATAACCATTTTCGACGAGAGTATAGTCAAAATGTTCATTGCGAGATCGTGATCATGCCTCCGAGAGCAGGACATTGACCCGCGAAGTCTCAGGTTAGTTCTCCTCAATTTATCATTTTTAAACCTAAAATATAGAAATGTTGAAATCTTTGTCTTGGGGGGATTATTTTTGAAAATGTTAGTTTTAAATGAGTCTCTAGGGGGGCACCCATAGGGTAGGTCTTTATTTCAGTTAAAATGGTGCATTTTTGCTTTTTTTAAGTGTTTTTAGGGCTTTCGAGCCGTTTGCGATTCGGGACAGGACCGCCACCCTGCATAGGGCGGCGGTCATGGGACCACCACCCTATGATGGTGGTGGTTATGGGACCACTGCCTTCATAAGGTGGTGGTTACATGACCACCACCTCAGAAGGCGGTGGTTAGGAAACCGCCGCTCTGCACAGGGTAGTGGTTTCGAACAGAATGCAAAAAAAGATGTAAATTTTAATTGTTTTTGCATTTTTGACATTTTTATATGTTCTTGATGATTTTTCTAGTTGGATTATGTTACTAACTTACTCTTTTTCTCTATTTTGGGTGGATGCAGAAGGAGGAGTACATCAGATGGAGTAGAGAGAGGGAGTGTGATTGGCTCCCAGTAGTGCTAGAGGAACTTACTTAGGCAGAGCGAGATACTCTACAGAGGGTTGACATTTGGAGGATTGCACAGGTCCCTCATATCGCACCTGCTAGTCACATATTGTGTGACTTATTTTCATACTGGGATGCAGATCGGAACACTTTCTGATTTCCAGGAGTTAGGGGTGAGTGGACTATCACCCTAGAGGACGTTTATCACATATTGGGGGTCCCGATTCTTGGGAGGTGGCTGTCTCTTAAGACAACAGTATCCAGATCTCAGATGGTTCAGTGGGCCACCTACATGGGAGATGTTGTTGTCTCCATGGGCTCAAAGAAGGGGGTGAAGGTCCATTCCATTGTTGATTCTCCTATCCCTGTGCTCCGCCAGGCTGTTATGGGTATCTTGGCTTCACGATTGATTGGGGACAAGGGAGGAGATACTCTCTTATACTGTTGGGCTCCCATTATCACACAGATTGAGGCACATGGCCATGTTTACACTTGGGGAGTAGACATTCTTGGGACCACCTATCATGACTTATATAGGGTGGTCAGATTACAGGGACAGTCATTGAGTCACCCTACTCTAGTTATGAGTTGGGTGTATGAGCGCATCATTCCCTATGGGAGAGGTGTACAGGAAGAGGATCCCGGGGCTGTCAGGGCAGCGAGGTGGACAGGGATGACTGTACTTAGGATGCCACACCAGCCAGTGGCTTCTTTGACTATTGTAGACATGGAGGCCACTCCTTATCAGGCCATGACAGGGTTATGGGGAGAGGAGACACACACACTGATCACCTGCTATACTACCAGTCAGCTGATAGACAGGATGGGGAAGTTGGAGATCCACCCCTTTGACAGAGTACCACAGTAGTTTGGCCTCCCCTATATTGATATGTTTCCTCCAGCGGGGCCAGTATACAGGTCTGTTCGTGAGGCCAGGGGAGGTCCTAGAGGCCGAGGTTGGACCACGATCACTCCTGGAGTTCCCATTGCAGCTAGGCGGGTGGTTCATGCCTGAGGGGTAGCCGGTGCTCCTCGAGCACCTTTACTTCAGATCAGAGCTGGTCCTACTCATAGTGGAGAGGGAGATGAGCCCATTGATGTGGACTCAGACTCTGAGGAGTTCACAGGAGAGGAGACAGAGGAGGAGACGGCGGGGGATGAGACTGGAGGTGGGGCTGGTGGGACAGATGAGGAGGATGATAGTGACTCTGAGTGGCATGACACTCAGAGTATCTTGAGGGCCGAGAGGGTGGAGGAGAGTGTAGAGAAGGTGACCCTGATCTCAGAGGAGTTTCCTTCTCGGGACATTGGGGGAGATGATGAGTTTGTAGCAGGACGTCATTTCTTTCTAGATTTGGGGGAGGTTCCACAGTCGGCGGCAGCGTCAGTGGCAGGTGTAGATCCTAGAGATCCCACCTGGAGGCCTGGAGATCTGAGTGAGTTACTACTCTTTTCTCAATTTTGTTTTAGCTAGAAATGTTTAGTCATTTGTTTTTGACCTTATTTTGGACAATTTTCTAACTTGTTTATTTCTCTTTTTTATTTGCAGCGACTATTGAGGGATGGCGAGACTTGATTCACCAGGTGTGCATGGACACCCTGTTGCTCCCTTCAGAGGGTACTCGGGCCGAGCTTACTGAGGACGTTGGAGAGCCTTCAGCAGCTGGCTGACATACTGATGTCTTTTCCCCTGTCTGGAAGGTGGAAAAGATCATGACCTCCCTTCGTACTGAGTTGGCTGGATATAGGACTGTTGAGCGCTTGATGAGGAGGAGTCATTCTCACAGTGAGACCACAACTACTGGCCATGATCATGAGCCCTCAGTTCATTCAGAGCATCATCATAGCAGGAGTCCTAGATGCGGTCGTGCACCATCTGAGGGATCCCACAGGGATTGAGAGATCATGGTGTCTTTTTGTAGTGATTTTTGGTCGGATGTTTATACGAGTGTTTTTGTATTTTTCGGGCTCATTGAGCATTTTGACCATGCCTAGTGCATGATGGCATTGTATATAAAACATGATTCATATATATATATATATATATATATATATATATATCTTTTTGGATCTAGATCTTCTTGTATCTAGAATTTTGTGATTCGTTTCCCATGTGTATACTAGATGTTTTTAGAATCTTTGTTTTTATATGCTTTTCAGAATGTATGCAATGGATGACAAGTGATAACAAATAACATATTGTTTCTCTTTTGTTTGTTTTTGTAATGCTGATATGTGATGATGAAAACATATTGTAGTACTGAACTTTTGGCTTCTTTGGGCAATGTTCATTGCTTCTTCTTATTTTGGCAAAATGTGATGAATATCTAGTGATAACGAGATGAACTTGCCCCACTCCTATCTCCACACAACTAGTAAGATGCGAGGGCTCAACACCAAGAGTTGGGAAGGGCACAAATTATATGAGTTTGAATGAATGGAAATGATGAGAGAAAGACAAGGTTTTGACAGAAATCAAATTCAGACTTGCGTACTTACTCTTACTCAAAACTACTACATAGTTCAGAATGTATCTTATTTTCCAGTTTATCTAGACTTAGATCCATGGATGGCAACTTGGTCGACAAAATCTGGTTTTAAGGATTTGATCTCTTTGGAATTTAGATACTTAATTTCACTTAATATAATTTTCTTTAAAATATTAATATTCACTAACTTGCGTGAATAGACCCCCTACACCCTGCCCCATGCTACTAGTAAGAAGCATGGGCTCATCACCGAAGGCAGGACATAGGCGAGTAAGGGCACTTCTTTCCTTTCTCAACCTCGCATCACCAGTAAGAGATGCGGGCTCATCACCGAAGGTTGGTGGGGCAAAGAAGTGTGTAAAAATAAAATATTCTATTTGGTTTAGCATTTTTTATTTAACTTGACACTTCTGATTTGTGACTTTGGAGTATCCTTGTTTCAAAGAGATGTAAGAAGGATAGATGTGACACCAAGAAGCTTCTAGAACAGACCGTAGGTAAGAACAACTTAACCAAGTAGAAAAGAATGAGTATGACCAAGTATGCAGGCCTTGGTATGGTTTTTGTCAAGACTTTGTCTGTCGATTTGATGAAATGATTTTGGAACCATTTGATGATATTATGAAAACTGAAGAGATATGATTTTGAATGCTTTTGCCAATATTTTCAGAAGCTTGTAATGAATTGCTTAAGAATAAGTTCCTTGACCACAATAGTTACGAAATGAGTGAACAAAATGAAACAACTAAGTGACTAAATGCAATGTAGGTAGATATAATATACAAATGGTGATGCTGATGACCTATGCGTAAAACCGTTTAAGATGCAAGGAATTGACAGTTTCATTGAATTCCTCACCTTCTAGTGTACATAAGAGATACGCACCATTTCCGTAGTCTTTCATGACTCGGTATGGGCCCAACCACTTGGGCCAGAATTTCCTTCCTTCGCCGGTTTTCTTATCAATCTGGCTGTCTAGTCTTAGAACTAGATCTCCCTCATATATTTCTCATTCGTAGACCTTTTTGTTATATTTCCAGCACATCCGGTCAGCATAGGCTCTGTGCCTTTGTTCGGCATTTAGCCTGGCCTCATCAAGGCTTTCTAGTTGAGAAAGGCATGCCTCTCTATAGGCTTCTTCTCCCAAAATCCCTTGTAATGAGATGCAGAGGCTGGGTATTTCGACCTCAAGCGGGAGAACTACGTTTGCCCCGAATACTAATGAGAAAGGGGTTGCCCCCATTGGTGTTCTTATTGAGGTTCGATGGGCCCACAAGGCCGGGTATAATTTTAAATGCCAATCCTGTTTATTCTCCTTAACTGTTTTGAGGAGAATAGCTTTTAATGTTTTGTTTGTGGCTTCAGCTTGTCCATTGGCTTGAGGGTAATAAAGAGAGGTCGTATGATGGTTTATCTTGAATTTACTGCATAACTCACAGACCTCATCATTCTTAAAGGATGTGCCATTATCTGAGATAATGACTTGTGGGACACCGTACCTGTAAATGATTTGATTCAAAATAAACTTAGCGATTACAGAACCTGGTACGGTGGTGAGAGGCATGGCCTCTACCCATTTGGTAAAATATTATGTGGCCGTGATTATAAAATTATGGCCATCTGTTGATGAGGGGGAGAATTTCCCTATCAAATCTAGGCCCCACATGGAAAAGGGCCATGGGGTTGCGATTGGTTGCAGAGCTTGTGCTGGCATGTGAATCTCGTGGGAGAATTCTTGGCATTTATGGCACTTGCGCACAAACTCTACTGCATCATGTTCCAGAGTGGGCCAAAAATAGCCCATCCGATGTATTTTGTGAGTAGTGGCATGACCACCAAAGTGGCCTCCACATATCCCACTGTGGGATTCGTACAGAATCTTTTTGGATTCTTCAGTGTCAACACATCTTAAAAGCATTCCATCGAAGGCTTTACGATAGAGCACTTGTTCTAAGATAACATATTTAGCAGTGATAATGTGTAACCACCTTCTTTGTTGCAATGTGGCACCTTCTGGGTACGTATGGTCCATGATAAAATTGATGATGTCAGTGTACCAAGGGCATGTAGAGATGGGGGGTCTGGTTTTGACAAAGTATAATGTATGGTCCATGATAAAATTGACAATGTCAGTGTACCAAGGGCATGTAGAGATGGGGGGTCTGGTTTCGAAAAAGTATATGCACTCATCCGGAAAATCTAGATTTACCAGATCGCCTCCATCTAATGGATTTTTAGCTAACCAGTCTGCAATGATTTGTCCCTTAACAGGATTTCTGGTTTACAAATGTTAATTCAAATTCACCCATTAAGGTTATAAATCATCCAACCTTTTTAGATAAAGACCCTTGCGTGAGGAATGTTCGTAAGTGATCTGTCTTTACAATGACCCTTGTTTCTTGGTTTAACATGTAATGTCTTAAACATTTTGTTGCAAAGACTATGGCAAGGCATTCTCTTTCTGCCTGTGTATAACATGTTTCATAATCAAGCAACGTCCGGCTAATGAAATAGACTACACGTTCTCGTTTATCATTGTCTTCTTGAGCCAACATGCAGGCTAGGGAGACATCAGTAGCCCGTGAATACAGGATCAAAGGATGATCTGGTCTAGGAGGCATTAACGTGGGAGGAGACAATAAGAAGCATTTAACTGCTTCGAAGGCCTCGTTACATTCTTCTGTCCAATCAATGCTATAATATTTCTTTAATAAATTGTTGATTGGATGAACAACAAAACTTAAGTCTGGAATGAACCTTCGAATTGCACCTAGTTTCCCAAGAAATGATCTGATACCAGACTCGTCTGATGGTGGAATCATTTCAAGAACAACCCAGATTTTGGCTGGATCGACATCAATCCCTCATGAGGATATAATGTAACCCAGAAGCTTGCCTCCTGTCACACCAAATACACATTTCTCTGGTTTAATGTGACGCCATATTCGATCAATCATGAGAGGATGATACAGTACCTCTGGGTGATCACAACGCTTCTTGGCCTTGGCCAACAAGTCATCCATGTAGGATTCCACAATTTTATGAATAAGGTCGTGGAATATGTATGTCATTGCCCGTTGGTATGTAGTGCCAGTGTTCTTAAGACCAAATGGCATGACAACGTAACAATAAGTTCCCCAAGGAGTTATAAACGTGGTCTTGGCTTGATCTTCCTCAGATATTTTAATCTGATTATACCCTGAGAACCCATCCATGAGGGACAAAAGCTCAAATCCAGCTGTTGTGTTACATCAACAATAACGTCGATGGATGGTAACGGGAAGTCATCTTTGGGACAAGCTTTGTTAATGTCCCAAAAGTCTATGCAAATGCGTATCTTCCCATTCTTTTTTAGAACAGGGATGATATTAGATACCCATTGTGAATAGTCAACTGGTTTGATGAATCCCACTTGGAGAAGTTTCATTACTTCTTCTTTCACCATGAGAGCCACTTTTGGTTTCATTGGTCTCGACTTTTGTTTAATTGGCTTTGCATCCGGTTTGGTGACAAGATTATGTACCGCGATATGTGGTGCAATTCCCGTCATTTCTTTGTAATTAAATGCAAAATCCTTTTGATGTTCTTTGAGGATTTGAGTATGTATTTCTATCTCCTCTGGAGTTAACGAGGATCCTAACTTCAAAATATTTGGTTCTTCCTCCATTCCAATGTTTATGTCAATTGTTTCTTCGATTAAGGAAGCGTTACCTTCTTCAAATTCAGGTGGGGCCGGAGGTAGTTCCAAACTTTCTCCATTCTCTACCTCGTAGATATCGAGATCCTTTTGCGGAGGAGACTCTATCATGGGATTTCCAAAATAGGAAGAGGAATGTGGGATTAGGGAAAGATCCACTATGTGATGAGTGAGATGTAGCTCCGCATAGGCGTTTAGATATTCAAGAGTGATTCTATCACTGTCAAAGTGATCCAGGATAGAAAACTCATTCTCAGCTTCTATATGTGTCAGGAGCGGGTTTGTTGGTATTTTACGCACCAATGGTTCAGTACGAAGTGATACCGTGAAACTTGTATTTTCCAACTCACTGTTTGGAGTGAAACGGGAAGCTGAGGTTGCTATTGAATCTGCGAGAAGGTTCTGCTCTCATGGGATTGCTTCGATTGATATGAAGTTGAATCCTTTGGTTAGATCTAATACCACCATTTTATAGAGTTGTAAATGCTCAGCTCTAGTCTCATATACCTCAGAGACTTGGTTTGCAACTAGTTGCGAGTCTCCTAGCACTCTAATGTTATCAACGCCCATCCTTTTGGCTATGATGAGGCCAAGGAGGAGGGCTTCGTACTCAGCCCCATTGTTTGTACACTCAAAATTTAACTTAAAGGAAAAAGGTAGGATCTTTCCCTCAGGAGAAGTAAAGATCACACCTGCCCCAGCTCCAAAACGACATCTAGCTCCATCGAAGTGGAGAGTCCAATATTTTCTTGGAAAAATGGATGTTGGGACATTCCTCATGTTTGTTTCTTCTACCTCGGTTACTTCTACCATACAAACTTCATCTGATGGAAGGGAACCAATTCCTAGGGTGTATCCCATACCCATAGAATCAAATGGTAGGAGAATGGGTAGATCTTTCTCTAGTAATTCTACAATTTTTGTGGTAGTCCCTAATGATACCATTTCTATGACGTTAGTCTTACTTTTGAGTGCTGGAATGCCTTCGACTAGATTTGTAATTTCTAATTCTGTTTTAGGTATCAACTTCTCTTCTGGTTTTGAATTGATTGGTTTGCTAAGTTTATTCGTTGGGAGTTCAAGCTCAGAGTGAACGCTTGGTCTCTTCTTCAAGTCTGCTAGGTGTATATCGAATGGTTTTGGGTCACCTTGTGCCACAAATATTTTCCCTAGGTGCAAAAATCTTATTTCCTGGAATAGCGTGGAAGGGATTGCCTTCATGCGGTGTATCCATGGTCGACCGAGGATCATATTATAGTTGGTTTCCTGATCTATAATATAAAATTCGGTGAGGACCGTCTTGGGTCCTAAGGTGACTGGTAAAACTATGGTTCCAATTGAAGTGGCCTTGAGGCTATCATAACCTCTTAGCGTATTTCGTGTTGTGGAACAATTTGTTTCTCCATATCCTAGCTTTTGAAGAAAAGTGAAGGGGACTATGTTAACTGCTGCCCCATCGTCAATCATTGCACACTTAACATAATTATTGTAAACCCATACCTGTAAATGCAAGGCTGGGTCACCTCTACACGCAATTTCAGCATCTGTTGGCATTTTGCTTATATCAAATATAAACTCAGTATCCCTATCTGGCTGCCCTGGAGGGTAGACATCAAAGTCTACATGGTTTACTTGCATTTCCAGAGGAGGAGTGATGTTAATTAAATGACCAAGGCCTAATGCTTCTAAGAGAGCAGCCCTGTGGGTGGGAGAGTTCTTCAACAAATCCAAGAAGGAAATGTGAGAGAAGGTCTTTGTTAAGTCATTAATTAAATCATAAGCGCCTATGGGTTTTACCAATGTTTGTTGAATGTTGTCTGGTTCTAATGGATAGTTTGGAACTGGTTGAGAAGAATAATCTCATGTTCTTGTTATGGTTTCTATGGGTAGCTCGGTATCTAACTCTACCAGGCCAACTATCTTGGTTTGTGGTCAAGTTCCTAATTGGGGTGCGACCAGTGGATTTAATGAAGTTGAGGCTTCATGATCATTATTTCCTGTCATAACACCCTTGTTCATCCCATTTGGATCTAACATGTTATTGTTAGAGTGATTTGGGAGTGGATCGTTAAAGATCTTGAGGGGTGCATTTTGAGGGGAAACTGCCCCTGTGTAAGTGTTTGGCATGGGTACTACAGAATTTGCTAAAAACATGTCTATAAAGAGTTGTCTTTGGTCTTCTGGAAAACGCTGCATGAATTTATTGTAGTCACGGAAAGTCCTAGTATCATGGCCTTGAATCTTGTGGAAACCACAATACAAGTTGGGATTATAGTTTCGAGGTTGTTGATTTGAAACCTGTTGTGGTCCAAAATTCTGATTAGGTTGCTGGTTGTTAGAGTTAAAATTTTGAGGTTGTTGCCTTTGGTTTTGACTCTGATATCTAGTTGGGTTTTGATTTGGACCTTGTGTTTGGATTTTCCGTCGTCGTTGTTGTTGTTGTCATGATGGATGATTAAAATCCACCGCGTTGATTGTCGGAGTAAAGTTGTTATTTCACTGATTGTTAACAGGTGGTGAAATGTTTACGACGTTTTCCCTTTTAACTTGGTCAGTTACTCCATCTGTTGTAACCCCACGGTTTTTGTTAAGGATTTTGGGTCCTTGATTGGTATTCTCCTGGCATTAGGATAGGTCGTAGTGTTTTGATTGGGAGTGATTAATTTCCCGTTTGTTCCATATGTCTTACGACCACTATCTATTGCCGCTTGATCTATTCAGAGAGCACTCTCGAGTACTTCATCATAAGTCCTTAGTGGGAACTTCTGGACTTCTTCCTTTATCTCTCTATTGAGGGAATGAAGGAATAAATCACATAGTTCCATTTGATCCATGTTTGGAGCACTTGCTGATGAGTAGAGGACTGTACGCCATCTTTGAATAAAATGAGCAGCGGATTCATTGTGCTCTTGTTTAATATGTAAGAATTCTCTGATTCCTGTTCTTAACAATTTGTTCATGTCAAAAGATTTGATAAACTCTGACACAAGTTGTTTGAATGAGTGTATCGAGGCTTCAGGTATTCTGTAATACCAATCAAGGGCAATACCCTCTAAGGTTTTAGGGAATATCTTAGCAACAACCCCATCCCAAGGGAGTAATTCTCGAATGGCCGTGGCATAGGCCTTGATATGTGCATTCGGATCTCCCTCCCCTTTGTACTTGGGAAAATCAGGAAGAGGTCTTGGAAGCATGACACTCCATATGGTGAAATCTAGAGGCTCTTTTAAATATTCTGAGTAAGTCCCTACCGCATAGGTTTCGACCATCGATGGTGCCTACTGAGGGGGTGGGGGTGGCATGGGTTGTTGATATGGCATAGCATATGTATTTGCAGGGACATAAGGAAATCCCTGTGGTTGAGTGAACATCCCAGGAGAAGAGAACATGTCTCCTTGTGGTGATTTTGAATAAATATTCAAGTAGGGAGGAGCATTGCTTTGGTATGGGTTGTTTGGTGCTAAGCCGGGAGGTATCATACTTTCAACTGGAGTGGCATTTGAAAACACAGTTCTAGTTGGTGTTTGTTGTGGATAGCTATACGAATGTTGAGGAGGCATGCCTAACGTGCCTGTTCCTGTAAGGAGGTCAACTTGGCTGGGATGATGCGGAGGGTTGGGGATTCCTGCTTTCCTGAAATATGAATTTTGATTTGCTTGAGCAAGTTCTAATCCTCTAACCTTCTCAACTAAGGCTGAGATGACCTCGATTGGCGAAGACATAGTGTTTTGCCTTAATGGTGGTTGTTGTACACCTTGAGGTTGTAAAGGGGTATGATACCCTGCTATGAATTGATCATTACCCTGCCAAGCTTCACCAAGAGTATTTCCCATAGGTGGAGGAATGGGGGTGTTTTCTTGGAGTAGGGTATCGGGTTGTGTTTGCAAACTTCCTATAGGTGGGTACATGTTTTGGAAGCATTGTTCACTTCTAGCATAGCACACTAAATACTCCTCATCCAAAAATGGGAGTGGATCTGATTGTCTACTGATTTGTGGTCTGAACAAAACCTGAGGAGATGAAGTGGATTCTCCAGTAAATGTCATATTGTTAGAGCCTGAGGGCTCTGGTTGTTGCGTTTGTGTGAGCTGATCCAACTCCTCAATTCAAAATGAAGAACTAGAGCTAGTTCTTTGAGGAGGAGTTTGTGATGACAAGTAATTACTTGAATAGTTGTCAGCCCATGCAGAAAGTGAGGGTGACGGTTGTCTATTTGTTTGACCATAATTTGCTTCGAGACCTGAGAGAGGTCTGCCATATGCGTCGTATCCCGACATATTCGGGGGGTATATAAATACCCACAAAATAATGGGAAAGAGTGAAGATGGATGAAAGAAATGAAAATGAAAAGTGAAAATTGGGAGGAACAATTGTTCGTTTCACGTTGGGTTCACCAATTTTGTACGCTAGAAAAGTGACATGCGAGCATGAGAATCTACAAGTAGCTCTTCTTCGTACCTGACCTCCCGAGGTCGTGCCGAGACAGCCGGTGGGAATGGAATATATGTGGATATAGACAAGCTAGTTGGGAAATCTTATATCTTCAACACGCAATAATGGGATCTGTGAATCTAAGGCAAAGAAAGCTCTCCTAACCTGAATTGGTGTAATGGATTGTTTAGATATAATGGCTGCTCGGAGGCTCCAATCAATGTCGAGCTCTGCCAAGATCCTATCTATTGGTTGTTGAATACGTGGAAAGTGGCCTGTAGGTGCTTCGTATATATTTCCTGACAAGGTCATGGAAAATGGTAGTGATAGATGCAGTGGATTTGTAGAAACTATGGGTGATTTTCTGGTCTAGCCCAGAAAATGTTGGATTGATTGACTTCTATATTTAATATGGAAAATTGCGTTATGATATCTGGCGGGAGTGGTGAGGATCTAAATACCAGCGTTTCGTAAACCGGTGTCAATACTTAACTGACTTGCAGGCCCGTTGGGTTGTGGGACCTGGGGATCACAACCATGAGTTCGTGTTTGTTGTGGACCTGTTATGGTCATGTGAAGAATCAATCTCTTCTTCCGACTATCCAATGGTCATAAGCCTTTTCAGCTTCTATGTTTAGTACCATGAGTTGTGTGATTTTCTCAGAATACCTTACAGGTGTTCTGGCAACTTGTATATGCAACCCTGTATCTATGTCGATGAGAAGGTCTCCTACGTCTAGCTTTGTGGAACTAATGGATCACAGCCAAATATTTGTTCTCTTTCGGGTTCTTGTATGGTCATGTGGATATCCTATCAGGGTAGTCTATAGTTGGGTTGACTTGACCAAAATGTGTATGCTTTGTCGTCTTCAATATTCAGTTGTCTCAATTGTTCACTAATTACTTGTTGGTTTGTTGTCATTTGAAAGACCTGAATCCTAAGCCCTTGATCTATATCCGTTAATATTGTGAAGAGATTCGGCTGAGATACTACCGGTTCGAATACGTATTCCCTGGGCTCTCTGGGTCCCGTAATTGTCATGCAAAAGAAGATTAAACTTTAACTGAAACAAGTAAACTAACTATGAAAGATATATCTACACTATGCTTATATTTCTCTTATTTTTGTATTTTCAATGATGCGTATTTGAACGAAATTAAAAGAGCAGCTATTCTAATATATTCAGATAATGGAAAATTAATCTAATAACAGAATTTAAAACAAGCAAGCTAGCCGGGTATAGCTATTTGCTTGTGCAGTTGTGAATTTATCCTAAATATTTAAATAGCTAACTAGTTTAATTGAAAGACTTTCAATCCTACCTCAGAAGTGAGGAATGAATCATAGTTTCTCAAGAAACTATCATTCCCCATAGCTTCCCCGGCAATATTGAAAGTGAGCTTTAACTTGAAATAAAATGATTTGCTACTCTATTTGATATATTGTAACTACAACTTTGATAGCTCAAACCTGGAGTTTACAGAACAGTGGTAAATCCAGTCGTATCGTGACTTGTCCCCTCAGTGTGATCTCCTCATTCCTTCGTGTTCTCGTGAATCCATAAAAATGTGAGTGTGATAGTGTCAGCAGAAGAAGATGCTCGAACAATGGAAGCTTTGGATATAAACCGAATACAATGCAAGTAAGAGAGGGATAGTGCAAGTGAATAGAGCTTGACTATGCAATTCCTAGCAGGATTTATTGCGGGGATACAACACAAAATACCGAGAATTCTGGGATCTATTTCTTGTGACAAAACAAAACCTGCAACTCTAAGATTATTAAAAGGATTCTAATCTAGAACTGAAACTACCTTATGCTAAGCTGGTTGTGTGGGACAACAATGGAGTAAAATGAAAGTACAAGGATCAAATGATCTCTAAAGTAGAAGAGAGGCTGAGAATTCATGCAAAATATAAAACTATTGAAACTCATGCAAGAACTTCAAACAAACTGAATAATCAAACACAGAAGGAGAGGGGCCATTTGTTTGAGAACAAGCTGGGTATTTATAGCATTTGGATTTACCAGAGGGTAAGTCTAAATTGATCTCTTCTAATATAAACAAAGGGAAAACACTATTTACCAGGTGGCCAAAACATAAATGCAAGCTTTAGTGGTTGAGGAATGTGGACAGAAATTTGAATTTTTACGTTTGACGAAATCGTCAGAACGTTCTGGAAAACACGCACAGGACCGCCGCCCTGCGCAGGGAGGCGGTTACAGGACCGCCGCCCTGTCCTGGGTGATGGTCACGGGACCACCACCCAGGTAGGGTGGCGGTTCTGTAATTTAAAGACAAAATGCAAGGAAAAAAGGGGCAGAGGTTAGAACAAAACATGCAAAATCTAGACAAGGCTTTATAGGATGCAAACATATACCTGGCGAGCTTTTCTGGATTTCAAACACCTTCCGAAGAGATCTGAATCATCATTAGGGTTTCCGTAACCTCTTTCCAACAGTACAATACCTACATTTTTGGGTACGTACAAGGTACTGGCCATGATCTTGAGCCCTTAGTTCATTTTCGACATTTTTATATGTTCTTGATGATTTTTCTAGTTGGATTATGTTACTAACTTACTCTTTTTATCTATTTTGGGTAGATGCAGAAGGAGGAGTACATCATATGGAGTAGAGAGAGGGAGTTTGATTGGATCCTAGCAGTGTTAGAGGCATTTACCCAGGCAGAGTGAGATACTCTATAGAGGGATAGTATTTGGAGGATTGCACAGGTCCCTCATGTCGCACTTGCTAGTCACATATTGTGTGACGTATTTTCATATTGGGATGCAGATCGGAACACTTTCTAATTTTTAGGAGTTAGGGGTGAGTAGAATATCACCCTATAGGATATTTATTGCATATTGGGGGTCCTGATTCTTGGTAGGCGGATGTCTCTTAAGACAGCAATATCTAGATCTCAGATGGTTCAGTGGGCCACTTATATGGGAGATGTTGTTGTCTTCATGGCCTTGAAGAAGGGGGTGAAGGTCCATTCCATTATTGATTCTCCTATCCCCGTGCTCTGTTAGGCTGTTATGGGTATCTTGGCTTCGCAATTGATTGGGGACAAGGGAGGATATACTCTCTTATATTGTTGGGCTCCCTTTATTGCACATATTGAGGTGCATGGTCGTGCTTACGCTTGGAGAGTAGACATTCTTGGGACCACCTATCATGACTTATACAGGGTGGTTAGATTATAGGGACAGTCATTAATTCCCCCTACTCTAGTTATGAGTTGTGTGTATGAGCATATAATTCCCTGTGGGAGAGGTGTATAGGGAGAGGATTCCGGGGCTGTCAAGGTAGTGAGGTGGATGGAGATGACTATACTTAGGATGCCACACCATCCAGTGGCTTCTTTGACTATTACATACACGGATTCCACTCCTTATGAGGCCATGGTAGGGGTATGGGGAGAGGAGACACATGCACTGATCATCTACTATACTACCAGACAACTGATAGACATGATGGGGAAGTTGGAGATCCACCCCTTTGATAGAGTACCTCAGCAGTTTGGCCTCCCCTACATTGATATGTTTCCTCCAATGGGGCTAGTATACAGGTCTGTTCGTGAGGCTAGGGGAGATCCTAGAGGCTAAGGTTGGACCACGATCACTCAAGGAGTTCCCATTATAGCTAGGCAGGTGGTTGAAGCCCGAGGAGTAGTTGGTGCTCCTTAAGCACCTTTACTTCAGATTGGAGTCAGTCCTGCTCATAGTGGAGAGTGAGATGAGCCCATTCATGTGGACTCAGACTCTGAGGAGTTCACAAGAGAGGAGACTGAGAAGGAGATGGTGGGGGATAAGACTGGAGGTGGGCCTCGTGGGAAAAGTGAGGAGGATGATAATGACTCTTAGTGCTATGACACTTAGAGTATCCTGAGGGTCGAGAGGGTAGAGGAGAGTGCAGTGAAGGTGACCCTGATCTTCTTGTATCTAGAATTTTGTGATTTGTTTCCCATGTGTATACTAGATGTTTCTAGAATCTTTGTTTTTTATATGCTTTTCAGAATGTATGCAATGGATGACAAGTGATAACATCATATTTCTCTTTTATTTGTTTTTGTAATGCTGATATGTGATGATGAAAACATAATGTTGTACTGAACTTTTTTCTTCTTTGGGCAATGTTCAATGCTTCTTCTTATTTTGGAAAAATGTGATGAATATTTAGTGATAAAAATATGAACTTTCCCCACTCCTATCTCCACGCAGCTAGTAAGATGTGAGGGATCAACACCAAGAGTTGAGAAGGGCACAAATTATATGAGTTTGAATGAATGGAAATGATGAGAGAAAGACAAGGTTTTGACATAAATCAAATTCAGACTTGCGTACTTACTCTTACTAGAATCTACTACATAGTTTAGAATGTATCTTATTTTCCAGTTTATCTAGACTTAGATCAATGGATGGTAACTTGGTCGACAAAATCTGGTTTTAAGAATTTAATCTCTTTGGAATTTAGATACTTAATTTCACTTAATATACTTTTCTTTAAAATATCAATATTCACTAACTTGTGTGAAAAGACCCCCTACGCTTTGCCCCATGCTACTAGTAAGAAGCATGGGCTCATCACCGAAGGCAGGACATAGGCCAGTAAGGGAACTTCTTTCCTTTCTCAACCTTGCATCACCAGTAAGAGATGAGAGCTCAAAACGGAAGGTTAGTGGGGCAAAGAAGTGTGTAAAAATAAAATATTCTATTTGGTTTAGTATTTTTGATTTAACTTGACACTTCTCATTTGTGAATTTGGAGTATCCTTGTTTCAAGAGATGTAAGAAGGATAGATGTGACACCAACAAGCTTATAGAATAGACTGTAGGTAAGAACAACTTAACCAAGTAGAAAAGAATGAGTATGACCAAGTATGTATTAGTTTTTCTGTCGATTTGATGAAATGAATTTGGAACCATTTGATGATATTATGAAAACTAAAGAGAGATGATTTTAAATGCTTTTTCCAATATTTTCAGAAGCTTGTAATGAATTGCTTAAGAATAAGTTCCTTGACCACAATAGTTACGAAATGAGTGAACAAAATGAAACAACTAAGTGACTAAATACAATGTCGGTAGATATAATATACAAATGGTGATGCTGATGACCTATGCGTAAAACCGTTTAAGATGTAAGGAATTGACAGTTTCATTGAATTCCTCACCTTCTAGTGTACATAAGAGATACTTACCATTTCTGTAGTATTTCATGATTCGGTATGGGCCCGACCACTTGGGCCGAAATTTCCTTCACCAGTTTTCTTATCAATCTAGCTGTCTAGTCTTAGAACTAGACCTCCCTCGTATATTTCTCATTTGTAGACCTTTTTGTTATATTGCCAGCACATCTTGTCAGCATAGGCTCTGTGCCATTGCTCGGCATTTAGCCTGGCCTCATCAAGGCTTTCTACTTGAGAATGGCATGCATCTCTATAGGCTTCCTCTCCCAAAATCCCTTGTAATGAGATGCGGGGGCTGGGTATTTCAACATCAAGCGAGAGAACCGTTTCTGCCCCAAATACTAATGAGAAAGGGGTTACCTCCATTAGTGTTCTTATTGAGGTTCGATGGGCCCATAAGGCTGGGTATAATTTTAAATACCAATCCCGTTTATTCTCCTTAATTGTTTTTAGGAGAATAGCTTTTAATGTTTTATTTGTGGCTTCAACTTGTCCATTGGCTTGAGGGTAATAAAGAGAGGTTGTATGATGGTTTATCTTTAATTTACTACATAACTCATAGACCTCATCATTCTTAAAGGATGTGCCATTATCTAAGATAATGACTTGTGGGACACCGTACCTATAAATGATTTGATTCAAAATAAACTTAGTGATTACAAAACCTGGTACAGTGGTGAGAGAGATGGCCTCTACCCATTTGGTAAAATATTATGTGGCTGTGATTATAAAATTATGGCCATTTGTTGATGAGGGGGATAATTTTCCTATCAAATCTAGGCCCCACGTGGAAAATGTCCATGGCATTGCGATTGGTTATAGAGCTTGTGCTGGCATGTGAATCTCGTGGGAGAATTTTTGGCATTTATGGCACTTACGCACAAACTCTACTATGTCATGTTCTAGAGTGGGCCAAAATAGCCCATCCGATGTATTCTATGAGAAGTGGTCTGACCACCAAAGTGGCCTCCACATATCCCACTATGGGATTCATACAAAATCTTTTTAGATTCTTCAGTGTCAACACATCTAAAAAGCATTCCGTCGAAGGCTTTACGATAGAGAACTTGTTCTAAGATAACATATTTAGCAGTGATAATGCATTATCGCCTTCTTTGTTGCAATGCGGAACCTTCTAGGTACGTATGGTCCATGATAAAATTGACGATGTTAGTGTACCAAGGGCATGTAGAGATGGGGGGATTGGTTTTGACAAAGTATATGCACTCATCGGGAAAATCTAGATCTACCAGATCACCTCCATATAATGGATTATCAGCTAACCAGTCTGTAATGACTTGTCCCTTAACAAATTTATGGTTTACAAATGTTAATTCAAATTCACCCATTAAGGTTATAAATCATCCAACTTGTTTAGATAAAGACCCTTGCATGAGAAATGTTTGTAAGTGATCTATTCTTTACAATGACCCATGTTTCTTGATTTAACATGTAATGTCTTAAACGTTTCATTGCTAAGACTATGGCAAGGCATTCTCTTTCTGCTTGTGTGTAACATGTTTCATAATCAAGAAACATTTGACTAATGAAATAGACCACATGTTCTCATTTATCATTGTCTTATTGAGCCAACATGCAGGCTAGCGAGACATCCATAGCCCATGAATATAGGATCAAAGAATGATTTGGTCTATGAGGCATTAGCATGGGAGGAGAAAATAAGAAGCATTTAACTTCTTCAAAAGCCTCGTTACATTCTTCTGTCTAATCAATTCTATAATCTTTCTTTAATAAGTTGTTGATTGGATGAACAACAAAACTTAAGTCTGGAATGAACCTTCAAATTAAAACTTGTTTCCCAAGAAATGATCTAATACCAGACTCGTCTGATGGTGGAATCATTTCAAGAACAACCCAAATTTTGGATGGATAGACATCGATCCCTTGTGAGGATATAATGTAACCCAAAAGCTTGCCTCCTGTCACACCAAATATGCATTTCTCTGGGTTTAATGTGACGCCATATTTGATCAATTGTGAGAGGATGATACAGAGTACCTCTGGGTGATCACAATGCTTCTTGGCCTTGGCCAACAATTCATCTACATAGGATTCTACAATCTTATGAATAAGGTCGTGGAATATGTATGTCATTGCCGGTTGGTGTGTAGTGCCAACATTCTTAAGACTAAATGGCATGACAATGTAATAATAAGTTCCCCAAGGCATTACAAATGTGGTCTTGGCTTGATCTTCCTCAGATATTTCAATCTAATTATACCCTGAGAACCCATCCATGAGGGACAACAGTTCAAATCCAGCTGTCACATCAACAATAATGTCAATGGATGGTAACGGGAAGTCATCTTTGGGACAAGCTTTATTAATGTCCTGAAAGTCTATGCAAATGCGTATCTTCCCATTCTTTTTAGAACAGGGATGATATTAGATACCTATTGTGAATAGTCAACTGGTTTGATGAATCCTACTTAGAGAAGTTTCATTACTTCTTCTTTCACCATGAGATCCAATTTTGGTTTCATTGGTCTCAACTTTTGTTTAATTGGCTTTGCATCTGGTTTGGTGACAAGATTATGTACCACGATATGTGGTGTAATTCCTATCATTTCTTTGTAGTTAAATGCAAAATCCTTTAGATGTTCCTTGAGGATTTGGGTGTGTATTTCTATCTCTTATGTAGTTAACAAGGATCCCAACTTCAAAATATTTGGTTCTTCCTCCATTCCAATGTTTATGTCAATTGTTTCTTTGCTTAAAGAAGTGTTACCTTCTTCAAATTCAGGCGAGGCTAGAGGTAGTTCCAAAATTTCTCCGTTCTCTACCTTGTAGATATCAAGATCCTTTTGCGGAGGAGGCTCTATCATGGGATTTACAAAATAAGAAGAGGAATATGGGATTAGGGAAAGATCCACTATGTGATGGGTGAGATGTAGCTCCGCAAAGGCATTTAGATATTCAAGAGTGACTCTATCACTGTCAAAGTGATCCAAGGATAGAAAAATCACTCTCAGCTTCTAAATGTGTCAAGAGTAGGTTTGTTAGTATTTTACGCACCAATGGTTCAATACGAAGTGATACTATGAAACTTGTATTTTCCAACTCACTGTTTGGAGTGAAACAAGAAGCTGAGGTTGCTATTGAATCTGCGAGAAGGTTCTACTCTTGTGGGATTTCTTTGATTAATATGAATTTGAATCCCTTGGTTAGATCTAATACTGCCATTTTATAGAGTTGTAAATGCTCAGCTATAGTCTCGTATACCTCAGAGACTTGGTTTTCAACTAGTTGTGAGTCTCCTAGCACTCTAATGTTATCAACACCCATCCTTTTAGCTATGATGAGGCCAAGGAGGAGGGTTTCATACTCAGCTCCGTTGTTTGTACACTCAAAATTTAACTTAAAGGAAAAAGGTAGGATATTTCTCTAGGGAGAAGTAAAGATCGCACCTGTCCCCAGCTCCAAAGTGACATCTAGCTCCATCAAAATGAAGATTCCAATATTTTCTTAGAAAAATGGATGTTGGGGCATTCCTCGTGTTTGTTTCTTTTGCTTTGATTAGTTCTACCATACAAACTTCATCTGATGGAAGGGAACCAATTCCTAGGGTGTATCCCATACCCATAGATTCAAATGGTAGGATAATGGGTAGATATTTCTCTAGTAATTCTACAATTTTTGTGGTAGTCCCTAATGATACCATTTCTATGATGTTAGTCTTACTTTCGAGTGCTGGAATGCCTTCGACTAGATTTGTAATTTCTAATTCTGTTGGAGGTATCAACTTCTCTTCTAGATTTTGAATTGATTGGTTTGTCTAAGTTGATTCGTTGGGAGTTCAAGGTCAGAGTGTAGGCCTGGTCTCTTCTTCAAGTTTACTAGGTGTATATCAAATGGTTTTGGGTCACCTTGTGCCACTAATATTTTCCCTAGGTGCAAAAATTTTATTTCCTGGAATAGCGTGGAAGGGATTGCCTTCATGCCATGTATCCATGGTTGATCGAGGATCATATTATAGTTGGTTTCCCGATCTATAATATAAAATTTAGTGAGGACCATCTTGGCTCCTAAGGTGACTGGTAAAACTATGGTTCCAATTGAAGTGGCCTTAAGGCTATCATAACCTCTTAGAATATTTCGTGTTGTGGAACAATTTGTTTCTCCATATCATAGATTTTGAAGAAAAACAAAGGGGACTATGTTAACTACTGCACCATCATCAATAATTGTGCACTTAATGTAATTATTGTAAATCCATACCTACAAATGCAATGTTGGGTCACCTCTACATGCAATTTCAGCATTCTATTGGCATTTTTTTTTATATCAAATATAAACTCAGTATCCCTATTCTAGCTGCCCTGGAAGGTAGACATCAAAGTCTACAAGGTTTACTTGCATTTCTGGAGGAGGAGTGATGTTAATTAAATGACCAAGGCCTAATGCTTCTAAGAGAGTAGCCCTGTGGGCAGGAGAGTTCTTCAACAAATCTAAGAAAGAAATGTGAGAGAAGGTCTTTGTTTAGTCATTAATTAGATCGTAAGAGCCTATAGGTTTTACCAATGTTTGTTGAATGTTGTTTGGTTCTAGTGAATAGGTTAGAATTGGCTGAGAAGAATAGTCTCTTGTTCTTGTTATAGTTTTTACGAGTAGCTCGGTATCCAACTCTACCAGGCCAACTATATTGGTTTGTGGTTGAGTTCCTAATTGGGGTACGACCGGTGGAATCAATGAAGTTGATGGCTTCATGATCATTATTTCCTATCATAACACCCTTGTTTGTCCCATTTGGATCTAACTTGTTATTGTTATAGTGATTTGGAAGCAAATCGTTAAAAATATTGAGGGGTGCATTTTGAGGGGAAACTACCCCTGTGTACGTGTTTGGCATGGGTACTACAGAATTTGCTAAAAACATGTCTATAAAGAGTTGTCTTTGGTCTTCTGGCAAACGTTGCATGAATTTATTGTAGTCACGACAAGTCCTAGTATCATGGCCTTGAATATTGTGGAAACCACAATATAAGTTGGGATTATAGTTTCAAGGTTGTTGGTTTGAAACTTGTTGTTGTCCAAAACTCTGATTAGGTGGCTGATTGTTAGAGTTAAAACTTTGAGGCTATTACCTTTGGTTTTGACTCTGATATCCAGTTAGGTTTTGATTTGGATCTTGTGTTCTGGATTTTTTGTTGTTGTTGTTGTTGTTTTCACGATGAACAATTAAAATCCACCGTGTTGATCATTGGAGTAAATTTTTTATTTCAGTTGATTGTTAACAGAGTGGTGAAAAATTTATGACATTTTCCCTTTTAACCTAGTTTGTTACTCCATTTGTTGTAACCCCGTGGTTTTTGTTAAGCATCTTGGGTCCTTGATTGGTATTTTTGGCATTATGGGATAAGTCGTAGTGTTTTGATTGGGATTGATCAATCTCCCATTTGTTCCATATGTCTTACGACCGTTGTCTATTGCCACTTGATTTATTTAGAGAGAAATTTTGAGTACTTCATCATAAGTCTTTAGTGGGAGCTTCTCCACTTCTTCCTTTATCTCTCTATTGAGAGAATGAAGGAATAAATTGCATAGTTCCATTTGATCCATGTTTGGAGCACTTGTTGATGAGTAGAAGACTGTACGCCATCTTTGAATAAAATGAGCAGTAGATTCATTGTGCTCTTGTTTAATATGTAAGAATTCTTTGATTCCTGTTCTTAACAATTTGTTCATGTCAAAATATTTGATAAAATCCAACACAAGTTGTTTGAATGAGTGTATCGAGGCTTCAGGTATTTTGTAATACCAATCAAGGGCAATACCCTCTAAGGTTTTAGGGAATATCTTAGGAACAACCCCATCCCAAGGGAGTAATTATCGAATGGCTATGGCAAAGGCCTTGATATGTGCATTCGAATCTCCATCCCCTTTGTACTTGGGCAAATAGGGAAGAGGTCTTGGAAGCATGACACTCTGTATGGTGAAATCTAGAGGCTCTTTTAAATATTCTGAGTAAGTCCCTACCGCATAGGTTTCGACCATCGATGGTGCCTGCTGAGGGGGTGGGGGTGGCATGGGTTGTTGATATGGCATGACATACGTATTTATAGGGGCATAAGGAAATCCCTGTGGTTGAGTGAACATCCTGGGAGATGAAAACATGTCTCCTTATGGAGATTTTGAATAAATATTCAAGTAGTGAGGAGCATTTCTCTAGTATGGGTTGTTTGGTGCTAAGCCGGGAGGTACCATACTTTCAACTGGAATGACATTTGAAAACGTGGTTCTAGTTGGTGTTTACTGTGGATAGTTATATGAATGTTGATGAGGCATGCCTAATGTTCCTCTTCCTCTAAGGAGATCAACTTGGTTGGGATGATGTGGAGGTTTGGGGATTCCTGTTTACCGAAATATGAATTTTTATTTGCTTGAGCAAGTTCTAATCCTCTAACCTTTTCAACTAAGGCTGAGATGACCTCGATTGGTGAAGATACAATGTTTTTCCTTAATGTTGGTTGTTGTATACCTTGAGGTTTGTAAAGGGGTATGATACCCTGATATGAATTGATCATTACCGTGCCAAGATTCACCGAGAGTATTTCCCATAGGTGGAGGAATGGGGGTGTTTTCTTTGGAGTAGGTTATAGGGTTGTGTTTGCAAAACTTCCTATAGGTGGGTACATGTTTTGGAAGTATTGTTCACTTCTAGCATAGCACGCTAAATAATCCTCATCCAAAAATGGGAGTGGAACTAACCATCTAATGATTTGGGCTCTAAACAAAACCCAAGGAGATGAAGTGGATTCTCCAGTAAATGTCATATTGTTAGAGCTTGAGGGCTCTGATTGTTGCATTTGTGTGAGCTGATCCAACTCCTCAATTTGAGAATGAAGAACTAGAGATAGTTCTTTGAGGAGGAGTTTGTGACGACAAGTAATTACTTGAATAGTTGTCAGCCCATGCAGAAAGTGAGGGTGATGGTTGTCTATTTGTTTTACCGTAATTTTCTTCGAGACCTAAGAGAGGTCTGTCATATGCGTCATATCCCGACATATTCGGGGGGTATATAAATACACATAGAATAATGGGAAAGAGCAAAGGTGGATGAAAGAAATGAAAATAAAAGGGGAACAATTGTTTTGTTTCACGTTGGGTTCACCAATTTTGTACGATAGAAAAGTGACATGTGAGCATGAGAATCTACAAGTAGCTCTTCTTCGTACCCGACCTCCCAAGGTCATGCCGAGACAGCTAGTGAGAATGGAATATATGTGGATACAGAAAAACTAGTTGGGAAATCTTATATCTTCAAGACGCAATAATGGAATCTATGAATCTAAGGAAAAGAAAGTCTCTCCTAACCTGAATTGGTGTAATGGATCATTCAGATATAATAGCTTCTCAGAGGCTCCAATCAATGTCGAGCTCTACCGAGATCCTATCTATTGGCTGTTGGATACTGTGGAAAATGACCTGTAGGTGCTTCGTGTATATTCCCAGACAAGGTCATGGAAAATGGTAATGAGAGGTGTAGTGGATTTATAATAAACTATGGGTGGTTTTCTGGTCTAGCCCAGAAAATGTTGGATTTATTGGCCTCTATATTTAATACAAAAAATTATGTTATGATATCTGGTGGAAGTGGTGAGGATCTAAACACCAGTGTTTGTAAACCGGTGTCAACACTTAATTGACTTGCAGGCCCGTTGGGTTGTGGGACCTGGGGATCACAACCATGAGTTCATGGTTGTTGTGGACCTATTATGGTCATGTGAAGAATCAATCTCTTCTTCTGACTATCCAATGGTCATAAGCCTTTTCAACTTCTATGTTTAGTACTAGGAGTTGTGTGATTTTCTCAGAATACCTTACAGGTGTTCTAGCAACTTGTATACGTAACCCTGTGTCTATGTCGATGAGAAGGTCTCCTGCATCTGGCTGCAGAACTAATGGATCACAACCAAATATTTGTTCTCTTTTCAGGTTCTTGTATGGTCATGCGGATATCCTATCAAGGCAATCTATAGTTGGGTTGATTTGACCAGAATGTGTATGCTTTGTCATCTTCAATATTCAATTGCCTCAATTGTTCACTAATTGCTTGTTGGTTTGTTTTCATTTGAAAGACCTGAATCCTAAGCCCTTGATCTATATCTATTAACATTGTGAAGAGATACGACTGAGATACTACTAGTTCGAATACGTATATCCTGGGCTCTCTGGGTGCCGTAATTTTCATGCAAAAGAAGATTAAATTTTAACTGAAACAAGTAAACTAACTATGAAATATATATCTACATTATGCTTATATTTCTTTTATTTTTGTATTTTCAATGATGGGTATTTGAAAGAAATTAAAAGAGTCAGCTATTCTAATATATTCAGATAATTGACAGTTAATATAATAACAAAATTTAAAACAAGCAAGCTAGCCTGATGTAGCTATTTGCCTATGCAGTTGTGAATTTATCCTAAATATTAAATAACTAACTAGCTTAATCTAAAGTCTTCCAATCCTACCTCAGAAGTGACGAATGAATCATAGTTTCTCAGAAACTATCATTCCCCACATCTTCCTTGGCAATATTGAAAGTGATCTTTAACTAAAATGAAATTATTTGCTACTCTATTTGATATATTGTAACTACAAATTTGATAAGCTCAAACCTGGAGTTTACAGAAAAGTGGTAAATCCAGTCTTGTATCATGACTTGTCCCATCAGTGTGATCTCCTCGTTCCTTCGTATTCTTGTAAATCTAGAAAAGTGTGAATGTGATAGTGTCAGTAGAAGAAGATACTCGAACAATGGAAGCTTTGGATATAAACCGAATACAATGCAAGTAAGAGAGGGATAGTGCAAGTGAACAGAGCTTGACTATGCAATTCCTAGCAGGATTTATTATGGGGATACAACACAAAATGCCGAGAATCTTGGGATCTATTTCTTGTGACAAAACAAAACCTACAACTCTAAGATTATCAAATGGATTCTAGTCTAAAAGTTAAATTACCTCATGCTAAGCTAATTGTGTGGGACATCAATGGAGTAAAATGAAAGTATAAGGATCAAATGATTTCTAAAGAAGAAGAGATGCTGAGAATTCATGAAAAATATAAAACTATTGAAACTCATGCAATAACTTCAACCAAACTAAATAATCAAACACAAAAGGAGAGGGGCCATTTGCTTGTGGACAAGCTAAGTATTTATAGCATTTAGATTTACCAGAGGGTAAGTCTAAATTAAACTCTTCTATTATTAAATAAAGGGAAATCATTATTTACTGGGTGGCGAAAACATAAATGCAAGCTTTAGTGGTTGAGGAATGTAGATATAAATTTGAATTTTTACGGTTTAATGAAATCATCAAAACTTTATGGAAAACATGCGCACAAGACTGCGCTGCCCTACGCATAGGAAGGCGGTTATAAGGCCTCCTTCCCTATCCTGGGCGGCGATCATTGGACCGCACGCCCTAGGCAAGGCGGCGGTTCTGTAACTTAGAGACAAAATGCAAGAAAAAAGAGGGGCAAAGGTAAGAACAAAACATGAAAAAGCTAGACAAGGCTTTCTAGGATGTAAATGTATACTTGGTGAACTTTTCTGGATTCCGAACACCTGGTGAAGAGATCTAAATCATCATTAGGGTTTCCATAACCTCTTTCTAGTAGTAAAGTACCTACATATTTTGGTACGTACAGAAACCACTACATCTATTATCATGAAGTTGGTGAACAATTTGACATGGCATGTGAAATGTTTGATAGAGCACCTCAAATTAGTGGTTTTATGGAATTAAATAATTGCAAGGTATGTTTAAAATGGGCATAGTGAGAAGGTCATAAAACTCTTCCATCAAATTCAATGGGAAGGCATGAATCCATATACTTTTTCATTGGTAATAATCCTTAGTACATGCATATGCCAAAAATATCTTAATTGTGGAAAGTAGGTTTGGGAGAATATATAGTGCAAGACTAGCAATTGAGAAAATGACAGAGCATAATATATTCTATTAGACTGCAATAATAGTTGGATATGTCCACTAGAAGCATATGGAGGAAACTCTCAATGTATTCTGCAAAATGCAACAATCATGCATGAAGACAAACTAGTTCACTTTTCCTACTATTCCAACTACTTGTGGAAGCCTAGCGTCTCTATAAAATGGAAAGAAAGAACTTTCTCAGACCATAAAGATTGATTTTGTTACTAATATTTGTGTGGTAAATTTTCTCATTTCAATATATGCTCAATGTGGGAACTTAGAAGATGCAATGAAATTTTTCAACAATGCATCTGAATGAGATGTGGCTGAATGGAATGCTCAAATCATTTTGTTGAATGAGTATAGAAGATTTCAAGCAATGAAAAATGGTAGAATTTTAGATCCATGAAAACTACTTTACGGAATTCCTAGAGGAGATTTCGAGTCTCATTAAATGTTGGTGGACCGAAGTGGATCCCATCTTTCAATGCGTGTTTCATGGAGAGGCATGGTCTCTGTTACCTTAATATTTTACAATTTTCATATAATTTAGTTATTCATTTGCAATGAAATAAAAATAGTAAACCATTAGATATGATACAATTGGATATTATAGTCAGGCTACTAGCTCAAAACAATAAAAATCCTCATTATAATTTACATTACTCACTTATAATTTGACCAAAATCCATGTTGATACCACAACCTTATACGTTTCTATCTAGGGTATCAAAATTTAGTTCTCATGTCCTTTTGTATAGGTGATACCTAGATGAGTCACCAACTAAAACAACCATTTCTGTCTACCTTGCAAAGTTAGAAAAATGCAATTCCCAAAGAAATGCAAAATAACACTCTAAGCTATGTAAAAGAGTTGTCAAGCATCGTATGTGCTCCTTATTGTCAATATATTCACATCAAGATTTAGATTGAAAAGTTTGATTTCGTATCAGCTCGCCGTTTGGACCCTGAACAATGAAATTCTTATCCGCATTCAAAAACCTCCAATATATTTTACTAGAAAATGGCCTATAACCTTTGGTAAGGGAAAATCCCATCCACGGTTAGTTTGGAAAAGGGGTTTATAGGCCTTTGGTCACTCTTTGACTAGGTCAAAATAAACAGATTACAATAGGTGGCTCCAGAAAACCATTCACAAATTATACACTATTCACCATTTCTAGTTTTCATTGGTCCCTTTGGATTCTTGGTATATGTTTGGACAAGTAGGAATTCACCCGTCATGAATTTACTTATTAGAAGACAATTTTTGAATGCACTTTCTTAACCTCTAAGCCAAAATTGGGTGTTTTTACAACTAATAGGAAAATGTAAAAGAAAGTTATAAAACCCTAGTCAAGTTATTAAACTATCATGGAAAACTTATTAAAATTTGTAAATAACTGTTTCAAACTCTATCTTGTGTCCTTATGTGTGAAATTTGAATTTTGGGAAAATTGTGTTTCTCTCTCTTCCTTACCTCTTTCTCTCTCCTCTCTTAGTTAAGGAATGAAATAAAATGAATATACACCTTAACCCTCTCTTGTTGTGTGTTTATTATTACTAAAATGTAAATGGAAAACCAATAGAATTAATTATGCTAGATTTAGGTGGATTCCATCCCAACGATTTATCTCTGATTTCATGCTCACATAGTTTTGCAGGATGCAAGTAAGATGGAGAAACAATGTGGTTGTAATTCAATGTGGATAATTTTAATTTATGCATGTTAATAAACTGTGTGTGTGTGTGTGTGTGTGTGTGTGGTTATGTTATAGTAAAGACTCATTATTGAAATTTGGTAATATGAATGAGATGCTAGTTCTAGGGGTGCTTTAGGAAATGTGCATTTAACTATAGGTGTCTTTTTATTTAGATTTTCATATGGTATTGAAAATTTATTGATTTACAGCCTCTATCATTTTATCCTTCCCCATGTTGTGCTTGGCTAGTCTTTGTTGCCATTTTTAGTCTGCCCTGGGTCAAAGATCATGTATGGGCCCATATTTGTCTCCTAGTTTCTTTGTTCCTCTGGCAAGGTTTGTATTTTGAGTCCCCATGCTCTGTCCTTTCAAAAACTTGCATTTTTCCCATTCCCTCTATTGCCACAGTCAGAATTTTTTGTTCTTGTCATTTCTACCTTAAATACTTGAAGAAGAATGAGTTGATATGTCCCTGAGGAACATATTTGAGCCTTGTAACTTTCTAAACTCTCTGTCCTTGAAGGAAATTTCATTTCCAGGCTCAAATGGTCATTTTTCTGTATTTTACGGTTTGACGGGCATTTTCTCCCTAGTCAAATTTGCATCCTTGCATCTACAGGGGATGTGGCACCTTTTGGTTGGACGTGGCTTGGCTAAACACTTCAAAAATTCTATAAAAAGCATCAACTCATAAATCTATCCATGTGGGTGAACGACGCTCGTTTGAAGATTTAATTTTATGGTTTGGCCTTGGAGTAGCACCAGGAGGACACGTGGAGGCTTCCGCTGCTTGGCCCGAACTTGGAAAAAAAAATTATGTAGTTGGAGTAGTTTGGCGGAACAGGACACATGGTGAGCTCGCGCTCATTCAGGGTCTCCGCTTTGGGCACCATCTTAAAGAAGCACCAGGATGACACGTGGAGGCCTCCGCTTGCTTTGCATTTTACTTAGACTTTTCAATGGCCAAAAGGAGACTGCCTCGGAGTATGACATGTGGTGCCTTCTACTGAGCTTCAAGCATTCAGACAAATCTCACCAGAATAGGACACGTGGTGAGCCCGTGCTCGTTCAAGGTATCAAATTTTTGGGACCGCCTCAAGGTATGCCATGGTGACACATGGTAGTTTGAAATGTCAAAGAGGTGGGGAGGTGGACCATCAGGGGAAACTTGGAAATTTTTCCTCTTGTATTCAAATGACTCAAAGTATCAAACTAACCCGCGAGCCCGAGGGTAAAAAGTCAAAATTCATCTGAGAAGTCAATAGCAGAGGTGTGGGCTGGCAGAGGAAATGTTAAAAATTTTCTTTTGTGAAATATGATTAAAATATGAAATGAGAGCATTGTCCCTCAGCCAATCATATGAGGACACGTGTCCTGTGGGAGGGTGGAGCCACAGAGGAAAAATGAATTTTTTTCCTTTTTCCAGAAAGATGCAAAATGTGTAAAATTGAGCTGTGACTCTGTATCCAGTCATATTGCACCACGTGTCAGGCCCAAATCTCATCAGCGGAGCGGCGGAGGAAATCAAGAAATTGTGCAAATTTTCCAAAAGTAGTAAAAAGGTAAAAAGACGTCCCGAGGCCTGTTTTTACCCGGATCTGCCACGTGGAGGGCTCAAATTTGAAGTTGAGGAACAGATCGATGGTAGCTGTGCATTTCACCAATTTGGCCACCATTTGAGCTCCAGGAAGTTTGGAGATGCATTTTTTGCATCAATCTTCATCAAATTTTTTACCAATTCATGTCGTTTTGGCCTATAGGGTCCGAATTAATCAATTTGGGGGTTCAATTTGTGAATCCAAGGCATTTTTCAAATGAATTTTTACTCTGGTTCATGAAAAACGTGAATTACCATATCCAAAGTTGCAGAGTAAAAATTGGGAAGGGAAAAGTTGAAATGATGAAATGAAAGGGATCTACATGCATGGGAAATGAAAAACGTGCTTCCACTTTGAAGAATGATGAAAGTTTTGTAATGATTCACCTTTTGAAAGAACAACTGGAAACTTTTTAAGAGTTTGTTAAATGTCATTTTCTAGAAATATTGCAAAGCAAAGGTGCTTCGAATATTCCACTTTTGGAGGGAAGATTTGAGGGGAAAAGTGAGTGAGTGAGTGAAAGGTATATATTGCATGAATTTTTCATGCAAATGGTCAGAGTTTGAATCCCTAAGAGAAAATTTTCTTGAGAGAAATCCATTCTTGAGAGACCAATCCGAGATAACCTTTAATTTCTTCTGTGTTAGATTTTCTATCATGTCAAGTTGGTTGCGAGTGTATAGCCATTGACAAGCTCTGAGACTTTTCTATGTAACTTTCCCTTGCTGATGGATCTAAGCAATTTTGGAATTAATTTGTGTCTAATCTCTAGCAATTTTGTGCTTTCTTTATTTTCAGAATGTCTGCAAATAGTTTCTTTCATTCCTATTGCAATCTTATACTAAATTTTTTGTGAAATCACATAGGATCTCATCCCTGTGATAGTCTAATGGCATTTGCAATTTCATTTCAAGAAGAGATTTCATCTTGGATGAGATAAACAAATTTAAAATCAATTTGCTATCATTTGTTGATAAAGATTGTCTGTAAGTCTTCGGGTGTACCTTAGGCGTGATTAATCAGAAACTTTAGTGTTTAATTGAGTCTTCCAATTCAAGCCTTCGTGTTGGAGTCTCAAAGATTATGTGAAAATGTGCTGATCTGGGCCTTCATTAAAGCATACCTTCTAGTTGAAGGAACGTCTTGACTGTTCTGGAGCTTTCTGTTGTGAAGTCCCTCCAAAGATCTGGTATAATCAGCTTTATCCTGCTTCATCTCCCACCAAAATCATTCAAAAAACAATTAATCCTACCCTAAACTACCCCTATTTTCCCTGTGTATCAACAAAGGAACAAAATCTACTTGCAAAAATATGCAGAACAATCAGGATCTCTTAATGTCTTTAGTAACCTTTTCCTTGTGTTGAAAATATCCCCATAATCTGGAAGTGACAACTCGTGAGAGTTAGATTTGGTGTGTTGATCATATTTTCCCCAAGGTCTTCTCTATAAAATTTGTGCAAAAGAAAGGTATTTGCATCTCCTTCAACAATAGAGGTTACAAAATAGGTTCTCTTACCTTGGTTGAAAGGCACAACCTAAAATAGTTAGGATAAGATCACATCCTTTTAAGGTGCTATCCATCTCTCCACAAAACTTGAGTAACAAAGGGTCAGTTAGATTTCATCCCCAGCTACAAAATGATACACATTTATGATCTATCTGCCTCTAAGCTCCCTATTGAATCTTTGTTGTTGCTCAGCTTGAAAAGGAGAATGAATTTGGATACCAACACTAATGGCGCCATTGTCAGGGAATCTTTGAAAGAATTTAAAGTTTCCAGACCCTGGTAATGTTTCTTGTAGTTCTGTGTGCAAATACGTTTTATAAACATCATTATCTTGTCAGATCTGTAAGGATTGAACAAGGTTTTAGGTTCTGCATGTGCTGTCTGTCCAATTTTTCCAGCAGTTATTGTACTAAGTTTGCCTCACCGTTGATAAATTTGGGTGAAGGAGGGTCTGATTTGTAAAGCTTTGCATGATTTTTAGTGCTGACAATCATTTGACATATTATTTTAGTGCATTTGCACAACTAGGGTGAAAATCCTTAGTGGCGACTTTGGGTTTTTTTTTTTATTTTGATAAATTCCAGTGTCTTAAACTCTATCAATTGTGAATTTGTTACTAATATTTGTAAAGCTGTAAGGAAGAAGATCTTTCTTCACTGCAGACCCTAGTAGAAGGTTGTTTCCAGAGTTTGAGAAGTCTAATTCAGAAGGAGGAAAAATTTTTGAAGCTTGTGGGAGATCAAGCATCAAGAAGAGAGATCTCCATTGGTGAAATTTATCAGCACGTGGTTGAAGATTGCAATACTTCCTCAATTGTTTCTGAATAAGGTAGCATCTCTGTAAATCTAAATTCTCCATCTAGAGAGGGTCCATCATCTGTATTTGAAACATTTGCTTTTCGATCTGCCCTTGTGTTTTCAAAATCTAATAAAGTTTTCAAAGAGACAAAGCCATTGGAGGATAGTCATTCTGAAAATTGTGTCCCTGTACCACACAGAACCGTCACTCCTCATCACTTTGTTTCTCCTGTAAGGTCACCTCCTCAAGATAGTATGGCTCAGCCTCCACCCAGACCTCCATTTGTCGTTAATACTTTTGGTCCCATCAGTTTTAGAGGTATGGATGGCTATCTGAATGCTGTGCCACAGGATGTAAGAAACAAATTGCCCAAGTTTCAAGGAAATAATGCAATAACCGGTGATCAACACTTGAAACTCTTTGTCAATATGATGGAGGATTTTGAAATAGAGTTTGAAGATTTATAAATTAAATTTTTTATTCATACATTAGAGGAGGATGCAAGGGACTGGTATAAAGATCTTCCTGATAACTCTATTGATTCATGGACTGAAATGAAGAATGCATTTAGATTGTAGTATGGTGACAAGACAGACCCTAGGTTTCTCTTGTCAGAGTTTGAGAATATCAAGAAGAACCCAAATGAATCGGTCCATGACTTCAACACAAGGTTCAATAAAACTTTGAGGAGATTTCCGGTGAATTTAAGACCATGTGATGAATCTTGTTTGATAAAATATTCTGATGCATTTGATAAAAAGGCTACATATTACTTGAGGGACAAGAACCCTGGAAATTTAAGGCAGGCCTTCACCATGGCACTTCAAATTGAGAACAATATCAAGGCTGTTGGGAAACCTCCTAAGAGAGATGGAGTTAAATTGGTAAACCCTGAGAAGCCTCAAGCAAGCAAGAGTGTAGACTTGGAGGAAGTGGTGAAAACTTTGGTAGGGGATGTCAAAGAGATTTCCTACAAGTTGGCAAGAGCTGAGAAGGGAATTGGACAAACTTCACAAGGTCAGCCTAGGCAGAAAGCACAAGATAGATTCGGAAATCACCATAGGAATGAGCAGAGATTTGATGACAAAGGTAAAGGGCCTATTGGATTTGGAAATAGGCAATCTCAGGCCAAGGAAAGTAAGGTAGTGCCTGATCCATTAAATGCTAGAGTGGCTATTGTTGATGATGCAAATCAGATTGACTGGTGTGATAGATGTTTATTACCCCATCCTCCATGTGGAACAGATCAACAAATTGAAGAGGAAGATGATGATTGTAATACAAATGATGATTCTTGTATGATGGACTGCCCTACAAACTCATGTCAAGGAGAAACATCCACTGAAGTGATAAGTGCAAGGACTGCTGCCAGCTTTTGGGATTGCATCCAATGGGTACATCTTTTTCCTCCTTCTCATGTTTTAGAAATTGATAATGTACAAGCCTTTGAGCTGCCCAATAATGATTTTGAATACTTGAGGGTGTTGATGATCAAGAAGTATGATGGAGGTATACCCTCAGAAGAGGATAGGCAGCTGCTTATGAATGTTGTGGTGGCCCAAGAGAAGGAGTATAACACAAGAAGTAAGGCTATCAAGGGAGCTAGGCCTTAGGCCAAAAATAAAACCCCATTGCTTTCTAATATCCCAAAAGAGGTTCCTAAGAAAGAAACATCTGCTAAGAGCCCTGCTGTCCCAAGAAAAATTTATGCTTCACCCCATACTCAAAATGTTAAAAACCTTGTGCCATCTAATGAAATTTCCAGCCCTCCTTCTACTGTTGTTTTTCCTAAATACATTCCCTATGACATCACTCAAGTTTTGAGCCAAATCAAGGTTAGTGTTCCAATTGTTGAGCTGCTTAGAATCCCTGAGCACAAGAAGAGAGCACTTGAGTATTTGGGATTGAAGGAGGAGAAGGCTGCCATGAAAAGGAATGTGAATGTTGTAGAGGCTCCACTTGCTATTGTAGAGGTAGGAAAGACATCAGCATTGGAAGAATTTGGTGAACCACCAGAGGTATATTTGGGAACATCCTTGGTTGAATCTCAGTTGAGTGTTGACCCTTTCTTCACAACTTTGATCATCAAGGACAGGTTGCTACATAATTGTATGTTTGACTCTGGGGCATCATGCAATGTCATGCCTTTAAAAGTTATGAATGAGTTAGATATCAAAGTAACAACAGCATATGGCAAGTGTACTGCCATGGATTCTAGGGAAGTGCCAGTTGTTGGGTGTGTCAAAGGTTTGGTGGTGCAACTTGCAGCCTATCCGGGTAAGAATTTGAAACTTGATGTTGTAATTGTTGATTGCCCTGCCAAATGGGGTATGTTATTGTCAAGAAAGTGGGCTGCAAGTGTTGGAGGGAGTGTCCAAATGGATATGTCTTTTTCCACCATTCCCATTGAAGGTAGCCTTGTAAAATTATATGGAGAGAAGAAGATGATGTATCTAATTGAAGACACAAATAATACATCTTATGAAGTTTTGCAAGAAGATGTTGATCTTAACAACTTTGTGAGTTTTGTGGACTTCAGGGAATATGAAAGTGTTGAAAACAGAGCTCCTGAGTATGCTGTATTTTCTGGGAATTTGGTCTATGATTCAGCCTTGAAAAATGTTGAAGAATGTGACTTAGGCACAATGGAAGAGCTTCAGAGAAAATGGATGGTTTACAAACAAAACAGAGAAGAAAAAGAGGTATATTTCCAGTTGAGGAAAACATATCAGAACCTCTTGGCATGGTCATATCCAAGATGGCAGGTGCTTGAAATTTTTCCTTGATTGTTCTCTCTGAATCAAGGTAAACATATTTTGTACAGTGTATAGTCAGTTGTTTGTTTCCTGTTTTGTGTTTTGGTTCGTCGTGGTCCTTGGTGACCTATTTTTGCTGGTTTCTCTGTTTGTTTTTGGAGATGGCTTTGTTTCTCTACCCTTTAAAAATGAATCCACTACCCAATGGATAATATTTTGGCACTTGGTCTACTTTTGTTCTTGTGGCACTCACAGGGAGTGCCCATCCCCGAGTTGGAGCCTATGTTGGTGCTCAAAATTGTCTCACCCCATTTGTGCCCTTGAAAATTTATTGATTTACAGCCTCTGTCATTTTATCCTTCCCCATGTTGTGCTTGGATGGTCTTTGTTGCCATTTTTAGTCTGCCCCTGGGTCAAAGATCATGTATGGGTCCATATTTGTCTCCTAGTTTCTTTGTTCCTCTGGAAAGGTCTGTATTTTGAGTCCCCCGTGCTCTGTCCTTTCAAAAACTCACATTTTCCCATTCCCTCTATTGCCATAGTTGAAATTTTTCATTCTTTTCATTTCTACCTTAAATACTTGAAGAAGAATGAGTTGATATGTCCCTGAGGAACATATTTGAGCCTTGTAACTTTCTAAACTCTCTGTCCTTGAAGGAAATTTCATTTCTAGGCTCAAATGGTCATTTTTCTGTATTTTACAGTTTGACGGGCATTTCTCCTATGGTCAAATTTACATCCTTGCATCTACAGGGGATGTGGCACCTTTTGGTTGGATGCAGGCTCAGCTAAACACTTCAAAAATTCTATAAAAAGCCTCAACTCAGAAATCTGTCCATGTGGGTGAACGACGCTCATTTGAAGATTTACTTTTTGGTTTGGCCTTGGAGTAGTGCTGGGAGGACACGTGGAGGCTTCCACTACTTGGCCCAGACTTGGAAAATTTTTTATGTAGTTGCAGCAGTTTGGCGAAACAGGACATGTGGCGAGCTTGCACTCATTCAAGGTCTCTGCTTTGGGCACCATCTTGAAGAAGTGCCTAGATGACACGTGGAGGCCTCCACTTGCTTTGCATTTTACTTAGACTTTTCAATGGCCAAAAGGAGACTGCCTCGGAGTATGACATGTGGTGCCTTCCACTGAGCTTCAAGCATTCAGACAAATCTCTCCAGAATAGGACACGTGGCGAGCCCGCGCTCATTCAAGGTATCAAATTTTTGGGACCACCTCAAGGTGCGTCGTGGTGACACGTGGTAGTTTGAAAATTCAAAGAGGTGGGAGGCAGACCATCGAGGGTAACTTGGAAATTTTTCCTCTTGTATTCAAATGACTCAAAGTATCAAACTAACCCACGAGCCCGAGGGTAAAAAGTCAAAATTCATCTGAGAAGTCAATAGCGGAGGTGCAGGCTGGTGGAGGAAATGTTAAAAATTTTCTTTTGTGAAATATGATTAAAATATGAAATGAGAGCGCTGCCCCTCAGCCAATCATATGAGGACACGTGTCCTATGGGAGGGCGGAGCCGCGGAGGAAAAATGAAATTTTTTCCTTTTTCTAGAAAATATGCAAAATGTGTAAAATTGAGCTGCGACTCCGTATCCAGTCATATTGCGCCACGTGTCAGGCCCAAATCTCATCGGCGGAGTGGCGGAGGAAATCAAGAAATTGTGCAAATTTTCCAAAAGTAGTAAAAAGGTAAAAATATGTTCCGAAGCCCATTTTTACCCGTATCTGCCATGTGCAGGGCTCAAATTTGAAGTTGAGGAACAGATCGATGATAGCTGTGCATTTCACCAATTTGGCCACCATTTGAGCTCCAGGAAGTTTGGAGATGCATTTTTTGCATCAATCTTCATCAATTTTTTTACCAATTCATGTCATCTTGGCCTGCAGGGTCCGAATTAATCAATTTGGGGGTTCAATTTGTGAATCCAAGGCATTTTTCAAATGAATTTTTACTCTGGTTCATGAAAAACATGAATTACCATATCCAAAGTTGTAGAGTAAAAAATTGGGAAGGGAAAAGTTGAAATGATGAAATGAAAGGGATCTACATGCGTGGGAAATGAAAAACGTGCTTCCACTTTGAAGAATGATGAAAGTTTTTGTAAGATTCACCTTTTGAAAGAACAACTGGTAACTTTTTGAGTTTGTTAAATGTCATTTTCCAGAAATATTGCAAAGCAAAGGTGCTCCGAATATTCCACTTTTGGAGGGAATATTTGAGGGGAAAAGTGAGTGAGTGAGTGAAAGGTATATATTGCATGAATTTTTCATGCAAATGGTCGGTGTTTGAATCCCTAAGAGAAAATTTGAGAAACTCATCTTCCTGAGAGACCAATCCAAGATAACCTGTTAATTTATTCTGTGTTATATTTTCTATCATGTCAAGTTGGTTGCGAGTGTACAGCCATTGACAAGATCTGAGACTATTCTGTGTAACTTTCCCCTACTGATGAATCTAAGCAATTTTGGAATTAATTTGTGTCTAATCTCTAGCAATTTTGTGCCTGCTTTATTTTCAGAACATCTGTAAATAGTTTCTTTCATTCCTATTGCAATCTTATACTGAATTTTTTGTGAAATCACACAGGATCTCATCCCTATGATAGTCTAATGGAATTTGCAATTTCATTTCAAGAAGAGCCTTCATCTTGGATGAGATAAACAAATTTAAAATCAATTTACTGTCATTTGTTGATAAAGATTGTCTGTAAGTCTTTGGGTGTACCTTAGGCATGATTAATCAGAAAATTTAGTGTTTAATTGAGTCTTCCAATTCGAGCCTTCGTGTTGGAGTCTCAAAGATTATGTGAAAACATGCTGATCTGGGCCTCCATTGAAGCATACCTTCTGGTTGAAGGAATGTCTTGACTATTCTGGAGCTTTTTGTTGTGAAGTTGTTCATTATTGTGAAGTCCCTCCAAAGATCTGGTATAATCAGCTTTATCCTGCTTCATCTCCCACCAAAATCATTCAAAAAAAAATTAATCCTACCCTGAACTACCCCTGTTTGCCCTGTGTATCAACAAAGGAACAAAATCTACTTGCAAAAATATGCAGAACAATCAGGATCTCTTAATGTCTTTAGTAACCTTTGCCTTGTGTTGAAAATATCCCCATAATCTGGAAGTGACAACTCGTGAGAGTCAGATTTGGTGTGTTGATCATATTTTCCCCAAGGTCTTCTCTATAAAATTTGTGCAAAAGAAAGGTATCTGCGTCTCCTTCAATAATAGAGGTTACAAAATAGGTTCTCTTACCTTGGTTGAAAGGCACAACCTAAAATAGTTAGGATAAGATCACATCCTTTTAAGGTGCTATCCATCTCTCCACAAACTTGAGTAACAAAGGGTCAGTTAGATTTCATCCCCGGCTACAAAATGATACACATTTATGATCTATCTACCTCTAAGCTCCCTGTTGAATCTGTGTTGCTGCTCGGCTTGAAAAGGAGAATGAATATGAAATTGGTTTAGACATTTCATAGTTCTTTCTTGTTATGAAATTTATAATGAAATATCTATATTGTTTTGTTATTTAACTAGAAAATATAGAAAAGAAACCTAAATATAATAGTAAATACTAGTTTAAAACTTGTGCATATCTACCCTTCTCACATGATCTTGCTTAGCACAGAAGAAAGTAAAACCTTAAAATGAACTTAAATTTTTACACTTGATAATGCCTTCTAGCTTAAGTACATAAGATCCCAAGTTTGAGTTTATTGTCATAGCTTGTATGAATAGAGACATCTTCGTGAACCCAACTATTAGGAACGGAATGGCCAAACATTATGCAGAGTATGTGATTCCCTCCTAGGTTTGGAAATCGTGTGTGTAGTAAGAAGAAGCTATTCTCCTAGGGTAGTGCTCCATAGGAAACCAACATCAAACATAATGTAAAACCCTCTTCGACTAACACATGTGTAGAGTGGCGAGGATCATCAATTAACCTTGGAAGTCACATATAATATTAGGATTCATAAATGAACTCGATACTTAATTTCTATTATCATCTGGTTTCCATTGTGTAATACTAGAGTTAATTGTGAAACTTAGTAACTTTTTAATTTATGATTAGTTTGTGGAAATGTAAACTTAATATGGTGTGCTAGGAGGAATGTTAATTATCAGGTCATTCTCATATCATGTTTAAACCATCTTGTGGTGAAAAAAGAGACCCACGTTGTGTAAACTCTAATGTGAAACTTAACCCCTTGAGAAGATGATGTAATCCATTTTTCTTTCCCATTCATCCTATTCTTTAAAGTATGTCTAATGTGAAACTATGTGATCATGTTATTAGAGACAACTCCCTTTAAAACAATGAATAGTAGTCTCATGAGGATACAAATGCCACCATTAACAATAGGTTACACAATTCATTACAAAAGGTATATAGACCTAGTTAGGGACAAATAAAACCTCTTATGTTAGACATAAAACGATACTCAATAAACCTAATTGTTAGTGCTCATTTTAAACTCGGACCATTTTCCCTAATTTTCCTTTTTATCTGTGTGTTCTGAAACGTTTCTATCTCTCGAATGGATGAAATGAAGTTTTTATCTCCATCTGTATACCATGAATTGTTTGCAAGTTTCCTTGTCATGCCTTATTTTGAAGAAATCCCCAAATGTGCCCTAATTTTTCCCTAAATGTTTTCAATCTGGAGGCTCTGTCATTTTTTCCTATCTTCTCGATCATGGATGCTCGAAAAATGTTCAAATTTCTTCTGTATGCCTTTGAAAATCCATTCCCATGGTCAAAAAATGCTTGGAGCCATGATTTACCTAGTTTTGTTTCAAAATTTTCCATCCTTAGCGAAAAAATCGGATCCTAGGTGTGAACTGGTAAATTTCTATGTTTTTGACAGTGTGATGGGCATCTTTTATCCATCAAATTCTACCTCAGCATTTGGAAGATACGTGGCCTCTTTTGATTGGTCGAGGGATGGTGGATAAATGTTTTGAACTTATCACTTTTTGCTATTTTGGCAAGAGGGAAAATTTGGTCCCATGGCTCCGCTAAGTTCTGATTGGTTCTTTTGGTGCTTACGTGGCTTCTTCTAATTGGATGAGGCATGACGAGGTTTTTTTATGAACTTGTTCTTTTTGGCTACTTTGGAAAAAAAATTGAACTCACCCCGTGGCCCCGCCAGGCTCTGATTAAAGCAAAATTTAAGTGGCAGGGAAGATTTCTTATTTTTTGTCTCGAAGGTGTATACATGTTCATTTTTAATTTGATGCGGCCCGGTGGGTCTTTTTGGTGAAATTAAGCCACTTTTGTCACATTTGTAAAAAATATCAAATTTTCCCCATGGCCCCCCGATTCTAATTGGCCCCATCTTACTTTGCCCCGAATCAGAAAGTTACAAGACATGTCGTCTTTGAAAATTCAAAGGGGGTCATATATGAAGTTTTATTCCTTTTTATGAAAACGGAGAAAAGTTATGAAAAACCCACAACTGTCAACATTTAAAGTTACAAGTGAGAAGACAGGTTGGAGAAAGTTGATTTTGCCTTTTTGTTAAAAAGGGTAATAGTTCATAAAAAGTCGCGACTCCATGAAAGGCCCAGATTAAGCAACATGTCAAGCTTGTATTTCAAAGGCGGAGGGGTGGGGAAAAATTGAAAATTATGCATTTTCTCCAAAAGTCATAAAATGCAAAAGGGCCCTAGGCCCGCTTCAAATCATATTTCTTACTTTTTCCCTGAAGGTGTCAAAGAAAGATTGGGCTATCTGGTGGGTCTTTTTGGTGAAATTTTAACTTCATTGTAAAAGGAAAAAGTATAAATTTTCCCCGTGGCCCGATAACTCAATTGGTTACACAAATATGAATCGACAGAAGTCTTACACCCCGAAGAAGGACGTGGTAGCAAGGTCAGAGGTCGAGGTGTGGGACCTGGAAAATTGGAAATTTTTTCCTTTTTGAGAAAAAAGTAAAATTAAAAATGACCCGTAACTGCGCAAAGGCCCACATATAAGCCAGTTGACAAGCAAGACGGGGGCAGAGAAAAATGTCAAAATTTTTCCATTTTCCCAAAAGTTATAAAATTTCAAAAGGTGCGACTCCATCAAAGGCCTAGTTTCCAATCAAGCTTTTTTCAAAGGCAGAGGGGTGGGGAATCTAAAAGTCATAAAATTGCAAAAGGAAACCCCAGGCCCGCTTCAAATCATATTTTTCCACATGGACAAATCTAATATAAAGTTGAGAAAGGGAAGAATCAACTGTAGCTATGCATTTCATTTGATTTTTCCACCATTGGAGCTCCAGGATGTTTGGAGATGTGATTTTTGCATCATTCTTCATCAAATTTTGATGAATTTGTGTCATTTTGGTCTGCAAGGTGCAATTGAATAGTTTTGGAGGCTCAATTTGTAAATTGAGGTGTGAATTTAAGCATTTGAGGTGGAGATTTAATCCAGCTCATGTAAAAATGCAAAATACCAGATCCAAAAGTTGCAAAGGAAAAATTTAAAAGGGAAAAGGTGAAATGATGAAGGAAAGGGGGTCTGCATGCGTAGAGGATGAAAAACATGCTCCCAGTTGAAGAAATGATGGAAATATTTGCAATGATTCACCTTTTAGAAACACCTGGCAACTTTTGGACATGTTTCTGTTAAACGTCCCTTTCTTTTTGTAACAAACTTGATGCTTAGAATCATTTCTTGGGAAAGATTGGATGTTGGAATTTGTAACAAACTTGATGCTTAGGATATTATTTTCTTGGGAAAGAAGGCTTGGATGTAATATAATGTTATATAATGCATGTTTTTAGACATGCGGAAGGGGGGGGTTAAATTTCATGAGAAAAATTTGAGAAAAGTCATCTTTGGAGAAACCCATCTGAGATACCTGGTTAATTTCTTCTGTGTTAGATTTTCTATCATGTCAAGTTGGTTGTAGATGTATAGCCATTGACAAGCTCTGAGATTGCTCTAGAAGCTCTCCCCTACTGATGAATCTAAGCAATTTTGAAATTAATTTGTGTTCAATCTCTAGAAAATTTGTGTTTGCTTATTTCAGAATGTCTGCAAATGGTTTCTCTTGTTCCTATTGCAATCTTACATTGAAATCTTTGTGAAATCACATAGATCTCATCCTTGTGATGGTTTAGTGGCATTTGCAATTTCATTTATCAAAATAGATTTCACTTGGTAATGGAATAAACAATTTAAAATCACTTTACCTTCATTCGTTGACAGAGATTTTGTGTAAGTCTTTTGGTGTACCTTAGGCATGATTGATCAGATATTTTGGTGTTTAATTGAGTATTTTAACTCAAGCCTTCATGCTAGATTCTCAAAGATTGTGTGAAAATGTGTAAATCTAGGCCTCCATTGATGCACACCTTCTGGTTGAAGGAATGTCTTAACTATTCTGAAGCTTTTTGTTGTTGAGTTGTCCATTGTTGTGAAGTTTCTCAAAGATCTGGCAAAAGTCCAATTTATCTTGCTTAATATCCCACCAAAAAATCATTCAAATGACTAATCCTACTTTGTACTACCCTTGTTTTTTCCTGTATATCCACAAAGGAACAAAATCTATTTACTAAAATATGTAGAACAATCAGGATTTCATAATGTCTTTAGTAACCTTAGCCTTGTTTTGAAAGTATCTCCATCTTTTAGAAGTGACAACTCTTGAGAGTTAAATTATGGAGTATTGATCATACTTTCCCAAGGTTTTCTTCATACAAATTTTGCAAAAGAAGGATATCTCCATCTCCTTCATCAAACAGAGGTTACACTAAGGGTCCTCTCACCTTGGTTGAAGAGGCACAACCTAAAGTAGTGAGGATAGGTCAAATCCTCTTGAAGGTGCTATCCATCTCTCCACAATTTGAGTGACAAAGGGCCAGTTAGATCTCATCCCCGGCTACAAAATGACATACATTATGATCTATCTGTCTCTAAGCTCCATGTCAAATCTGTGATGTTGCTCAACTTGAAAAGGAGAAAAACACTCGTGGCATACCCCAAACACTCGTGGTGCCATTGCCGGGGATTCTTTGAAGTATTTTACAAATGCAGTACATACAGACCCTGGTAATACTTCTTACACATGTTGTGTGCTAATACATTGTTGAAACATCATTATCTGTTCATATCTGTAAGAATTGTTCAAAGTTGTAAGTTCTGAGTGCAATATTTCTAGCTTATACAGTTATTGCACTAAATTTTGTATCATCATTGACAAATTTGGGTAGAAGAAGAGTAGATCTTGTAAGATTTGCATGAATCTAGTATTGACAGACATTTGATAGGTCTTTCATAGTGCATTTGTACAAACTAAGGTGAAAATCCTTAGTGGAGACTCTGTGTTGTTTAAATTCTTAATAAATACCAGTGTCTTAACATATATCAAGTAATATTTGTCATTAATCTCTACAAAGCTGGAAGGAAGAAGATATTTCTTCACCAAGGACCCTAGTAGAAGGTTGTTTCTAGAGTTGGGAAAGTCTAATTCAGAAGGAAGAAGAATTTGGAAGGTTTTTGGAGATCAAGCATCAAGAAAAGAGATCTCCATTGGTGAAACTGATCAGCCTGTGATTGAAGATTGCAATACTTCCTCAAGTGAATCTGAATCAGGTAGTCTCTTTGTTGAATTGAATTCTCCATCTGGAGAGGGGCCTTCATTTGTATTTGAAAAATTTACTTCTCAATCTGCCCCTGTATTTTCCAAATCTGATAGAGTTTTCCAAGAAACAGAGCCTTTAGAGGGTAGTCATTCTGAGAATTGCATCCCTGTACCACACAAACTTCTCACTCCTCATCAGTTTGCATCTCCTCCAAGGTCACCTCCTCAAAATAATATGGCTCAGCCTCCACCCAAACCTCCATTTGTTGTTAATACTTTTGGTCCCATCAATTTTAGAGGTATGGCTAGCTATCCAAATGTTGTGCCACAAGATGTAAGAAATAGATTGCCTAAGTTTCAAGGAAATAATGCAATCACTGGTGATCAGCACTTGAAGCTCTTTGTCAATATGATGGAGGACTTTGAAATAGAATTTGAGGATGTGTACATTAAATTGTTTATCCATACTCTAGAAGAAGATGCAAGGGACTGGTATAAATCTTTTCCAGATAATTCCATTGATTCTTGGACAGAAATGAATAATTCTTTTAGACTGCAGTATGGTGATAAAATAGACCCTAGGTTTCTTTTATCAAAGTTTGAAAATATTAAGAAGAATCCTAATGAATCAGTGCATGATTTCAATACAAGATTTAACAAAACATTGAGAAGACTTCCTGTTAATTTGAGGCCATGTGATGAATCATGTCTGATAAAGTATTCAGATGCATTTGATAAGAAATTTTCTTACTATTTGAGGGATAAGAACCCTGGAACTTTGAGGCAGGCCTTTACCATGGCTCTGTAAATTGAGAACAACATTAAAGTAGTTGGAAAACCTCCTAAGAGGGAGGGTGTTAAACTGATCAACCCAGAGAAGCCTCAATCAAGGAAGGATTTGGATCTTGAGGAAGTTATAAAGTCTTTGGCTAGAGATTTCAAAGAAATATCTTACAAGTTAGCCAAGGTAGAGAAAGGAATTGGACAAAGTTCCCAAAGTTAGCATAGGCAACAAGGACAAGATAGATTTTTAAATCATCCTAGAAATGATCAAAGATCTGATGACAGAGGTAAAGGACCCATGGGAGCTAGACAACCCCAAGCTAGGGAAAATAGAGTAGTGTGCCTGATCCTCTAAATGCCAGAGTTGTTGTTGTTGAAGAGACAAATGAAATTGATTGGTGTGACAAATGTTTCTTACCCCACCCACCATGTGAAGTAGATCAGAAAGTTGAAGAAGCTGATGATGATGATAACACTGATGATGATGCATGCATGGTGGAATGCTCTACAAGCTCACAAGAGTAGCAACTTTAACTGAAGTAATAAATGCAAGAAATGCTGCAAGTTTTTGGGATTGCATTCACTGGGTACCTCTTCTTCCTCCCACTCATACTTTAGAAATAGATATGGTACAAGATTTTGAACTTCCTAATAATGATTTTGAGTACCTAAGAGCTCTAATGATTAAGAATTATGATGGAGGAATCCCATCAGAAGAGGATAGACAAATGTTAATGAATGTTGTTGTTGCCCAAGAAAATGAGTATAACACAAGAAGTAAAGATGTAAAAGGGTAGGGCCTCAAGCCAAACCAAAAACCCCAGTTCTCACCAATATCCCAAAAGAAACTCCAAAGAAAGATGCATCTGGAAAAGGCCTTGTTGTCTCAAGTAGAACTGGTGTTCCCACCCATGCCCAAAATGTGAAAAATCTTGTGTCATCTGATGAGTTTGTCAATCTTTCTCCAAATGCTACTTTTCCCAAATACATTCCTTATGACATTGCCCAAGTCTTGAGTCAGATCAAGATTTCTGTTCCAATTGTTGAACTGCTTAGGATTCCTGAGCACAAGAAGAGGGCCTTTGAGTATTTGGGATTGGAAGAAGATAGGAGTACCCAAGGTAGAAATATAAATAATGTAGACACTCCTCCTCCAACCATTGCAGACCTAGAAAAACCACCAGCATTGGAGGAGATAGGTGAACCACCTGAATTTTACTTGGGAACATATTTGGTTGAGTCTCAATTAAATGTTGATCCATTTTTTACAATGTTGATTATTAAGGACAGACTGTTGCACAATTGTATGTTTGATTTCGGAGCATCATGCAATGTTATGCCTCTAGAGGTCATGAATGAATTGAACATTAAAGTGATAGAAGCTTATGGCAAGTGTACTGCAATGGATTCTAGAGAGGTGCCAGTTGTAGGATGTGTAAAATATTTGGTGGTACAACTTGCAGCTTATCCAGGTAAGAACTTGAAACTTGATGTTGTTATTGTTGATTGCCCTGCCAAATGGGGCATGTTGTTATCAAGAAAGTGGGCTGCAAGTGTTGGTGGAAGTGTTCAGATGGATATGTCTTTTTCCACCATTCCAATTGAAGGTAACCTTGTAAAGTTGTATGGAGAGAAGAAGATGTTGCACCTCATTGAAGATCCCAATAATGCTTCTTATGAAGTGTTGTATGCTGATGTAGATGCTGATAACTTTGTTGGATTTTCTGATGGAAAAGAGCACAAGATTGATCAATGTAAATTTCTTGAACAAATAGGTTTTCCTTGGACCTTGTTATTCGATGGAGCTTGTTCCAAGTTTGGAAATGGTGCTGGTATTGTTCTGATTTCTCCAGGCTAGGAAGAGTTTGTTTTTTCTTTCAAACTCAACTTTGAATGCACTAACAACATTGTTGAATATGAAGCACTGTTATTGGGTTTGAGAATTGCATGGAAATATGGTGTAAAGGATATCATTGTCAAAGGATATTCAGAACTGATTGTCAAGCAGATTAGAAAATTGTATGCTACTAAAAATCAGAGAATGAAACAATACAAGCATGCAGTCTGGGATTTGATTGAAATGTTTGACTCATTTAATATTGTGCACCATGATAGAAAGTTTAATGTTGTTGTAGACAAGTTAGCAGTGCTAGGATCCAGATTTGGAAATTGTACAGTATCTCCATTTTGTGAGTATGATGTTGAAATACTAACAAGGCCATCTATCCCTAACAACGTTAAAAATTGGAAAGTATTTGATGATGATGCCCAGGTGAAACGGTTTCTAAAAAAACCAAGGTGAGTTTGCTAACCAAAATATAGATTGGGAACCAATGGTGTGTGTTGCTGAAGGAAAGGAAACTTTATTTGGAAAAGACATCATCCAACTGAAGACAAACATGATTCCTAGAGGTTTGGTGGCACTTGAATCAAACTTTGATAATGTTGATTGCATTATTAACAGAAGTATGTCGGTTTCAAGAGATGTGGAAGAGCACGACTTGGGCATAAATGAAACCCATGTAAAATATGGTTAGGAAGCAATCTGAGCAAGGAAGAGAAGCAGTCCTATGTTCAATTGTTAAAGAAATATCAAGACTACCTAGCTTGGTCTTACTCTGAGTTGAAGGCATACAGGGAAGATTTGTTCCAACATGAAATTCCTCTTGAATCTAATGCCAAGCCTTTCAGGAAAAAACAGAGGACAATCAATCCACTCCTTTCTTTGAAGATGCAAGAAGAATTGAAGAAGTTGAGGGATGGAGGGATCATTCAGCCCACAAGGTACTCATCTTGGGTTGTAAATTTAGTACCTGTCAGAAAAAAGAATGGTGATATAAGGTTGTGCGTAGAATTTAGGAACTTGAATAAAGCATCATTGAAAGATAATTACCCTCTGCCAAACATGGAGAATATGCTACAATTGGTAACTAGTTCTGAATTTTTATCCACTTTGGATGGTTTCTCTGGCTATAATCAAGTTGTTGTGAAGGAGTCATAAAGAATAAAGATTGCCTTTACCACTCCTTAGGGAAATGTTAGTGTGAAATCACAACACCCCCAGATGATTTCTAAAGATCTTCTTTTATAAGGTAGAATCATCTAGTGCGATTGCATAACATGGAACTTTTCATAGGATGTGGGAGCTTACAAATTAGAAAAGCTCTCTAGATTTAAAGGTTGGTTCCTTATTCCTCTGTTCAAGTGCATACCTAAGGATTTGTAGAGGATCTATATCTATACCTAGTCTAAGACTTACCAAGGATAAAGGGATAAAAGAGTACAGAAATAAGAAATAACTAAACTACTAGATGATGCACCAAAGGAATGATGAATACTTAGCTTGCCTTCGACACAAACCAATAAAATGCATATAATAAACAAACACAGATAGCCAGATCTGTAACGAGAGACCAGATAGAAGAAAAAGGAACAAGAAGGATCTAAGATTGATCATAAACATATCTTATTTCTCTAATAGATTGATATAGTTCATTATAGAATAGCTGAAAGGTAGAAACATATTACAATTTTAAAATAAGGCCTGAAACCAACAAATCCTTTGTTAGAAGGAGAAAGGAGCCTACAAAACTAAGAATATCCAACCCTTTTATAATGGATCATGTCCCTGTACTTATAGAATTGATCTGAGAGAAGAAAAAGGGAGAGAGAAGTGGGAAAACACAAGTTGAAGCTCAACCACCATTGTTAATGTTTTCTACTAAAATCTGCCCCTCGAATCCATCTTTACTACATCGATCTTCAATTTGGTGCCTTAAAGGAAGAGGAAACGATAGAAATAGATCGAATCTGATTTGGTTATTGAGATTGGTAATCCTGCATTGAAATCTTGAAGAAATTTCTCCATTTTTCTACCACCTACCCTCTCAAAATTTAAAGTTTTAGACTCTCATGCCATAGACGAGGTCAAGATCTTTCCACTGATACTAGATTCGCAATCTCTCGAGCCCTAAATCAAAATATTTTCCCCTTTGAAGTTTTTCATCAATTCTATACAAATAGGTGGGAAAACAACTTGAAAATGTGTCCCTCTTTTGATTGGGATATGTGGCAGCTATATTGGGATAAAAATTTGGGTCCACAGCCTAGAAATTTACCTTTTAGTCTTTTACGTAAAAATGCAAAAACTAAAAAACCTCCGAAGGCCTAAAACGATGTCTAGATGTGTGGCTCCTTTTGGTTGGCTGGGAAATGCGTTTCCATTTTTACCTCTATGCCATTTGGAAAAAAGGAAAATTTTCACTTTTCTCCCTGATGCCCCACCTTGGCTTTGACTCAGGTTTATATATTGACTTTTTCCCTCTTGGGCGGAGTTGTGGGTCTTTTTATAACTTTTACCCCTTTTGAGGAAAAGGGTGAAAAATTAGCCTTTTCCCCGACTCCCACTTTCCCTTGGGACATGTGTCACCTTGGTGCTTTGTAATGCCCACATTTTACACACACAATTACAATAGTAAAATACCAGGATAAATTTTTTTGACTTACATTGCTCACTACACACAACACAACAAGGGCTCCAAGTACAGAAACTCGACTCGCATACAACAATCACATAAGTCATCGACTCACATAGACACATGAAAACAACATAGGCATGTCGATGCCACACTTTTCCCAATGAATGGTTACTAGTAATGACCCAACCACAAGAAAAATGACTTCAGGAATGGCGAACCCACAACACATCATTTCTTTAATTGTATTTTAGTTACGATTAACATTCCAAGAACATTATTGTGCAAGGATAAATTTCTCAAGTTTTTCCACCTACAGATTCTTAAGTTCATTCCACATTAAATTACCATTCGACCCTTTTAAGTTGGCTTCTTATTCTTTACAAAATTTTCCATAACTTGCATACTTATTTGGCATAATTCAAATGCATATAAAATACTTAATTATCTTGTTCTTATGTTAAGAATATTCTTCTCGAACATATATTCAATGTCTACCTTTTTACTCTTACAACTCAAGTGAATGTGACTTGGTGTCCATATAGCGATATTAGGATTTAACAGAGATTTAGATACAAGATAGCTTTTTACCAAAAACATTCCTCGATCACGGTATAGTTATTTCCCTACCATAGTTATTCTAATTCAATGACTTGTGGAATTCCATTTTGATTTATATATGTATTTTGTTTTCTCGAAGGTTGATCACACCAAGGCAATTCATATTCTTTGAAACAAAAGAATATATTTAATTGAGTTATAAGGTCTCCAAGGGTGGCATTATTCTGAACCTCAAATCTCATTTTTACTCTTATATGCTTTATTTTCTACGTCACATTATGGTCTTATTATTAGCATTGTCTTGAAAAAGGAGTTACGAAGTGTTTGTCTAACCTCTTGAAGACATATATGATTAGAAGACTTGAAGCTACACACGAACCCTAAGTTAACATCCAAATCAACTGAGGTTTAGATTAATTCCAACTTCACCTAAGGGTCTACCCCTCAACTATATATGAGTTTTAAGCGAGAGGGCAAATTTATGCTAAACCACCTTCAAGAAAGGACCAAGGTGTTATGTTGAGAGAAACCAAGGTAACACATTTAGCTGAGTGGAGCTAAGGAGTTCATTAACAAGAGTTTAAGACCTAGAACAACTAAGTCACAACCTCCATCTATGTCATCTGGATCCAACAGGGATTTCATTCGATGAAGAAATTTAATTTTAAATCTATCTTCGGATGACAAGGTAGTCCACTAGGATACGAAGGAGGAGTTAGCTCTACATACTCCAAATAAAGTTTGACTGTGTCGCTCCTATCTACCAGGTTTATGACAATGTCACTAACCATACTGACTAAGATGATAAACCCATTCTTGGGCTCTTGTTTACTCAAACTAGGATTTCCATCGAGTGCAGAAGTTTAAGTTCATTCTATGGTTTTTAATGTCTTCTACGGTAAGGAGTATCACACGTGAAAAACAAGTTATGCTCCGATATTAAACAAGGGTAGAGTGTTTCGATTAAATTCTCTTTATTACATTTACAAAGTATGAATGCACAAGATGACTCATTAATCATTTATTGAACACTAAATATGCACTACGAGATATTACTTCAAATTCATTTACCTTATATGAATATTAAACATTTTTACCATGTGTACTATGAATCAAATTGAACCTATGATTAAATGCACATTTCCTAGATGTCCTTGAAACTAGCATCTCATACATATCAACAAATTATCAAATATAACCTTCTGTAACATGAGAATACATTATACATTTATTCATTTAACAATGAACTATATAAATTACAATGATAATTAATGAATTACACATCACCTTTTCGTCATCATTCTTTCATCCTGCAAAACCACGTGAGCATGATATCAGCGATAATTCGCTGGCATGGCATCCACCCTAATCTAACATAATTATCATTTTTCAGTTTTCCCATTTACATATGATAATAATTACAATTTGCAAACGAAAGAAAAGGTTTAGAGACATGTATTCAATGCATTTCATTTCACTTCATTTTGTAACCCAGGAGAGAGAAAGAGAAGGGAAGAGAGAGAAAACACCATTTTGTCAAAAGTTCTATTTCACACCAGTTACCTTATAGAGTTTTAAACAGTTATTTACATGTGTCAAAAGTATCTACGGTGGTTTGGCAACCCGACGAGGGTCCCACAACTTCCTATTTTTACATTTTCTTACTAGCTACAAAAACGTTCAAAATGGGCTCGGAGGCTAAGAAACCACTTCCAAAAGTTATCTTCCGATGAGAACACACACCATGATTAAATTTCTACGTGTCCCCAGATATACCAAGAGTTCATAGCAACTGACGGAATTGGGAAAAAGTGAACGGTTTGCGTTTGGTGGCTAGTTTTCTGGGGCCACTGGTCATAGTTGACCCAGTTGCAAATGAACAAAAGTTAGCTCGAGGGCTCAGAAAACCACGTCCAAAATTGACGTTTGATGGATGAACATGCAACGAGAAACTTCCTACAAGTTCCCCTATATAAGGAGAATTCAACAGAGTCGACGGGACTGAGAACTAGAAAACCATTTTCAAACGGCGACAAGTTTTCTGAAGCCACCGGTCCCAATTGGTCCAGTTTGACCTTGTCAAACTGCGACCAGAGGCCTACAAAATGTCTTCGTCAAAATATCCAGAAAAGTGTTTTTCCCTAAACTGAAAGTTCCATGCAATTGTCTAGTAAAAACACTAGAGGTTTGCGAAGATGGGAAATAATTTCTCTATCCAGGTTTCAAATGGCGGTTCAAAATGAAAGCCAACTTTCTAGATTTAACAACTTTCTACTACTGTAAAACAGTGTAACAGGGCTCCTATAAGAGCGTCAAAAAGATCACATATGTTCATTCGGGGTCAATCCAAAGGTCAAGGTGACTCCTCACATAACAAGGTACACGAATGAAGCTTAACATCTCATTTTCAGAGTTACGAAGGGTACTTAATGAGTCTCTGAAAAATGCAAAAATTAACTATTTAAACCGGGAGATGATCAACATTATTACTGGGAAGTCAATTTCGTACGGTTGATAAAACAATATTGTAGCGATCTAGTTGGGTAGGAAGTTTTCTACATCACCTCAGAATGAGGGTGGAAGTTCATGTTTTAATGCAAACGAGTTATTTTGACTTCGTGAGTTACGACACGACATTTCATTGTTTTGCAACGAGTTGAAATAAACAATTAACTGTATTATAATCCTAATATTTTAAAATTATATTAAGTTGCAAACGAAAAAAAACTAAAGCACGAGAGTTATGAGAGGTAAGGGGAGATGAACCATGCCTAGGAGGAATGGAGTCGGTCAAACCCAAGCAGGCTTCGGTTCAGCATCTTGCTTGGGCACTTCGTCAACCAGTTCACGAGCCTCGATCTAACCTCCACAACGTCACACAAACTTCCCGATCACTTGAATTTTTCAAACAGAATAATTTTCCCATTATGTTCTGACAATTTTTTAGGGCCTGCACAAGGCTCCATTCTTGCACATGGGCTGAGAGAATGTTGGCAACGGACAGGAGGCTCTACACCTGTGAGTGTAGTTGCTTGAAAGTTTCTAAAGCCTTTTGAAAAAATCCATTATGTGCATATCCTGCAATCATGGCATTCCATGAGACAACATTTCTTTGAGGCATTCTATCAAACAGTTCACACGCCTTTTCAACAAATCCATTTTGTGCATATCCTACTACTATTGTAGTAGGAGAACACATTTTTTTTTGGGTATTCTGTCAAACAATACACGTGCTTTGTCTATTCTTCTGCATTTTGCATACATGTCTACCAGGGCAGTTGCAACTACAACATCTGACAAAATTCCTCTCTCCATTATGCTTTGATGGATATCATACCCTGCTCCAAAGCTTCCATTTTGGCACATGGATGGAAGTACGTTGAAATGTAAACTACATGGGTTGGAGCCCTAGATCTGGTGTGACTGCCCTGCAGGAAATCTAAAACATTCCTTAAACATATTCCATGCAAAGTTGTCCATGATTTCCTTTGATCAAACATTGCAACCGCGTACCAAAGCATTTGAAACTACAATATTTGACAAAAACCCCTCTACCTTTTATTCTTTGAGAGATGTCCATGCAGGTCTAGGGGGTCACTTTTTTTTACGTAGGCTAGGTGGATACTGGCACAGGTTGCAACAATTGATGACACTCCATGAGATGACATCTGGAAATGATTTTCTTTGAAGAGTCAAAAAAAAAACTTCCTTAAGCACATTGTTTTGTATAAACGTTGTGACCATGTTTCCTTCAGGCATCTTTCCCAACCCTACACGTTTTCCAACTGCCACAACTGATAAATCCCCTCCTTCAATTTTTCAATGGGCAACAATACTCTGATGCACTTTTATCCTTGGCTCACGCATAGAGAGGGAAGTGACAAAATAGCCAGTGTTTTGCAGTGCCGCCATGAACCCACAACTCGACCTGGTGTTTGCATTGCCGCCCACAAACTCGCCCATTCCCAAAAGCAAAAGAAACAAACCCTAACAGAATTATTTTTGGACCTTTTTGCCCTAGCCTCCAATTTAGTTTTATTTTATTTTATATTAAATTATATATGTATTTTTTTTATTTAATTAAGTGACTGTATAAGCTTATGTGTTTTTATACATTTCCTTATTTGGTCTATGAGATATATATATATTTAATTTTCCTTTTATGCAACTTGAGGATAGTTCGATCGAAAGATAAAATAAATAACATAAGGATAAATAATATTAATGTTGATAACATTCGACGATAGAATAATAATAAAACAAAATTGTCGATCGACATACAAAATAATAATAATAATGTCGTTATTATTATTATTTTTACTGCACACCAATTTATTAACCATATTAATAATGATCACCCGTCAACAATGAGTAAAATAATAATAAGCACAAATCGACAATTCAATATAATAATTATTATGTAGATGTTCCTTCTAGCTGGACACGCCCTAACAACATCAAGACATCATTAAAACCACCTATAGAATTCGAGAACGAGATTTTCCTTAACAAGGTAATCAAAAAGGCACTGCAGAGGCCCTCCACTAGCAACATCGGCAAAGACATGGACAAGGGAAGGCCAAGCGGGGAGGAAGGGTGCTAATCATTCTCTGTGACATAGTCGAGGTTGACTAATGATCAACAAAATCACACTCACCACCTACCCATGCTTATCAACAGGGTCGTCAGAGAAGAGCTGGGGTAATGTCAAACGGGGCATTACATTCTCCTCCCCTTAAGAAAGCATCATCCTCGATGCGACATACAAAGAAGAAAGAGAAATGGTAAGCAACAAGGAACAAATATGGGTGAAGGTACGCTCTAAGGTTAAGATTTTAGACACAAAATCATGGCCACGGGGTGGCCCTAGGAACATCAGGTAGAAATTTTAACTTTCAAGGTTCTGTGAAGATTGGTAGTTCCATTTTACCTTATTACTTAGTTAGCATTCTCTTTTACACTATTTCTTATCTCAAAATTATAATATTCATTGTTTAGAATTTTTCAATTGTCTTAAGTTTGTGGGTGCCCAACAAAACTAACATCAAGATGTCACACAAAACTTAACACAACACTAACAACCCACAGACATCTTGCTACCTACTTTCATGACTGTATCACATCACAAGGTTTTTTAATTCCTCCATGGAATGACAACAAGTAGTCCACATAGCAAATAATTTCCAACAATTACGTCCTAGACATAGATCTAGTACACACATATGACTGACAAACATAATCATCACACTGATACATATACAACGAGGTATCACATGACCCAAAAAAACCATGACTAATTTACCAACATAGTTCCAATCCAATATCTAATAGTCCATACCAACCAAGGGAAGAGTCAAGCCTCAAACATAACAAGGTGTCAAAAAACTCACAAGGGTACACATAACTCACTATACCAACTCCACACATCTCAAAATATCAAGAAATAATTCCATATATCTCCTGAAGTATCATAAAACAACTCCATATACCTCCCAAACCATCACCAAATAACTCCATATACCTCTCATAGAGAAAGAATCATAGTGTCAAAACCAAGTCGGGTCACTCAACCATAGAGCCCCATCAAGAATATCAGGTCACTCAACCATAGAGTGCCATAAAGAATAACAGGTCACTCAACCATAGAGGCCATCTCCTTTCTCCTTTTAATGAGGTCGGGTCACCCTATGGCCCTGGGCACATAGAGCCCCGTCACCCCCAACCCAAGTGACATAATAACTCGTGGTTCAACAACCCGCTAGTTATCTGTAACTCCTTGGGGCATACCCCCATACAATGAAGCAGGTCCATAGGTTCAACCACTCCATGGTTAATCCCATGACCCTATTCCAACACATTACGACATTAGAACCAGCATAACAATCCATTCAAATGCCAAGTGGCAAAATCAAAAGCCTTGGGCTAGGCTACAAAACTTTTAAATATGAAAAGAAAGTTTTAAAACTAAGAAAAACAAATGGCTAATTAGCCATGGTTAGTGCAAAATCCAAATGTTAATGCAACAATCAAATAAATGCCCAAAATATAAGAATAGGTCAATCAAGAAAACAACTGGTTCTAGCTAAAAGAGATAAAGAATAATTTACGAATAAAATACGTATAGAGAAATAGCACATTACAATCACTATGTGGCCTCATACCGCCACCAAAGGGGTACTCATCGAGTTGCTGGCACTCGGACATCGAGCCTCAGCTCGTAAAAATATACATGTAACTAGAAATGAGTATATCAAATAATGTAACTGTCATCATCTCTGCCTGAATCATTCCTCCATACTCCCACAAGGATCAACATAGTCAAAATCACATAGGATTATTCAATGAACAATCCAATAGGAAAGAGAAGGGAACTCTAGTTGCATAAGTTGAGCCTAAGGTGGTGCGCACCCATAATATACTGAGCAAGCTCGAAGTATACTAAACAGATAGAAGTGGGTTTTCAGTCTATATAAGACTCCACTTCCTCACTCGTACTCGGCTCAAGATTATGAAAACCTGGTCCACGCCTCCTCTCTCCACACATACACTCTTGACAGTTTATCCCCTTAGGGTCGTCTAGTGTAAGGTTCACAACATACACATAACTACATCACTAACACAATGGTGATTCACGCACATTAACCATAACGTCTTATGCATGGTATATATATACAGGGTATAACACAATCATTACTTTCACGGGTTACGATACATCACATTACCACATCCTGCACCCAAAGGTGCAATCACTATACACTAGGGATCATACTCACCATATGCCCCTAACTCACGACATGAACCATCACATATTACATGAATTATATGTATGAGGAACACAATTTCCAACCTTACAACATATAGTAAATTGCAATACAACATGACGATTCACACAACTAATCACAATACAGGTGATGACATCACGATAAATGTGATTCACTTTACATCAATTTTGTCATGCAATACATCAATACACCTTCATATCACATAAAGCCAAAATGTTCTAACACTCTGCAATCCACAATAACATTCCATTCACAAACAACAAGGCAATGTACATCACACCTGAATTCCTCATTGAATCCACGAAAAAGAGAGTCAATACTCTCATCAAAATTACATCAATATGATAACAAATACGCACTAAGTGACATGCACAACATGTGCGTTCACAATTTCACAATTACGACATAGTTCACATCACACATATATCACATTACTCTTCCAATATCCACCACCATCATGCAATACCATCACAACTCCAATCCATCCCCAGAGGTTCGAGAGCATGAACCTCCACTCTGATACCATATGTAGTGCCCACATTTTACACACACAATTACAACAGTAAAATACCAGGATAATTTTTTTTGACTTACATTGCTTATTACACACAACAAAGCAAGGGCTCCAAGTAACAGAAACTCGACTCACACATACAAATCACATAAGTCATCGACTCACATAGACACATGAAAACAACATAGGCATGTCGATGCCACACTTTTCCCAATGAATGGTTACTAGTAATGACCCAACCACAAGAAAAATGACTTCAGGAATGGCGAACCCACAACAAATCATTTATTTAATTATATTTTAGTTATGATTAACATTACAAGAACATTATTGTGCAAGGATAAATTTCTCATTTGTCCACCTACAAATTCTTAAGTTCATTCCACGGTTAAATTACCGTTCGACCCTTTTAAGTTGGCTTCTTATTCTTTACAAAATTTTCCATAACTTGCATACTTATTTGGCATAATTCAAATGCATATAAAATACTTAATTATCTTGTTCTTATGTTAAGAATCTTCTTCTCGAACATACATTCAATGTCTACCTTTTTACTCTTACAACTCAAGTGAATGTGACTTGGTTTCCATATAGCGATATTAGGATTTGACGGAGATTTAGATATAAGATAGAGGTTTTTACCAAAACATTCCTCGATCACGGTATAGTTATTTCCCTACCATAGTTATTCTAATTCAATGACTTGTGGAATTCCATTTTGATTTATATATGTATTTTGTTTTCTCGAAGGTTGAACACACCAAGGTAATTCATATTCTTTGAAACAAAAGTATTATTTAATTGAGTTATAAGGTCTCCAAGAGTGGCATTATTCCGAACCTCAAATCTCATTTTTTTTTTACTCTTATATGCTTTATTTTCTACGTCACATTATGGTCTTATTATTAGCATTGTCTTGTAAAAGGAGTTACGAAGTGTTTGTCTAACCTCTTGAAGACATATATGATTAGGAGACTTAAAGTTACACACAAGCCCTAAGTTAACATCCAAATCAACTGAGGTTTAGATTAATTCCAACTTCACCTAAGGGTCTACCCCTCAACTATATATGACTTTTAAGCGAGAGGATAAATTCATGCTAACCACCTTCAAGAAAGGACCAAGGTGTTATGTTGAGAAAACCAAGGTAACACATTTAGCTGAGCGGAGCTAAGGAGTTCATTAACAAGAGTTTAAGACCTAGAACAACTAAGTCACAACCTCCATCTATGTCATCTGGATCCAACAGGGATTTCATTCGATGAAGAAATTTAATTTTAAATCTATCTTCGGAAGACAAGGTAGTCCACTAGGATACGAAGGAGGAGTTAGCTCTACATACTCCAAAAAAATTTTTGACTGTGTCACTCCTATCTACCAGGTTTATGACAATGTCACTAAACATACTGACTAAGACGATAAACCCATTCTTGGGCTCTTGTTTACTCAAACTAGGAGGTTCCATCGAGTGCAGAGTTTAAGTTCATTCTACAGTTTTCAATGTCTTCTACGGTAAGGAGTATCACACATGAAAACAAGTTATGCTCCGATATTGAACAAGGGTAGAGTGTTTCGATTAAATCTCTTTATTACATTTACAAAGTATGAATGCACAAGATGACTCATTAATCATTTATTGAACACTAAATATGCACTACAAGATATTACTTCAAATTCATTTACCTTATATAAATATCAAACCTTTTTACCATGTGTACTATGAATCAAAATTGAACCTAAGATTAAATGCACATTTCCTAGATGTCCTTGAAACTAGCATCTCATACATATCAACAAATTATCAAATATAACCTTCTGTAACATGAGACTACATTATACATTTATTCATTTAACAATGAACTATATAAATTACAATGATGATTCATGAATTTCACATCACCTTTTTGTCATCATTCTTTCATCCTGCAAAACCACGTGAGCATGATATCAGCGATAATTCGCTGGCATGGCATCCACCCTAATCTAACATAATTATCATTTTTCAGTTTTCCATTTACATATGATAATAATTACAATTTGCAAATGAAAGAAAAGGTTTAGAGACATGTATTCAATGCATTTCATTTCACTTCATTTTGTAACCCAGGAGAGAGAAAGAGAAGGGAAGAGAGAGAAAACACCATTTTGTCAAAAGTTCTATTTCACACAACAAGTTACACTATAGAGTTTTAAACAGTTATTTACATGTGTCAAAAGTTTCCACGGTGGTTTGGCAACCCGATGAGGGTCCCACAGCTTTCTATTTTTAAATTTTCTTACTAGCTACAAAAACGTTCAAAATGGGCTCGGAGGCTAAGAAACCACTTCCAAAAGTTATCTTCCGATGAGAACACACACCACGATTAAATTTCTACGTGTCCCCAGATATACCAAGAGTTCATAGCAACTAACGGAATTGGGAAAAAGTGAACGGTTTGCGTTTGGCGGCTAGTTTTCTGGGGCCACTGGTCGTAGTTGGCCCAGTGCAAATGAACAAAAGTTAGCTCAAGGGCTCAGAAAACCACATCCAAAATTGACGTTTGATGGATGAATGCGCAACGAGAAACTTCCTAAAAATTTCTATATATAAGGAGAATTCAACAGAGTCGACGGGACTCAGAACTAGAAAACAGTCTTCAAACGGCAACAATTTTTTTGAAGCCACCGGTCCTAATTGGTTCCAGTTTGACCTTGTCAAACTACAACCAAAGGCCTACAAAATGTCATTTTCAAACTATCCAGAAAAGTGTTTTTCCCTAAACTGAAAGTTCCATGCAATTGTCTAGTAAAAACACTAGAGGTTTGCGAAGACGGGAAATAATTTCTCTATCCAGGTTTCAAATGGCGGTTCAAAACAAAAGCCAACTTTCTAGATTTAACAACTTTCTACTACTGTAAAACAGTGTAACAGGGCTCCTATAAGAGCGTCAAAAAGATCTCATATGTTCATTCGGGTCAATCCAAAGGTCAAGGTGACTCCTCACATAACAAGGTACACGAATGAAGCTTAACATCTCATTTTCAGAGTTACGAAGGTACTTAATGAGTCTCCGAAAAAAGAAAAAATCAACTATTTAAACCGGGAGATGATCAACGTTATTACTGGGAAGTCAATTTCGTCTTGGTCGATAAAACAATATTGTAGCGATCTAGTTGGGTAGGAAGTTTTATAAATCACCACAGAATGAGGGTGGAATTTCATGTTTTAATGCAACGAGTTATTTGACTTCGTGAGTTACGACATGATATTTCATTGTTTTGCAATGAGATGATTAAAAAAACAATTAACTGTATTATAATCCTAATATTTTAAAATTCTATTAAGTTGCAAATGAAAACTAAAATACGAGAGATTATGAGAGGTAAGGGGAGATGAACCATGCCTGGGAGGAACGGAGTCGGTCAAACCCGCAGGCTTCGGTTCAACATCTTGCTTGGGCACTTCGTCAACCAGTTCACGAGCCTCAATCTAACCTCCACAACGTCACACAAACTTCCCAATCACTTGAAGTTTTTCCAATAAGAATACGTTTCCCATCATGTTCTAACAATTTTTCTAGGGCTTGCACAAGGCTCCATTCTTGCACATGAGCTGAGAGAATGTTGGAAACAGGCAAGAGGCTCTACACCTGCGAGTGTAGTTGCTTGAAAGTTTCTAAAACCTTTTGAACAAAACCCTTATGTGCATATCCTGCAATCATGGCATTCCATGAGACAACATTTCTTTGAGGCATTCTATCAAACAGTTCACACGCCTTTTCAATAAATCCATTTTGTGCATATCTTGCTTATCATTGCAGTCTAGGAGAACACATTTTCTTTTTGGGTATTCTATCAAACCATTCACGTGCTTTGTCTATTCTTCTATATTTTTGCATACATGTCTACCATGGCAGTTACAACTACAACATCTGACAAAATTCCTCTCTCCATTATGCTTTGATGGATATCATACCCTATTCCAAAGCTTCCAATTTGGCACAGGATGGAAGTACGCTCGCAAATGTGAACTGATTATTTTCAGCCTATTTTCTGCATACGGTGAAATGACTACCCTCACCAGTCCACATCTTCTGTACACTTCATATTCCATGTGAAGTTGTCTCCTTTCCTTTGGTCAAAGCAACCACATCCACCAAAGCATTTACAAACAACATCTGATAAAAACCCTCTACCTTTTATGATTTGAGAGAGGTTCATGCAGGTACACATTCGTTTTTTTTATGCAGGCTAGGTGGATGCTGGCACAGGCTGGAAATAATCCATGGCAAAATGAAATGACATCTGGTGAGGCATTTCTTTGAATAGTCCATAAAAAATGCCCTTAAGCACATTGTTTTGTGTAAAATCTACAACCATGTTTCCTTCAGGCATCTTTCCAAACCCTACACGTTTTCCTACTGCCACAAATGATAAATCCCCTCCTTTAGTTCTTCAATGGGCAACAATACTCTGATGCACTCTTATCCTTGGCTCATGTAGAGAGGGGAAAGTGACAAAATATCCTGGTGTTTGCAGTGCCTCTGCCCATAACTCAACCTGGTGTTTGCATTGCCGCCCACAAACTCACCCATTCCAAAAGCAAAAGAAACAAACCCTAACTAAATATTGTTGGACCTTTTTGCCCTATCCTTCAATTTAGTTTTATTTTATTTTATATTAAATTATATATGTATTTTTTTAATTAAGTGACTGTATAAGCTTATGTGTTTTTCATACATTTGCTTATTTGGTCTATGACATATATTTATTTATTTTTAATTTTCCTTTTACGTGACTCGAGGATCGATCGATCGGAAAGATAAAATAAATAACATAAGGATAAATAATATTAATGTTGATAACATTCGACGATAGAATAATAATAAAACAAAATCGTCGATCGACATACAAAATAATAATAATAATAATAATGTCGTTATTATTATTATTTTTACTGCACACTAATTTATTAACCATACTAATAATGATCGCCCGTCAACAACCCCCAAAATAATAATAAGCACAAATCGACACTTCAATATAAAATTATTAGGTAGATGTTCCTTCTAGCCTTACACACCCTAACAACATCAAGACATCATTAAAACCACCTATAGAATTCGAGAATGAGATTTTCCTTAACAAGGTAATCGAAAAGGCACTGCGGAGGCCCTCCACTAGCAACATCGGAAAAGACACAGACAAGGGAAGGCCAGATGGGGAGGAAGGGTGCTAATCATTCTCTGTGACATAGTCAAGGTTGACTAACGATCAACAAACTCACACCCACCACCCACCCCTGCTTATCAACAGGGTCGTCATAGAAGAGTTGGGGTAATGTCGAATGTGGCATTCCATGCTTTCTTGGGAATCTTCTCTCTTTTTGACCCTTGAATCAGCATCGTTGAGACACTTGGAAACCTTCGCCGCCCTGTTGATGTTTTGACTTTTCAACTAACTTTGTCCCCCTTTGAGGACACATGGAGGCACCTCACATGTTTGTATATCCAACCCAAAGTTTTCCTTTGGAGGAGCGTTAGGTTGACACTTGTCTTCCTTCACTGCTTTGTGGACTGTTCAACGGTCCTTCTTACTTTGTAGACTTTGAGCTACGTGGTGGCATTGCGCTCATTTAGGTTTTCACCCAAGAACTGACTCTTGGAAATGCGCCAGGCTGACACGCAACACTCTCCGCTTGCACATCTATACTTAACCAATTTTGAAGCCTACCTTTTGACCATTTTTAACCCTTGGCTACATAGAGGGCTGGCATAATTTTAGATTTCTGTCTAGGGTTCCCTTTGTGAATTTGTGCCAAGCTGAAACCTAGCATGCTTCACTCTCAGCTAAAGAATTTTCAATGCCCCGTAGCTTCTGGGGACTTTGGACGCATGGAAGCCTGGTGCAAGTTTGGACTTCTCCTTTTGAATTCACCCTTGAAACATTGTCGTTAAGGCACTTGGCACTTTCCGCTTCTTCCTCCATACTTAGTCAATTTTTTCCCTTTTTGTGAACCAATTTAAGCCTGAGGAATTTGAATCTTTTTTGTTCTTCCTTCTTTTGGATTATTTGTAGCATTGATCCTTATTGTGTGACTCTACTATTTTATAGTTATACCTTCCTGTAACTTGGAGGATGGATTTAAGATGTAGAAATGGCCCGATATAGTCATTTTATTTATGTACATGGTCCTTTGATCTTTCTTTTCCTCCACCACTCCATTAGTGAATCTTCTTACAACCAATTTGTAGGATCTGGATGAGTTTTCTCGGGTTCCTTCAAGCGGAGTTGTGATTTGATCTAATATTTCACCTGGGGGTGAAGTAAGGATAATAATTTGGTGACTCACGAGGACATTTGCCTGCTAGATGAAGAGAACAGTTGCCTTGTCATATCTATTGGGCATGGAGTCGAGAATAATAGTATAATAGTAGTTTTTCCTGTGGTTCACGAGCCTGACCGCTTGCATCCTCAAATTTTATAAGAAAATCCCGAAATGAAGATTTCTAAGAGTAGAAAATTGTTTCAACTTCCAAGCTTTGCCTGTTTTTCTGAATGAACTGCATAAGAGCAACAAAACAACATGAAGACTATGTTAAAAATTGAAATCATACATACTCCAAATGGAACATGTAGAGCATGCAAAATCACTTAGGAGAAAAGAAATCTACACTACAACAAGACAATGTGTAAAAGCACTTAGAGGAAAGAGAAACTAAACTAATATGTATAGAATGGGACTTCCCTCTTAGTAGCAGTGCTTGAGATAGATCTCGTTCACTAGGATATGCAGGTCTTCACCCTTCAATGAGGATAACTGGAAAGAATTACTAATTTTGCATCTTGTTATCATATAAAGACCACTCCACATGGCATCAAACTTAGAATGTGTCCCTAGTTTTTCTCGATCTGCGTCCCACTTCAAAACGAGGTCTCCTTCCTGGAAAGTCCTTGATTTTTATTTCTTGTCAAATCATTTCTTGATTGAAGCCTGACCCCTCTCCAATGCTTGGAGAGCACTCTCTTTGGCTTCTTCTAATTCTATCAAATCCACATACCTGACCTCCATTTGTGTAAACTCAAACATTTCTAGTTGTGTCATAAGCTCTAATGCTGGTAACTAAAGTGATATATGCAACACTACCTCTTTCCCATAGACAATCTTGAATGGAGATCTGCATTTGGATCTCATGGGTGTTATTCTATCAGCCCATAACGCCATTTTGAGCTTTGTGTGTCAGGTCCTTTGATTCTCATCCAGAGTTCTCTTGATGATCTTTATTAGATTCTTATTTGTAGACTCATCCTGGCCATTACCCTATGGGTAATAATTTGATGAGGTGCTCAAATAAATCCCATTCTTAAAAGTCATTCCTGTGATTTTGGAATTTATAAATGCTAATGCATTGCCTGAGATGATGGTGGCTGATACCCCAAATCTGGTCACTATTCCTTCACAGAAATCTAGGATACTAGACACATTTGCCTCCTTCAGTACCACTGCCTCGGTCCATTTGGTAAAATAGTCTGTGGCTGTTAGGATCCATTTGTGACCCTAGCTTGAGTTTGGATTGATGAATCTAATAAAGTCCAATCCCTATTGCATAAAAGGGTGGTCGACTGAGATTGGGTGCAATGGAAGTGCTGATAGCTTCTCCTTCCCTTTGAAGAAAGCACAATTCTTGCATCATTTAATCCATGTATAACAGTCATTAAACACTTTGGGCCAATAATATCTTGCTTTCATGATTTTGAGTGCTGTCACTCTTGGGGAAAAATGGCCTCCAACTACTTCAACATGAAATTCTTGTAGCACTCTCTCCACTTGATCTATCCCAATGCATCTCAGTAAAATACCATTGATGTCCCTTTTAAACAAGACACAATCAACAAGAACATATGGAATGGCTTGTAACCTGAAATTCCTTATTTTATCTTTATTCATCCCATGAGGGCACAAGGCGGTTTAAAGGAAATGCACCATGTCTTGGGTCTAACAAGGAGAAGGTACGTCATTTATTTCTTTTTATTGATCATCTTGTAGAATCAAAACAACCTCCTTCTCACTATTTGTTTCATCTTGTAGAGTAGAGGCTAGCTTCTCACACAAGCCCCTCCTATGGACCAGCTTAGTGACCTTAATCTCAATGTTATATTCCATGAAACAAGTAATCCACCCTACATGTTTCTCATTCAGGTCCTTTCTTAGGAGGAATTCTTTGACTCCTACATGGGACACCAATAGTTGGATTTTGTTGTTTGACACCAAATTCTTAAACTTCTTCAATCCATTGATCACCGCTAGGACTTTCTTCTCAATGAAGGAATACCTTACCTCATAGTCTTCTATACTTTAAATAAAGAAAGTAATTGGTTGTTCTGAGTTTTCTTTGCTCTACTAAACCAAGATTGTAGAGATAGTGTCATTTATGTGAAAGGCATATAATATGAAATCCTTGGAAAAATCTGGATTTACAAGAGTTAGGGCCTGTGATACGGCCTCTTTGATAGCTTCAAATCTTTCCTTTACTTCAGTTGTCCATCTGAATTCTAATCTCTTCTTCAGCATTAGTGTTATTGGCTTAACCAGAGCAGCAAAGTTTGGGAAAAACCTTCAAACAAAGTTGATCTTCCCCAAAAATTTATGAAGATCCTTCTCGTGAGTGGGCAATGGCAGTGCTTTTATTACTTCAACCCTTTCTGGATCAATTTCCAGACGCTCCTTAGACACAATGTGGCCCAAAACCTTTCCCTCATGTGCTAAGAATAGGCATTTTTTGGAGTTCAAAGACACCCCAAATCTTTTGCATCTTTGAAACACCTACCTTAGATGGAAAAGGTGGTTTTTTGGAGAACATAGTGATATCATCCAAATATATCAACACTATCTGGTTGATTATCCCTTTGAATTCCATATCCATGGCTCTTTGGAAAGTAGCACTAGCATTAGACAGTCTAAATGGCATTTTTTTGTATGCATAGGTGCCCCATTTGGTGGTGAAAGTAGTTTTGAATTGATCATCTTCTTTCACCATGATGTCTTCATATCCCGAATAGCCATCTAAGAGAGAAAATATCTCTGACCCAGACACTACTTGCAAAATATATTCCATTGAAGGGAGTAGGTAGTGATCTTTGAGGGAGGCTCTTTTCAAATCCCTGAAGTCAACACATAGCCTGATTTCCCCATTTTTCTTTCTGATTGGGACAAGATTTGTAACCCAACTTGAATGCTTGATTGTGAATATGATAATTTCATCTATTAGTTTGTTCAGATCCTTCTTCATTAGAGGATCAATATGTGGGTTGAATGGTCTTTGCTTTTTACTGATAGGCTGAGTAATTGGGTCTAATTAAATTATGCATTGTGCTAGTTTGGGATTAAAACCCCTTAGGTCTTCATAACTCCAAGCAAACACATCGGGGAATTTTTGGAAAAGTTGTATGAATTCATACCTTTCCTACCTGGTGGCCACCTTGCCAATTTGAAGTGATTTGTATTCTCCAATTGGGATTGACTCCTAATCCTCTCCTTTGATTTGCATGTTAGTCTTTTCTTTTCTGAACTGATCATTAGGATTGAAAACGGATTCCAGTGTCACTAAGCCTTTGGGAAGCTTTTTTGTATGTAATTGTACTATCTGGTTCCTATACTACTCTCAAGTTTTTTTTTATTATGGGCCGAGAGTTCAGCCTCTTCTTGTAAAAAATTGATGATCTATTGATCATTCTCAAACACCTGCCAACATGTATTGTTATCTGGAACTGCCGGCCTCACAACCAAATGGATATGTGGATGTTCTTTATCTCTCTTGATGTTATCCACTTCATTCTCTTTTCTCGGTATGGACACAATGTTGAAAGCCTTGAAATATTCCATGAGATCCCATACCCTACTCTTATAGTTCTTGAGCATGTCATTTTTAACAACATTTAGTCCTCTTACTTGATTAGAAACCAACTCACTATCTCCAAACACTTGTAAATTCTTGATTCCTAGCTTTCTTGCCCAATGAAAACCTTGGACTAAAGCCTCATATTCACCAGTGTTATTAGAGCAAGAAAACTTAAATCTAAAGGCTAAATAATATTTCATACCTCTAGGGGACACAATCATAGCTCCTCCACCAAATCCTTGTCTACTCTTTGAGCCATCAAGGACTAATTTCCATACTTCATTATCATCCTTGTATTGTGGCTTCCAAGTTAGGTCAGAAAGAGTATGATTCTCTTCACGTAGATAGTAGACACCCACCTCATAATCTTCCATCTCCTTGTAGGGGTCAAAAGCATGTTTTTTATTGGCCCACTCATCTAGAGTCAAATCAGGGATACATCCTAACTTGGTATCTACTTCATTAGTGTTTAGGAGGTCTTCTTGATCAAAGGTTGAGTAGTTGGCATTGATTTGGTTAGGTACTGTTGGTCATCAAATAGGACTTTACGAAGAGCAACAGTCAGGGGACAAGAAGTCCCTCCTCTTTAATGGGAGAGGTTCCCTTATTCAGAAATGAACCTATTTACAAATATACAAAACATGATTTTCTGGTTGAACTTGGATATTACGAAAGTGTTTTCTATAAAGATCATCAATTACAAAAGGACTGAGGAATGAGAATATGAGAATGAGCAGAAAGGAAACATGCAGAATTATAGATAACAGAGTAATTCTTTATGTATGCGAAGTTACAGTGAATTGAAACAAGATCATTTGTATCATATAAATAAGATGGAATTTAAAGACACAAAGTTCTGTAAATAACATCTGCCAGAACACAAAGTTTCTTAACATAACACAGACAAATGATCTTCACAAAAGAGTTAAATGAAAGCTTAGGAATAACAGAGATCAGATAGACAAAGAATGGAAAGCCCTTCTGTATTGATTTCTTTATGATCTATTTACACTTTCAGAAAATAAACCAAGTTCTTCCCTCCCCTTTTAAAAAATGGCGTGGAGAGGCCATTATATAGCTTACAAATCAGTTACTCTTTGTAACTACTTCTTTTAACTAAAGATTAGTTAAGGATTGCCAATCGCAATACCTCAACTAATTACAATGAATCCAAGAAAAAGAATTAGAAAAGAAGAGAAGAACAAGGAGAAGAAGACAGGTGGTTATGAATGGGAGGGACCCACTGACTTCAAAATTTGCTACCTGAATCTCTTCAATGCCTCGGCTATGTCTCTGCCACGAGGGACTGACGTGTTGGCTGTAGACTGACCCCAAAATCCGAGACACTTCTCCATTTCTTTATCAAACTCGACATGAGTATGATAATCTTTATTTGCTTCTTCAATGGTAGATTGAAGAGAGTAGATCTCCTTCATTTTCTCTTTGGAGATGGAGCTTTCCTTGAATAGATTATCTTTGACAAAAGCTCTGAATTGAGCTTTGATTTCTTGCAAGGAAAGAGGCACACCAGAAGTTTCATCCTGAAGATGACAATGTATATCTTTGAAAGCTGATACAACCAGTGTCTTGAAAGCTTCACCCTTCTGCCAGCTATTCTTCAGCTCTCCCAAAGCCTCCTCCAAGACTTTGATCTTCCACTCCACGCTGTAAACCCAGGACTTTGACAGATTATCCTTTGCATCATCAAAAACCTTATTTGCCAATAAAATGTTCTCATCTGTCTGTCCCATGAGACGGAGGTCTACTATGCAACTGCTCCAGAGTTTGAGCTCTTTATCTATGACCCCGATAGTGGAGGAGAACTTCTGTTGCAAATTGTTCACCTTTCCATGGAGTTTGAAAGCTTCATCGATGAAGTTCAATCCTGCAACAAGCATATCTTCCACCATGGCCTCCATAGCTCTGCCATAGACAGAATACTTGTGCATGTCTTTGATACTCTGTACTTCATCTTGGCTCAAAATTACAGGTGGTGGAAGAGTAGTCAATGGGGTAGGGTCCAAAACTTTGTCCTTAGACAAAAGAGATTTGATAAAACCTGTGAGAATCTGGGCTTGTTCCTCCAACTGTTCAATAGTTTGCTGCCCTTTCTCTACCCTCCCAATGACTCTTGTGACCATTTCCTGGAGGTTGTGGATCTCACCTTCAGGAGTAGACTCTCCCATTGGAATTCTTGAGAGCTCTAAGTCAGATGCCTGCAAGTCCTGCTCTGATTTGTCTACTGTAGGCTTAGCAATCTCCAGGAATTGCTGACCTTGAGCATCAGATACTATCCTAGAGGTGATTTTGGCTTTCTTGGCGCGAGAAGGAGTAGTGCCTAACAAGGCTGCCACAGCATCAAAATTTGGCCCTGAGCTCCGAGAGGAAGATTTCCTCTTTCTACTGTCAACAAAAGGTTGCACCCATGCAAAAGAGGAAGAGGAAGCAGTAGGAGGGGCAAGAGGACCAAGAGACAGAGAGCTCATGATGCTCAAGGTTTGCACAGCTGTTGTCTCAAGTTGAGATGTGAGTGGGGCGCTTGAGACAATTGCGGCAGAGGAATCAATAGCACTTGGAAGTTCAGTGCTCTGGACTTCCTTATCTTTATCCATTGGATCTTCAGGAGCATTTGTAGGGGCTGGCATTTCACTCTCTTCACTTTCACTGAGAACAATGATGTTCTCTGGTCCCAAAGGCACTTCTACCTGCTTTCTTTGAGGATATTTTTCCACAGGCTCCTTCTTAACCTCTTTGAGTTTCTTCTGGTACACTTGAGTGGATGAAGAAGGAGTGGAAGCTGTAGGTCCTTGCATTGATGAGGCAGGAGGGGTTTGCACAGGTGTGTCTGATATGGGAGTCGATGCTTCCCTCCTTGGTGTTGAAACATCCTTAGAAGAGGATTCTCCTGAGTGCCTTCTGAGCTCTCGAACTTTCCTGTCAAACCAGACCTTAGTCCTGACTAAGACTGGAGCTAGGATCTCAGCCAGATCATCTTTCTCTTTCCTGTTCCAATCCAAGTCCTCCAAGGGAGTGTGCTTAACCACATTGTCATACTCATATGAGTATAGATCAGAATTGTCATCCTGGAGTCCTTCAGGAACTTGGTACAAGCCGAGTTCTTGAATCAATTGCAGAGAAAACCTGCCATAGTGCCTCCTTCTAGCCTCAAAATCATCTGCACAGTCAGCCCAGTAGTCTTCTGTATCTGCCCTATGATGATAGATTATCTTGATGTTCTGTTCAATGAAATTCTTCAAGTCGAAGCAAGTTCTTGGCTTGAAGAAATGAACAGTGATAGGAACCAGGGCTCTTTCTATGTTCTGTGCGTCCAGGGCTGTTTTACAAGTGTAGTTTCCCAAAGAGATGGGAAAGTGCAAACCAGAAATCTTCTTGTCTCTACAGGTTCTGTGCAATTTGTCTAACTACCTGCATACTTCTATCAAGGCCATCTTATCACTCCAGAACATGGGAAGCCTCAAAGGGGTGCTCTCATAGCCAGTACAAGCCTGATATAAGAGAATTTTCTGAATTGGATAAAATAAGCACCGTAGTGCGATATCAGATTCATGGCTTCATCAGAAAACCTTCTAGCAGTGTCACCTTCAAGCAGCCTTGACCACGTACATGGTGAAAGCATCATTTACCCTTCTGAAATTGCGATTGCTAGGTCTCTAGGGTGAACTGCGGGCAGTAGGCATATACAGGATCATCCTTGTGGGCATCAATGTAAGAAAAACCAAACCATTGCCTTGATGCCGCCAGAGTATACATCAGGTACGAAGTCATGTAGAACTTCTTCGTTTGCTGTACATTGGACAGCTGCTCCGCCAAGTTCATGCTGATGATTTCCGCCCAGTTGATATTTTGAGTTCCCTCGCACACCATGCTGATGAGCGGGCACATCCAGAAATGGAACTCGTTAGTAGAAGGTAAGCCCATAACCCGAGCCAGTAGGATTATGAAATCTGACAACTCTTCATTGAAATCTACTTGGAAGAGAGTCTTGGATAGACGAGACGCTCCCTTCTTAGGGTTTTTAAGCCATGACTTCGCCACCCGCGCCTTGTATTTGTCACTGTCTTGATTGAACAGGGCCTGTGCTTGATCCTGGGAAACAACTATGGCATTATCCATTTCTGGGATCCTCAAAGCAGTGCTAATGGTGGCAGCATCTAGCTTGGCAATGAGTTCCCCATGTACATTGGTTAATTCACTCGAATCAGGGTCGAAGTGAGCTCCGCATGAAAGCACTGTATCAGCACATTGCACCGAGATTGGGAAACCTCCAGCAAAAGCCAAACCGCTATCATGAATCATCTGCGCCATTGGTGTAGGGTTTGCATCTGCCATCCTTGCCCAAAAATCACTGAAATCAAGATGACGAGCTTCACTATCCCCAATATTGTGAACGGCAGACTCAAGTGGCGAGATTTGTTCCTATCCCTGAAATTTGATCTTCATATTGATAGTAACTTGGAGGACAGAGCCGCAAACCAGACTCAGGAAGGAATTACAGAGGGAAGGGATACACGCGCAGGTTTTTAGATTGCAAGGGTTCGAGCAAAGGATAGCATGGAAGCAATGTGAAAAATGCAAAGGGGGTTTGCTCATTATATAGCCGATTAGGAGAGAGAAAGACAATGAATGCGCATTTAAAACATACCTACCAATTTGAATAAGCATGATATTCGGGTAGAGCGGGAAAAATAAGCACGAATGGCACTTGGTTCATTTGGGACATGTGAGACGCGAATGCGTGAAACACACTGCTCGGCCGATTCGGGTGAAACGAGGAAAAGATGCACAAATTCCTTTTGGGACATACGGGAAAAAAGTGCGCAAAACACGCGACTCGGCCGGATCGAGCGAAAAGGTGACAATAGGTCCGGAACAGTTCGGGACATTTGGGACGCAAGTGCGCGAAGTACACGGTTCGGGTGATTCGGCCGAAAATGGAACAACTTGCACAATTTGACTTGGGACATTTGGGACGCGAAAGTGCGAAGTACGCGGTTCGGGTGTTTCAGCCGAAAATTGAACAACTTGTCCGATTGAACTTTGGGACATTTGGGATGAAAAGTTCCGACGGGCCCGAAAAAGACAAACTTCGGGGAAATCGGCCGATCGGGGAACAGAGCGCACTTTTGAACTTGGGACACGCGGGACAAAAATGTCTGACAGGCCCGAAAAACACACAAAATGACCCAAAAACACATATTTTCTCAATTTCTCGACTTTTAACAATTTTCAGTACAACAGAGAAGACACTTAAACTCAAAATTTTGAAAATTCACTTTCTTAAGAGCAGGGAATTTTGAGTGGACAACAGCTGGCTCCTTCTGGGGATGACTTGGCATAAATTCAAGGAATGGGACAAGGTAAGAACTTAGACAAACTCAGGGAAGCAGACCAGTACCTTATCCATTGGGCCACGGAGTCAAAAAGTAAACCAATACAGAGGACAACACACCAAAACAAAAAGGAAAGAAAAACAAAAACGCTGTACAAAATATACAAAGGACTCCCTAATCACCTATGACTTGAACAACTTAAGGTACTGCCCACTATAAGGAAGTGGGAGAGGAGAACCATCCATGTAATCAAGATAAAAGGAATTCTTACCAGCAAAGTGTCTGATCTTGAAAGGTCCGAGCCAAAGGGAATCGAACTTGCCATGGCTGCCACGAGGTTCATGCCTTTTATCCCATAACAACACAGTGTCTCCAACTTGGAAATCTCTGAACCTGGCTTTCTTATCAAACAGGACCCTTTACCTTCTACTGGTGAATAGATATCCTATCAGCAACCTCCAATCTGTCCTCATTCAATTTGTGAAGGTACATAATTCTCTTATCCAAAGCATCACTGAAACTAGTATCTTCAATGGCCTTCATTAGATGCAAGGCTGGCAGTTCCACTGTTACTGGCAGTTGAGCTTCTACTCCATATACCACTTGAAAAGGGGACATTCCAATAGCTCTCTTTGGTGTGATCCTGTCTGCCCAAAGAGCATCATAGAGCTTCTTGTGCCAGTTTCGTTGAGACTCATTGACTAATTTCCTTATAATAGTCACCAAATTTTTATTAGTGGATTCTGCTTGCCCATTTCCCTGAGGATAGTAATCTGAGGAGTGAGCCAAAGAAATGCCATACCCATAGCAAAAATCCATTATCTCAGTTGAAGAGAAATTCGAAGCATTATCTGTTACAATCTTGTTAGGTACACCATACCTTACCAAGATGTTCTCTTTGATGAAGCTGCACACCACTTCAGAAGTAGTACTCTTTACTGGAATAGCTTCTACCCATTTGGTGAAATAGTCCGTGGTAGTTAACACATGAGTATGACCAGCACTAGAAGCAGGATTAAGTGTTCCAATGAAGTCCAAACCCCACTGTTGAAAAGGTTCTTCAATTACAACTGGCTTAAGAGGCAAAGAGGCCAATTTGGGTCTTCCCACGAAGGTCTGACAAGCCTCACATTTATCAACCCACTTGGATGCATCTCTGAACAAGGAAGGCCAGTAATATCCTCCACGAAGTATCTTGTGAGCAGTGACCGATTGATGAATAGTGCCCTCCACATGCCTGATCATGAAAAGCTGAGAGCAACTTTCTCTGCTGTTCCTTGTCCACACATTTCAAAAATCTCCCATCTAACCCACGTTTGAACAAGGCGTTTTCCCACAACACATATTGCACTGACCTCAATTTAACAGTCCTCTTTTCTTTGGCAGTTAAATGAGAGGGGCATTCCCCATAGGTGAGAAAATGGGCGATGTCAGCATACCATTCATCAACTGAGCTAAGGAACAGAACAGTAGGAACGCCAACTTTGTTCTCCAGTAATTCATGCTTAGCTCCTTCAGCAATGAGCTCACAAAGGCCTTTTCCACGAACCAGCTTGGTCGGTTTGATGTCAATGTCATATTCTTGGACCTTAGCAACCCAGTTCCCTCTCTTGGATCCAAATTCTTGTTGTGTGAGAATTGACTTAACAGTTGTATCTGGAACCAACACCATGGAATGAGAATTGAGGATGTAAAAACGAAACTGCTTAACAGCTTTGACCACTGCAAAAGCATGTTTTTCCATCATGGTGTATTTTAACTCATGATCTTTCAGAATATAGCTCATGAATGCAATTGGGAGTTCATGCTCATTAGAGTCTTCTTGAGTCAAAACAGCAGCCAAGGTATTATCTGTGGCATAGCAATAGATAATAAAATCTTTGCTGAAATCAAGACAGGCTAAAACAGGAGTTTTAGTGATAGCTCTTTTGATACCTTCAAAGGATTCCTTTCCTTCAGAAGACCAACCAAATGTTTGTTTCCCTTTCATCATCTGAGAAATATTCAAAGTTAACTCTGCAAAATCAGGAATGAACCTTCTTAAAAAATTGATCTTACCAAAGAAAGAGTGCACGCCCTTTTTGCTGGTTGGGAGAGGAATTTGTTGGATAGCTTGTACTCGTTCAGGATCAATCTTAATACCATCTTTGGAAATGATGTGCCCTAATAATTTCCCCTCGGTGACACAAAAGACAGATTTTTTAGGATTCAAAGAAATCCCATGTTCTCTACATCTTAGTAGAACTGTTTCCAGGAGGTCAAAATGATCCGCCCTTGTTTTAGAAAACACGGTCAGGTCGTCAAGGTATATGACAATACACTTCCCTTTCAAACTTCCAAAAGCTAGATCCATAGCTCTCTGAAAAGTGGCACCAGCATTAATAAGCCCAAAAGGCATTCTCTTGTAAGCAAAGGTAACCCAAGGAGTAGTGAAAGTTGTTTTGTGTTGATCTGCAGTATCAACCTATACCTGATTATATCCCGAGAATCCATCAAGCATAGATAACATTTCAGATCCTGTTACTGCTTGCAAGACCTGATCCATCATGGGCAAAGGATAATTATCTTTCAAGGAAGCCTGATTCAGATTCCTGAAATCAACACAGATGCGGATCTCACCATTTTTCTTCCTAACAGGCACAATATTTGCAATCCATGTTGAATGGTGAATGGGAAAAATGATTTTGGCCTTCAACAACTTCTGAATTTCCTGAAAGATGGTGTCAGCTATTTTGGGGTTGTATTGCCTCTGTTTCTACTTAAAAGGCTTAATTCCAGGCTTGAGTGGAATAAAATGCTGCATATCTTTTGGTTTGAAAGCTTTCAAATCTTCATAAGAGTAAGCAAGAACATCCTTATACCTCTTTAAAAGATCAATTGCTTTCTTCCTTCATCTTCTGTGCAACATTTTCCAATGTTCACGAGCTTAGGATCAGTAGAATTCCCAATATCAATCTTGTCATACTCAGCTGATTGTTGAGGTCCAGTAGAAGCTCTAGACTTCACCATACCTGTCATGTTTATCAAATAGTTCCTCCAAACTCACCAATCCTTTAGGAATCTTGTTTCCTTTGAGATTGATGCATCCATCCTGATCCATTTCTTCTCCTTGGGTGACTACTTTGTCAAAGGGCACACTTTCACGAGGTAGGTTATCACTTCCTTCAAAATATAACTGTTCGAAATTACCCTTGAGTTCAAGGAAAGAAAGCAAGTGTTGATCATCATTGAAAACTTGCCAGTTATTAGTATTATCAGGTACACTAGGTTGATGGACCATCTCAATGGTGAACTTACCCTGAGAGAAGTCAGGATGAGGAATCAGTAGTGACCCTGAGACTGCTAGTGAATCAACCCTGCTGTTCTTCTCCCTAGGTATTGCTTCGATGGAGAAAGCATCAAGAAATTCAATGGAATCCCAAACCTAATTCTGGTAATGTTTCAACCTTCCATTTTTTACCTGAAAAAGGTTTCTGACTTACTTTACAATCAATTCTGCATCACCACGAGCTAGAAGATTCTTTACACATTGTTCTTTGGCCACTTACAGTCCAAGAATGAGAGCCTCATACTCCTGCTGTATTATTAGTATTTTCGAACTGCAACTTGAATGAAAAATGATGTAGGCTTCCTTCAGGGGACACCAGTAGGACACCAGCTGAGGAACAACTTCCATCAAACTCTAGAATCCAAACACCATTAGGATCTTTAGGTGAAACTTTAGGAAGTTGGATTTCATCAGGAGACATAATCATATAATTGCCATGCCCCATATCCTCATAGAGTATTTGTGCTTTAGGATCATCCGTTTTTTGTACAATATACTCAGATTGCTTCTCAGGCAAAAACTTCTTCATTTGCCCATTGACAAGTACGAGTGCATGTGACCAATCCATTTGAATTTCTCCCCCCACATCCTTACAAAAGTTCCTACTTAGCAACATCCCGTATGAAGGAGGAATATCTGCTACTAAAATGGTAGCCAAAACTTTCTTTTCAGGTAAAGTAGCAAAATCCACTTGTGCATCTTTAATTCTTCCGACCAGGGGCACTTCCTTACTCTTCATGGAGTAACAAGATCCATAAGTGCATGTGAGGGTCAAGCCTAAAGCATGAGCTACTTTAGCAGGCATCACATTTTCTGAGGCTCCTGATTCAATGACACAATTACTAAGCCTATGGCCAACTATAAGAAGTGTTACATAAAATGGTTTAATTTTCTCATTAGGTGAGGTGACAGCGGCCACCAGACTAGGCTGTGGTGCAGAAAGGAGTGGGTAAAATGCCTTTAGATGTGGTTTTAGAATGGGAATTGACAAAGTGAATCATTTTTGCAAAAGCTTTGGGATGGGTTTGATAATACTCAGCCTCTGAGATTTGAACCTTAGTCTTCTTCAGGTGATCAATAATATCAAAAGACCCAAAAGTGGATGGGCCATCATCATTTGAAATCCTAGGTTTATCAACTTTAGGGGAAAAAGAAGTAACTTTAATAGCAGGATTGACAGGACTTACCTTTGGTGTAGATGAAGTGCGGGATAGGAGATCCTCTTTTTGTAATTACGGGGATAGTTTCCGGCTACTCCTTAGATTTCTTGGGGGGCTGCGTCACTTTCTCCCTCTGATTTGTCTGCTCTCGAGTTATGATAGCGAATGATTTGCTATTCATGTTTGCCACTACTTCATCATAATCATCTCCATCATCAATGCCCTCAGTGGTGAAGAAATTAACTCAAGATCCTTCAAGTTCATCTACTTCATCATCAAATTCTTCCACAAACTCCTTGTAAGCTTCATTATCCTCATCATCATCTGGCTCTTCAACTTCACAGGTTGCATTGACAGGAAATTTAACAGGAGGTCCTTTAAGTGCCAATCTTGTTTGAGAAGCAGGAAAATGATTTCTGGGCTGAAAATTCCTCCTTGGAACGTCTGCATAAGGAGCATGTTGAGCCAATTGTTTCTTTATGGGAATGAGATCATTCACAAGTTTTTGAACTAATGGATCAGTATTAGGTCTAGGGGTGGAAGAGGAGGAAGCAGCAGACTTAGATTTGGAAGGGTCTCTCCTCAACTTCCCTAACATGATCAAATCATCCTCAACACTAACAGCAAGAGTTTGATCCTCCAACCAATGTTGTGAGATTAGCCCTTCTCAGTGCATAACTAACTTCAGGCGATTGAGCATTTAGGATGAAACATTTTTGGATTTGATCAACAGGTCAAGTATTTACCAGAATTTTATCGATCAATCTGTTGAATCGGGCCACAAATTCTCTCATGGGCTCTGGTGAATATTTCTTTATCTGAGAGATTTGGGCTAGCAAGGCATGCACATCTTCTGCTGGTTTGAAACGGTTTTCAAACCTAGTTCTCATGGTGTCCCAGCTAGTGATAGTACCAGCCGGAAGGTGATAGAACCAATCAGCAGCATTATCTTGTAAAGTCTCAATGAATAGTCTCACGGAGACGTCTTCGTGTTCAACTCCCAGAACTCCACATGCAACTATGAAGGCTGCGATGTGTTCATCAGGATGCACTTTGCCATCGCCTTTGAATTTAGGAAAGTTCTTCCGGTTACCTCTGGGTAACTCATGCAAAGGCTGAGGAAGAGTAAGGGGCCCGACACGATGACCCCAGGGCAATGGTACCGCCATTCTTGGAAAAATGGCTTGGAGAGGAACTGCAACACCAGCAAGAATCAAAGCTCGAAGATTAGGACTAGCTGGCTCTGAAGGAATACCACCCGTAGGAATTCTATCTTGAACAGGTGGAGTGCTTGTCGAATGAGTCCTTCTATTTCTGGTTGAAGAAAAAGGAAAACCCTGCTGCTCCAAAAGCTGAAACTGAGAATCTTCAATACCAAGGGCCCTTCTCCCTCGAGTAAAACGCGGAGTCACCAGATCAAAGGATGATCAAAAATTACAGAACTGGAATATGATTTTCCCCAGCGGAGTCACCAAAAACTATTGGTCGTCAAATAGGACTTTACGAAGAGCAACAGTCAGGGGACAAGAAGTCCCTCCTCTTTAATGGGAGAGGTTCCCTTATTCAGAAACGAACCTATTTACAAATATACAAAACATGATTTTCTGGTTGAACTTGGATATTACGAAAGTGTTTTCTATAAAGATCATCAATTACAAAAGGACTGAGGAATGAGAGTATGAGAATGAGCAGAAAGGCAACACTCAGAATTATAGATAACAGAGTAATTCTTTATGTATGCGAAGTTACAGTGAATTGAAACAAGATCATTTGTATCATATAAATAAGATGGAATTTAAAGACACAAATTTCTGTAAATAACATCTGCCAGAACACAAAGTTTCTTAACATAACACAGACAAATGATCTTCACAAAAATTAAATGAGAGTAGCTCAGCAAGACTAGACAAATGAATAACAGAGATCAGATAGACAAAGAATGGAAAGCCCTTCTGTATTGATTTCTTTATGATCTATTTACACTTTCAGAAAATAATCCAAGTTCTTCCTCCTTTCAAAATGGCGTGGAGAGGCCATTATATAGCTTACAAATCAGTTACTCTTTGTAACTACTTCTTTTAACTAAAGATTAGTTAAGGATTGCCAATCACAATACCTCAACTAATTACAATGAATCCGAGAAAAATAATTAGAAATGAAGAGAAGAACAAGGAGAAGAAGACAGGTGGTTATGAATGGGAGGGACCCACTGCCTTCAAAATTCGCTACCTGAATCTCTTCAATGCCTCGGCTATGTCTCTGCCACGAGGGACTGACGTGTTGGCTGTAGACTGACCCCAAAATTTGAGACACTTCTCCATTTCTTTATCAAACTTGACATGAGTATGATAATATTTATTTGCTTCTTCAATGGCAGATTGAAGAGAGCAGATCTCCTTCATTTTCTCTTTGGAGATGGAGCTTTCCTTGAATAGATTATCTTTGACAAAAGCTCTAAATTGAGGTTTGATTTCTTGCAGGGAAAGAGACACACCAGAAGTTTCATCATGAAGATGAAAATGTATATCTTTGAAAGATGATACAACCAGTGTCTTGAAAGCTTCACCCTTCTGCCAGCTATTCTTCAGCTCTCCCAAAGCCTCCTCCAATATTTTGATCTTCCACTCCACGCTGTAAACCCAAGACTTTGACAAATTATCCTTTACATCATCAAAAACCTTATTTGCCAATAAAATGTTCTCATCTTTCTGTCCCATGAGATGGAGGTCTACTATGCAACTACTCTAGAGTTTGAGCTCTTTATCTATGACCTCGATAGTGGAGGAGAACCTCTGTTGCAAATTGTTCACCTTTCCGTGGAGTTTGAAAGCTTCATCGATGAAGTTCAATCCTGCAACAAGCATATCTTCCACCATGGCCTCCATAGCTCTTTCATAGATAGAATACTTGTGCATGTCTTTGATACTCTGTACTTCATCTTGGCTCAAAATTACAGGTGGTGGAAGAGTAGTCAATGGGGTAGGGTCCAAAACTTTGTCCTTAGACAAAAGAGATTGATAAAACTTGTGAGAATCTGGGCTTGTTCCTGCAACTGTTCAATATTTTGCTACCCTTTCTCTACCCTCCCAATGACTCTTGTGACCGTTTCCTGGAGGTTGTGGATCTCACCTTCAGGAGTAGACTCTCCCATTGGAATCCTTGAGAGTTCTAAGTCAGATGCCTATAAGTCTTGCTCTGATTTATCTACTGTAGGCTTAGCAATCTCAAGGAATTGCTGACCCTGAGCATCAAACACGATCCTGGAGGTGGTTTTGGCTTTCTTGGTGCGAGAAGGAGTAGTGCCCAACATGGCTGCCACAGCATCAAAATTTGGCCCTAAGCTCCGAGAGGAAGATTTCCTCTTTCTACAGTCAACAAAAGGTTGAACCCATGTAAAAGAGGAAGAGGAAGTAGCAGGAGGGGCAAGAGGACCAAGAGACATAGAGCTCATGACGCTCAAGGTTTACACAGATGTGGTCTCAAGTTGAGATGTGAGTGGGACGCTGGAGATAATTGCTACAGAGGAATCAACAACACTTGGAATTTCAGTGCTCTGGACTTCGTTATCTCTATCCGTTGGATCTTCAGGAGCATTTGCAGGGGCTGGCACTTCACTCTCTTCACTTTCACTGAGAACAATGATGTTCTCTGGTCCCAAAGGCACTTCTGCCTGCTTCCTTTGAGGATATTTTTCCACAGGCTCCTTCTTAACCTCTTTGAGTTTCTTCTGGTACAATTGAGTGGATGAAGAAGGAGTGGAAGCTGCAGGTTCTTGCGTTGATGAGGCAGGAGGGGTTTGCACAGGTGTGTCTGATATGGGAGTCGATGCTTCCCTCCTTGGTGTTGAAACATCCTTAGAGGAGGATTCTCCTGAGTGCCTTCTGAGCTCTCGAACTTTCCTGTCAAACCAGACCTTAGTCCTGACTAAGATTGGAGCAAATATCTCGGCCAAATCATCTTTCTCTTTCCTGTTCCAATCCAAGTCCTCCAAGGGAGTGTGCTTAACCACATTGTCATACTCATATGATTATAGATCAGAATTGTCATCCTGGAGTCCTTCAAGAACTTGGTACAAGCCGAGTTTTTGGATCAATTGTAGAGAAAACCTGCCATAGTGCCTCCTTCTAGCCTCAAAATCATCTGCAGAGTTAGCCCAGTAGTCTTCTGTATTTGCCCTATGATGATAGATTATATTGATGTTCTGTTTAACGAAATTCTTCAAGTCGAAGAAAGTTCTTCACTTGAATAAATGAACAGTGATAGGAACCAGGGATCTTTCTATGTTCTGTGCATCCAGGGCTGTTTTACAAGTGTAATTTCCCAAAGAGATGGGAAAGTGCAAACCAGAATTCTTCTTGTCTCTGCAGGTTCTGTGCAATTTGTCTAACTGCCTGTACATACTTCTATCAAGGCCATCTTATCACTGCAGAACATGGGAAGCCTCAAAGGGGTGCTCTCATAGCCAACAAGCCTGATATAAGAGAATTTTCTGAATTGATAAAATAAGCACCGTAGTGCGATATCAGATTCATGGCTTCATCGGAAA